>JAWDGP010006855.1:510000-530000 GCA_033675545.1 Elysia crispata
TCTGCAATGCTTCTTAGTATTCCGATAACGTTCCGTCTAACACTCTCTCTGTAAATCTCATGGTTTACCTGAGCTGTGCTGTAAAGGGACATAACCCCAGGGAAATTATACTTAAGACAGGCATGGACCACTCTATAAATGGTCCATATTTACCAATCGGCCACTGAATAAAAAATACAACAAAAACCATCGATCGATACACGAATAATTAGTCGACATCGATAAACATTTTCTAGGCATCAAATGTCGCCTATTATTTAGCTTACTGCTGTTTTCGGAAACCGAAAATATAATAATTTTAAACTGTGTCTTCAATGACACTCCTTTTTCTGGTTTTCATAACGTCACGCTGATTTCACGGTGGAAAGGGAAGTGGATGGGTGGCAGGGGAGGGTCATTTCATAGTGTCAGTGACCGGCTTCTCCTGCCTTAATCTTAAAGATAAAGAGTGAAGAACTTCTGATTTAAATGACTTCGAGCTGCGCAAAATGGCGGGACTCGCAACGCCGATCTTACCTGTCCCTCTTAATACCACGGCGAGCTACGGAGGACAATCTATGGCTCGCCAATTTTCTCGGACGTCGATAGTTGTGTGGGAGAGGAAAAGTGACAGGGCTTTATCGATATCAAACTCGAAGAATTCAGGATGTATTTTACTCGGAGATTTGCCTGAAGCTAAAATAAGACAAAAGTGTTGAGAAATCCCGACATCATACGCTATAACTCAATTGCCAATGGAGCAATTAGAAAAAAAACGCGCTTTGATTAAGACAACTATTATTTTCTGAATTATAACTTGTTTACGTGAAAAAGAATTAAATGAAAAGAGATATTTTTCATTCCTTTTGTCTCTCTATCTGGATCAGTTTTTGTGTGTCTGTATCTCTCGCTTTCTCTCTTCTTCTCTTACTATTTACCTGCCTCTTTTTCTCGCTCTCTTAAATGCTTCCTCCTCTCTATCCTCTCATTTTATCACATCTTCTGCATCTTCTCTCTCTCTCTCTCTCTATCTGAATCGTTCTTTTCAATTTAAACTTTATGAGCACGTTTGTCTGTATGTCTGTTCGTACGACATTTTGTTTTTCCTTTCATTATAATTATGTCCGTATCTTTGTCCGTCTGCCTATATCTCTCCTTTTCTACCTCTCTTAAGCGGTTGGTTTAACTATTTGCCAGCCCCCCCCCCTCCCTTTCTCTCTCCCTCTCTCTCTCTCTCTCTCTCTCTCTCTCTCTTTCTCTCTCTGTCTCTCTCTCTATATATATCCCTCTCCCTCTCTCTCTATCTGTCTCTACCTACCACAAGGACTAAATAGAAACGCTACAGCCCTGGTCAGTGGGGGGCCAGTACTATTTGTGAGAGACGGTCATCTAAACATTGTCCGGGCCCACACTGAAACCGAGTACGCTAACTAGAATCATCAGTGGTCAGTCGGGGAAATCACAGTTATTTACCCGTATCAAATAGACTGACCGCAAGCCGAATCACTGCCA
Organism: Elysia crispata; assembly: GCA_033675545.1. Classification (NCBI taxonomy): domain Eukaryota; kingdom Metazoa; phylum Mollusca; class Gastropoda; family Plakobranchidae; genus Elysia; species Elysia crispata. The sequence continues at coordinate 511,492 of JAWDGP010006855.1, forward strand.
GATCACTGTTTGTCTAGACTGACCCCTTCAGATAGGGCAATGAAACAAAGATAGGACCCCCAAAAAAATACTCTGACGAGAAACAAGATACATAGCTTTGTTCTGAAATTACTAGATAGATCGTGATAACGTTCTGCAATTTTAGATTCTAAAGTCTTCGAGGAGATTTTGGACTGATGAAACTGCAATCCGGAGTCAGCTATGATTCTATCTAAAAATGTTCAAACTGACATATTGTTGAAGTGGTTATGATAGAGGAAGCCCTGTCTTGCATGTTGACTGCTCGCTTGTTACCTGGGAGTTTCAAGCTGGGATACGCGGAAGAATTTTGTGTGTGTCGCCTTGTCTGCGTTATAATCGAAGACTAAAAACGTTAAACTAGAGCTAACAGCTAGGAGTTTAGATTATAGAATATTTACCAAACTTCTTGGTGTTCATGGTTTTTATTTGTAACAAATGATTCCATCGTAATGTTTGATATTCTTTAGCCTCGCACTCTGGATTTAATAGTTCTGAGTTACTTTGGGTTTCATATTGGCAAGTTGCTCTGGGTGTAGCAAGTAATACATCCCTGATAGCCCACTTGACAGCGCTTCTAAGTTTACTGCTGTGCTTTGCTGTTTATTTATGATTAAATTTCCTTGCTATCTTCAGAATTTGTTACTAGGCTATATATACAACATTATAAATCGTGTCAAACTTAGATTTAGGTTTCATGAGCCAATATTTACCACTAGGAGATGACTGGTTGTAGTTCAAAGGAAATTTTACACGAATGATATCTAAATAAAATGTCACAACTAAATAAACATCGTTAATTATATACGTATACAAGACAGATAAATGACAAGATAGATAGAAAGAAACATAGATACTTGTATCTGTATACAACCCACGACAGTAAAATAAAACCTGACATCAGAAAGAGAAGAAGCTCGACCTAATAACCTTACCTTGTAACTGTTACACCCAAGCTTAGGTCTACAACAATTTCCTGACAAATATAAAGAAAAAAAAACCCCGTAATTCTCGATCCTAAATTAGATATCCATCACCTATTTGCTCAGATCGCTCAGAGAGGAGAGGTCAGAGGTTAGAGAGTACCTAGAGTCCCTATCATTATCTATATGGACTGGTAGATTCCCGACCTCCAGAGACCAGACTCGGTCAGCCCGGGAGACCGAGTTACTATACATCGATAGCGTCCTAGGAGATTTGCCCCGCTACAATCGATAATAATCGGGTAACATGATTTTTCCGAGAGGAGAATTCTATATTATTTTCTGAGGATACCGTGAAGAATAGTTAGTTTTAAAAAAAAAGGAAGGAAGGATGACTAGCTGTGTTTATGGCTATTTGAGTATTTATCAGAAAATTTTTTTTTTTTTTTTTTTTAATGTTGGACATGAAAATAATGGAGAGATGTTTTGTTTTATTACAGATAATTTTATCTAGAGGTGGATGAACTTTTGAAAAGTTTATGAAGTTAAGAGAGTGATGAAGTCGTTGCTTTTTTTTTTTTTTTTTTTTTTGGGGGGTGGGGGGGGGGGGGGGGTATGTCAGTAGGAAAAGAAAGAAGACGGTTACTGACACAGGAAAGGTTACAAGTTAAAAAATAAAAATTGAGATGAGAAATGAGATAGAGATCTATGTGCAAAGATTAATTGGCAGAAAAAAGAGTAAAATGAGGATAGAGAGACAGAAAAAAACAGAGAGATGGACAGATAGAAAGCAAGGGGGGGGGAAGGATTTTGATGTTGCATAACATCTGTCTGACATGATTTTGGAATGGCAGAACTTTACAAGCTCTATATTTCCATATAAGTGAGTTTTTTTAATATTTTTTTTTTACTTCATTTTTCATTCTACTTTATGAACCCAAAATAAGTCGTTTCAAATATCTCTTCGAAGAGGTTTGTAAAAGTATGTAAAGTTCCACTTCGTTTGACACCTATTCTACAACTGTAACAACCCTCGTTAAACTTGCTTCATTTACACTTAATGAAACTCTGCTATCGCCACAGTTAAGTAAAATGCTGTACTCAGAGGTTCAGGGGCTTCACTCTCAGTACAACCAGGGCACAAAATCAGAGAAGCCACCTCGTGAAATTCACAGTTCTTACCTAGATGTCATTATTTCTTTTATATTTATTTTTTTCACTTTCGCTCGGGTACACAATTATTCCGCTAATGGCTTTTTGCTATGTCACGTCACTGGACAGAGATTTTGACGCCTCAGTTTTCATTTGTTCTATGTCCACATGACGTAGTTTTGAGAAAATGGCTTTTAAACTTTCATTCACCTTATACTCTTATGTTGGACGTAGAAAAAATGTAAAAGAAATTGACCTATTTTGCTTGACTGTTGGTTCTAAAATTTACAGGGCATACAGATGATGTTTGTAGGGGATGGAAATTGGCGTTAGATTTAATTTTAGTAAAACTGGACATAGAACAAAATAATGTAAACTGAGGCGTCGATTTCTAGAAAACGTTTACAATATTCTGTATTTGACTGATCAGCAGGAGATAAGCCGAGAGGGTGTGGTGCGGAAATATGCGGTAAAAATAAAAATTGTTGGGAATTATGAGGAATTGTTTCAAAGAAGAGAAATGTGCATAAATGGAACTATCAATATTGTTTAAATACCCCAATAAAATATCTCCTATCTATTTGATTATTCATTATAACAACTGCTTTTTTTCATTTTTGCTCACTCTCTCTCACTTTCTCTGTCTGTCTCTCTCTCACTCCCTCCCACTTTCTCTTTCTCTCTCTGTCTCTCTCACTCTATCTCACTCTCTCTCACTTTCCCTCTCTCTCTCTCTCTCTCTCTCTCTCTCTCTCTCTCTCTCTCTCTCTCTCTCTCTTTCTCATTTGGATTAAAACCATATGAGCATCTATAAAACACACTATTTCCTTATGTCCAAATTTCTCAGCCCTTCCTTCCACCTACCTCTCTATCTCTATCTTCTTCTCTCTATCTCTCTCTTTCATTATTTCCTCTATTCATCTGTCCCTCCGCCGCTAGACAAGATGCTATAATAGCCGCATCTCTACATTATATCAATATTGGTGACGCTGACGTGGACAGAATCCCCAGCAAAACCATTCATTAGCCTGGTAATAGTCGGCCTTCAGTGGTCGTCAATGGTCGTATAACGACCGCGACATTTTCTAAATTGTGTCTTTTTTCCGAAAATTTACCGTATTCAAATTTAATTCCTGTTTGTTTGTTTTTTTTACTTTCGTCTCCAGAGATTCTCTTTACATACAATGCGTCTTACTTAATTTTGGTTGTGTTTTACTAGTTCTCTCTCTCTCTCTCTCTCTCTCTCTCTCTCTCTCTCTCTCTCTCTCTCTCTCTGTCACTCTCTGACACCATCTCTGACTCTCTTTCTCTCTCTATCTCTATCTGTCTTTATATTTCTTCCTTTCTTTCCCTCTCTCCCTCTATCTCTCTCTGTCTCTATATTTCTTCTCTCTCTGTCACTCTCTGTCTCCATCTCTGTCTCTCTTTCTCTCTCTATCTCTATCTGTCTTTATATTTCTTTCTTTCTTTCCCTCTCTCTGTCTCTATCTCTGTCTCTGTCTCTCTCTTTCTCTCTGTCTCTCTCTCTCTCTCTCTCTCTCTCTCTCTCTCTCTCGGAATCTTTCCACTATATCTTTTAATTTTTTGTAATTCTTTTAATTTGACCAAAAGGACTCAGAATTTTTTATTAGCTTTTCGTTCTTTCTGCTTCTACTTTTTTATCTTTTTGAAATAGACTGTAAAAACGTTTCTGTTGTTGAGGTTATTTCTAATGTTGTTTTTTCTTGTCTTTATATTGCTGTTTTTTAATTTTTGGCATGATTAATTTTTTTTTCGGTTGCGAAAAACTATTCAGTAAAAGAAACCCACACAGAGTATAATGAATACGAAAAGAAAGAATAAAGAAAATGTTAGTTACCACAGACATTAATCCGGCGAACGTTGGCATCTAGGGTGTTTTAAAACTTGGAATCCTAAGCTTGAGAAAGACATAGAGAGAAAGAGAGAGAGAGAAGGTAAAGAGAGAGAGATAGATAGATAGAGGTGGGGTTTGGGAAAAGGAGAATTAATATGAGGAGAAAAGGGGCATATGTGAAAAGGGTAAAGAGCAGAGAGAGAGAGAGAGAGAGAGAGAGAGAGAGAGAGAGAGAGAGAGAGAGAGAGAGAGAGAGAGAGAGAGAGAGAGAGAGAGAGAAAGGTGGGGTTAGGGAAATGGAGAATTAATATGAGGAGAAAAGAGGCACATAGGAAAAGAGGTAAAGACCAGACAGAGAGAGAGAGAGAGACAGACAGAGAGACAGACAGACAGACAGACAGCCAGACAATCAGACAGACAGATAGACGCTCGGAGAAGGTATGAGCTAGGTTGTAAGGCAAGCCAAAGAGAGAAAGGAGGGAGGAGGGGAAAGAGAGGCAGAGAAAGACGATGGGCAGGTATTGGAAAAGAAAAATCAGATGCCGTAGTATCACCAGAGGAGATAATATATATATATATATATATATATATATATATATATATATATATATACTGATAGAAAAAAAAACTATGAGAAAGAAACAGACAGACAGAAAGACAGACAGCCCGAAAAAAATTATAAAGCAAGGAGTTCAAGAATGAACGGAAGAGAAGCAGCTAGAAGTAGAGGGAAGCCGGGTAGAAAGATTAACATTGGAGGGAAAAGGGTAGGCGGCGCAGATGCTTGTGAAAGAGAGAGACCCACAGGAGAAAGAAGAGGTGCTGACTGCACAGACCAATTACCTGCGCTTCAATTACCAGAATGACCACATTGCTAAGAAAACATGTAATATAATTACCCGCCTTGGAAGTAGATGCACCTTTTGTCATAAGAGAACTATTACCGGTGATTTATCACTAGCAATCTACTTCATTTATCAACACTACAGCTGCCGTCTAATTGTCTGTCGGAAGTAGCAGATACCAAGGTATGTTAGCACCTGTACACAGGGGGAGGGGAGGGTTGAGAGAGAGTCAGAGAGAGAGAATAGAAAGAGAGACAGAGACAGAGGGAGACAGAGAGAGAGAGAGAGAGAGAGAGAGAGAGAGAGAGAGAGTAGGCCTAATTGTTATACCTTGTAATTATAAACATGATAGCCTCTTGGGCCATCCCACACTGCATACATATTTAATTGAATCACCAGTTTACTTGATTGGAAAGTCACTGTTTTTTTTTTTCGCTTTTGAAAGTAGAGTAATATACATATTTTTTATTGTATCCAAAGCACACATCGGTTGAATCTGCACAGATTGTCAGTCAGTATTTTCTGTTATCTATCTATCTATCTATCTATCTATTTATCTATCTATCTATCTATTTATCTTGTTAGTTATCTAGCTATTTATCTATCTAACTATTTATTTACCCATCTATCGATCTATTTATCTATCTATCTACTTATCTATGTGTATATCTATCTATCTATCTCTCTGTACATTTACCTATTTGTATATATGGAAATAAAGCCATGCGCCTTACGAGAGGAGGCTATAGTGAATGTAAAACTAAGTAACTTGGATTAATGTATTTATCTATCTATCTATCTATCTATCTATGTAAGTATCCATCGTTCTATCTATCTATCTATCTATGTAAGTATCCATCGTTCTATCTATCTATCTATCTATCTATCTATCTAAGTATCTATCGTTCTATCTATCTATCTATCTATCTATCTATGTAAGTATCCATCGTTCTATCTATCTATCTATCCTTTCATATACCTATCATTTTCTCTCTCTCTCTCTCTCTCTCTCTCTCTCTCTTTCTCTCTTGATTCTTCTCTACCCACATCGCTTCTCAGCAGTCCCCAATTTTGACCACAATGCTAAGTTTATTTGAGTCCTGTCCAGACATCGGCCGTGCTTGACCAACAAGTTTACCATGTCCAGTCCAGCACTGACCACGTCCAGGAACAGTGGTCACTCAGTTTGGAAGGCTGACCAGACTAAATGGCCCCGTGGACCACAATGACGGTGGACGGACGAAAAGCCCAATCTACTTAGGGCCGCAAATAAATAAATGGACAGCGAAAAATAGGAGACAAAAAAAAAGCAAAACTTATTTGAGAGGTGTATCACACTCTGAATGGGATGGCAAAGAATTTGGAAGTCCTTTCTTTTCAGGATTTGCTCGCCTCAGAGGCTGATGTATGTTCATCTGGATCTTTATGTGTCTGAGTTTTCCTATCCTTTGAGGCAAATATTGTAGGGATAAGCCTCTGCTGTATGGTTGTTTTAGTTTAAGACTGAAATAATTTCATTATCAATTTAGGCGTTTCATACATTGAAATTATAGTAACATATTTTCCTTTTTATGTAAGAGTTTTTTTAAAGAGATCATGTATTGACAATACCCCCCCCCCCCCCCCCCCCCAAAAAAAAAAAAAAAAAAAAATTAAAAAAAATGTATTCTTGTTTCTTAGCTTAAGATCGGAGAGGGCGGTTGGATTTGAAAGTAAAATGAGAGAAGAAGAAGAAGAAGAAGAAGAAGAAGAAGAAAAAGCAGATAGATCAAAAGAGATTAGAGCCAGCATAGACACAGATATACAGTCGGACAGATAAGGGAGTGACGTAGAGAGAAATAGAGAGAGAAAAAAAAGTGAGAGAGAGCGAGAGAGAGAAAGAGATAGAGAGAGAGTTAGGAGAATGAAAGATATTGTATAAGTGAAAGCTATAAAGTTTGAAATAAACATAGCAACGTGTCTCTTGCCACAAAAGAGCGAATAGTGTTGACGTTTTTTCTCTTGCAACTGTCGCGCGTGGTTCTAGAAACCCGACAAATAGAATCATTTAGGTATAAAGTTATCCAAATGCAAAGAACAACAAAAAAAAAAAAAAAAGAAAAAGAAAGACTCGAGAAGTTAGCTCTGTTTTGAAGATATGTGAAATGAAGGAAAGATCCCTTTGGATTCCTAGAGGTCCCCTATCTTTTTTAGAACCAATTGTGACCTCACACTATCTCTCTCTCTCTCTCTCTCTCTCTCTCTCTCTCTCTCTCTCTCTCTTTCTCTCTCTCTCTCCATGTACTGTCTCGCCAGTCTCACCGTTTGGAATCAATGTTAGAATCCATAGCCGAGGATCATGGAAAAACGTATCTGATCTTCACATCAGGAAAGTTAGTATGATGTTGATGATTGTGAAAGTATTCACTTTTAACACTCTATTCTACTATGTATAGAGTGCCTTGTCCCAGTGCAAACATTCTGTCAGTTTTAAGTAACTTTTACTCTAGATGGGTGGAGGATAACTGGTTGGTTTTCACTCAAGCATTAGTAGAATATATGGGACTTGGTATTGAATCTCTCTTTTTTTCACTCTGTGTTTCTCTCTGTTTCTCTCCATCTCTGTTTCTCTTCCTCTCATTCTCTCTCTCTCTCTCTCTCTCTCTCTCTCTCTCTCTCTCTCTCTCTCTCTCTCTCTCTCTCTTTCTCTCTTTCTCTCCTTTACACGAGGTTTTTGCTATAAAATGCAAATTAAAACAGGGTTGAAGCGTGCCTGTCACGTGGTTGTTGCCCACGGGATCAGCACCAAATCAAAGAAAGACAAGTGTGCTTTCTCCAACTGGTGCGTGAAGGATGGACACAGATCCAGGCTACGGTGTGACCTATTTTCAGTCACTAGCACTATTTTTCCTCCAACTTTGAAGTCTCTATTTAATCCTTCTCTTCTATCGCTTCCATCTTTTATTTTTCTCCTCTATTAATTTTTTTCTTCTTTTTGTTTTTTTTTCATAACCCTGGCTTCTTTCAAGGTAAAACCTACTATCCCTGCTTTGCCCTTGGGATTTCATCACACTACAAGTTCTTCTAGTCTTGAAAGAAACATCTTAATGGTTTAAGTACCTCTTCACTGAAACTTGACCAAAAAACAAAACAAGAGTTAAGGGGAGTTCCACTTTCGAAAACATAGAACGGGTGATGGTAACTTCCATTCAGAAAGACGTTGAAATTGTCCAATCTAATGACAAATTTTTCATCAGAAATGCTTTTTATCTTTTCTAGAATGATATTGGCGTACAAATTTCAGAATTATTATGAGTTTTACTTTACATACCATCAGATACATTGGTTCCTTTCTACGACGACTGGTTTTATTATTTGTCCTGATCTGGCGTTTTTTAAGATTTATTAATTTACGGTTGCATTTTCATGGCCTTGGAATAAAGATAAAATAAGTGATGCTTGAATTCTTCAAGAATACGTTCTAAGAAACGGAACGAAAAAAGCGAAACAATTTACAAACATATTGACGAATTATTCCATTATTTTCACATTCATTATAGTGAATTTTACGTGACTGAAAGTCAAAGTTTTGAGTGAGTTAGAAGACCGTTTATCACATCTCTATAAGTGACACACCCAGTGCTGTCCCGATATTGCGCTATATATACTCATGTGTTTACCTCCTGGTTTATTTATTAATTCATTCATTTACATATATATATATATATTAATCCAAGGTGGATTTTTTTTTTTTAGGGGGGGAAGTGTTTGTTAGAATACAAGCGTAAAAATTATGGGATTTTGGACTGAGCTTCCGCAAAATTTGTGATGTCAACATGCCAATCTATCCGATGCGAGTTTTGCCGGATCCTCAGCAGCGAGAATTGTGACAAAGTTTTAGGACTCTGAAAAAATAGTTAAAAATTTTCTTTAATTACAAAGCAAAAAGTTTCAAATCTTATTTCATGGAAGTAGCAAATAGAACAGATTTTCTTCCAGATAATGCTAGGACAAGTGAATGAAGCAAGCCGTACTTTCAATGATAGAAAGATTTCTAAAAAGGTTGAATGGTCTACCTCTGCAATAGTTGTCCAATCTCGACCGACCTAATCAGGGTAAATCACCAGACTAACTTAAGTCAACAAGAGGGAAATCATTAACTGGGCTCTCCCACAACAAGACGAAAACTTTACGATGAAGTGGCTTTTCGAAGGTATTAAGAAATTTGGAACAAGAAAGTGCTCATGAAGTTAGAAAATTTGGCATCTTAAATGCTGTAAATTAATAAAGATCTTGTAAACCCTATCCAGAAATCTCATTTTGGCTTCTCATTCTTATTTTTTTTTTTCATTTCAATTCATCCTTATGGTTTTGCTGCTCTTTGTACAATAATGTTTCATGACTTTGAAATAATCGCTTTCATATTTTTCCAACGTAAGATAATAATTATAAAAAAAGTCTCGAGAATTATTGGAAAATTTACATCTCTGAAAAGCCTTAATAGGACTTTTCAGAATTACCAATTAATCTTTTTTTTTTTTTGCACAAAAATAGTTCTCTATTATTTACCTGACAGGCTTGATTAAAACAAACAAAAAATACTCTCAAATAATTAGCTAATGCGCCAGTTTCTCTGCGTTTTGGCGGTAGGTTCGTGGGGCGACTGTTCTATCTCCAGACCACCTAGATGGTGGAGACTTCTCCCATCCACCACCGTCTGGCTCTATCAGCAGACACGGAATCCTCCGGCCTGACGGGAAATTTGAGTCACATACCACGCGGGCTAATTTCCTCTGGAGCCATACAAGAGACTCTACTCGACCCGATACTAAAACATTTTTACACTTTAATAGATAGTTGCCAAGATGGCGATCCGCAATCATTCCTTCTTCTTCTGCCCTTTTCTTAAACTCATTTGTTCCCTCTTCATTCCGTAATGAAACGTGAGATACATTTTTTTTTATATTTTTATTTCTAACTTCTGGCTATTCTATTGAAAAGTGTAGGTTACTTTCTTTTAAACAAATGAATAGATGTAAATTAAGTCCAGAGCGAGAATTTGTCTCAATTACTGAAGCTGTCACCCAGAAAATATCTTCTTTCTACAGGCCCTGGGCGCTTTGTGGTTGAGTGAATAGAGCACTCGCCTCAACCTACCGATTTGTCTCATTGGGTTAGCAGGGAGTGATAGAGTTCATACGTTGACATCGAAGAAAAGGTTTAGTAAGGTTATGTTGCATTCCTTAAAAGACTCATTTTATTAAGATAGCCATCTGTATTTTATAAAATGTACAAATATGCCGACATTCAAAGCTTGGGTTACCTTCCGGGAGAAGGATAACTCCTGTCTTACTGTGAAATGTGGATCTCTCTTGCCACCACTGTTGTTAGTCTGACTTCGATCAAATTGATTCGTTCTCTAACGCCTCAGACAAAACAAGGGAAACAACTACCGAGTATGACAATAACGAAACAATATTAATCAGCACCGCGTCTATTGCTGATCTCCTCTTGAATTACCTCCAACATGCTGTTCCGTTTTGATAATCATTCAATCAAATTATAGCCACTGTCGCTCCGCTATTTAAGGGAGACGAGGAAGCAGCAGAAACTAGGAGAGACCAGGGCGCTGCATGTTTTCTTAACCCAAACCTGGTCGAGCCCTGAACAGAAAAGCCAATGAGAGCACCCTGCTCTTCCCCAGGTCTGGTCTCTCTCTCTCTCTCTCTCTCTCTCTCTCTCTCTCTCTCTCTCTCTCTCTCTCTCTCTCTCTCTCTTTCTCGCTCTTCCTCTCTCTCTCTCTCTCTCTCTCTCTCTCTCTCTCTCTCTCTCTCTCTCTCTCTCTCTCTCTCTCTCTCTCTCTCTCTCTCTCTCTCTCTCTCTCTCTCTCTCTCTCTCTCTCTCTCCCTCTCTCTCTCTCTCTCTCTCTCTCTCTCTCTCTCTCTCTCTCTCTCTCTCTCTCTCTCTCTCTCTCTCTCTCTCTCTCTCTCTCTCTCTCTCTCTCTCTCTCTCTCTCTCTCTCTCTCTCTCTCTCTCTCTGCTCCCACTCGATCCCTCTTTCTTCTCGCCCTCCAGCGGTGTAAGACAACATGTCTTAACGGCCTTGCCATGCCCGATCTAGCCAAGCAGCCTTCTCTCGCCAGATTCTTTCTGCGCCGTGTATTATTTTCGTTTCATTTATTCAAGATGTTCAACACACCTTCTCAGCTCGGCTGATCTGCTTATTGAGACTCTGCCCCGGGGGGCATTGTGTGCTGCCCTCTTCCTGCTTCGATCTGGTGTCGATGCTGCCTCCAACTCGCTTGGGTTCCATCTATTCAGTTCGTGGTTTGTGTGGCTTTTTTATTTGAACTTCATTTTTGCAATTTCGAACCCCGCTTTTAATAGGCTGTACTTTAAATCAAGAAAGAAAGTGGTTGAATTTTGTGTATTTTAAAAGTAAATTCATCTTCAATGCTGAATCGTGGGAGTTGGATGAAGTTAATGCTTTTCAAAGCTGATATTTATTTTAATCATGTCATTAGATAAATATTAATCTAGTTGGCTAGCAAGCGCAGGCTATGAAATGCGAGGAAAGGTGTTGAGTTGAAAGGTAAAGGTTTAGATTGGCTACTACCATCGGGCTGTACTTTATTAACTGGCTGGAGGAATTAGGAGATGATTTAATGCAAGCGGACGAAGCTCTTGAGAATGCAGACTAATTTGTCTGGGTACAAGATATCATCAGTCTAGCTCTAATATTCGAGAAGAAAAATGGGAAACCGTCCTAAGTTTTATAATGAGCATCGAGCAGGGCTCAGTTGCTTTAAAAATAAAAGGTGTAAGGGAGAGAGAGAGAGAGAGAGAGAGAGAGAGAGAGAGAGAGAGAGAGAGAGAGAGAGAGAGAGAGAGAGAGAGAGAGAGAGAGAGAGAGAGAGAGAGAGAGAGAGAGAGAGACAGAGACAGACAGACAGACAGACAGACAGACAGACAGACAGACAGACAGACAGACAGACGGACAGACAGAAAGAGACAGAGACATAGACAGAGACAGAGAAAGAGAGAGATATAGACAGACAGAGAGAGACAGAGAGACAAAGAGACAGGGACAGAGACAGAGACAGAGAAAGAGAGAGTTAAAGACAGAGACAGAGAAAGAGAGAGAAAGAGAAAGAAAGACAGAGAGGGAGAGAGAGAGAGACAGACAGACAGACAGGCAGACAAAGAGACAGAAAGACAGACGAACAAACAGATATATAGAAAGAACGAGATGTAAAGAGAGAAATACGCGGGAAAAACCGATTTCAACCGTATCATAATGCAATGCGCCCCACAGCGCTTAGAAAAAAAGGAAGTGTCTTTGTGCGTGTGTGCGAGTCGGTGTGGGTGTGAGGGGAAATCAATCAGGATCCGCGTTAGGGCGGACAGGAAGCGGCTATGATTTCTCTCCCAGCATGCCAAGCGAGACGTTACTAGGGGACGCCTCGCCATTGATTTACGGTGATGAGTTTAAACTACTTTCTGTTTTCATCTCTCTCTCTCTCTCTCTCTCTCTCTCTCTCTCTCTCTCTCTCTCTCTCTCTCTCTCTCTCTCTGCTTCTCTATATCTCTTTCTCTCTGTCTGTCTATCTTTCTGTGTGTGTGTGTCTCTCTCTCTCGCTCTCGCTCTCTATGTCTTTGTCTCTGTCTGTCTATCTTTCTGTCTCTCTCTCGGTCTCTCTCTCTTTTTCTCTATTTCTCTTTCTGCCCTCTCTCTGTTATTCCCTTTCGCTTTCATTCTGTCTCTTTTTCTCTTAGTCTTTCCCTTTCTATCTGAAATTCCCTCCCTCTCTCTCTCTCTCTCTCTCTCTCTCTCTCTCTCTCTCTCTCTCTCTCTCTCTGTGTCTGTCTCTCTGTCTCTCTGTTTATCTATGTACAATAATGTTTGTATTTATGTATGTATGTATGTATGTATGTATGTATGTATGTATGTATGTATGTATGTATGTATGTATGTATGTATGTATGTATGTATGTATCTATTTATCTATCTATCTATCTATCTCTCTATCCCGCTTCAGTTTTCTTTCCGCCTCTTTCTATTTCTGTGGTGACCATTGAATCTTTTAGTTTGACAGCTTTTTTTCTTTGATATCATCAAATCTTGTTTGATCCAGTTTGCATGCTCTCTTTTATACAAGAGGAGGTCCATTGTAAGCTTGGCTTTCAACTTATCAATTCTAACCTGAAAAGTTTCTTTCTTTTTTCTTTGGAAAGTTGAAATTTATCCCGAGGCGATCTTACTAGTGAATGAGATATGTCTAAAAATTTTTAAAGTAAGAAAGTTTTGCATGAAAATACCACCACTTGCGTGAGTGAAAAGAAATTTTTTTTTTCTATGAGCTCACCTTAGAAATAGAAGGGAAAAAAAGAGAAAAATAAAACGTAGTTGCTACAGAATGGACAAAAATATGAATCTTTGTCATTTGAATTGCTTTTTCTTTTAATTATGTCTTAATCAGGTTTTTTGTGCTTGATTTATCTACATCTGTATCTGATTATCTTTTTGTCTGCCTCTTTGATTTCTACCCCCCTCCCTCCCTCAACTTCCCCCATCCTTCACTCTCTCTCTCTCTCTCTCTCTCTCTCTCTCTCTCTCTCTCTCTCTCTCTCTCTGACTTCACTCAAACTCATTTCTCTCAAGAATATTCTTTATGTCTTTATATATCTCTTTCCCCTTACCTCTCTTGCTCTCCTCCTTCTTACTGTCTCTCTCTTCTTCACTTTCTCTCTCTCTCTCTCTCTCTCTCTCTCTCTCTCTCTCTCTCTCTCTTTCTCTGTCTGGGTGTATGAGACTCTCTCTATTTCTCTTTTTGCAGCTGCCCCTATCCTAAACCACGACCATAATGATATAAATTATTCCTCTGTTCCGGTTTTTACCAGAAATTCCTTCCTTGCACTGGTTAATCAGTGTCTAGAAATTTATCGCTGTTTAATTGCGGTTTGCAAGTAAGCAACTGGCTAACGTCCAAACATACAGATCATCGGGATTTTTTATTATTATTCAACGTTTATCCCCCTAGATGGATCAGATATGAACTTGGATTAAATTCCATACCTTCTAAGTCAGCTGCATTTTCACTGTCCATCAATTCAGAAAGTTGTGATTGAAATGGTTTCACTGTACAGCCACATCACTGTAAATAACTAAAATGCTTCACCACAGCACAATATTAGTATGAGGCGTGGCCTGTCTGGCTGGGGACTGTAAAATAATTCTCCTTGTTACCAATATATATCAAAGCCTCTACCCAATATTGATTATAGATTAAAGAAAAAACAATTAACTACCGGTTACAGGAGAGAAAAGAATGTAGTGTTATTAGAAAGTGTCGGAATAATGCTTCATACCTATAATGTTATTTGTGTCATTCGCACAATGTCAATAAAAATAGCATTGGTCACGGACAAAAATTTAAAGACAAAAAAAGAATGATAAGAGTAAGGTGCTAACAGGATAACAATATGCCTTTTATATAAAAGTTTTATTTAGGAATCGGTGGAATCGGGTTCTCCACAATCCTTATTATATTCATTCTTCTTCTTCTTCTTCTTCTTCTTCTTCTTCTTCTTCTTCTTCTTCTTCTTCTTCTTCTTCTTCTTCTTCTTCTTCTTCTTCTTCTTCTTCTTCTTCTTCTTCTTCTTCTTCTTCTTCTTCTTCTTCTTCTTCTTCTTCATCTTCTTCTTCTTCTTCTTCTTCTTCTTCTTCTTCTTCTTCTTCTTCTTCTTCTTCTTCTTCTTCTTCTTCTTCTTCTTCTTCTTCTTCTTCTTCTTCTTCTTCTTCTTCTTCTTATTATTATTATTATTATTATTATTATTATCATTACTACTACTACTACAACTACTACTACTACTATTACTACTACTACTACTACTACTACTACTACTACTACTACTACTACTACTACTACTACTACTACTACTACTACTACTACTACTACTACTACTACTACTACTACTACTACTACTACTACTACTACTATTATTATTATTATTATTATTATTATTATTATTATTATTATTATCATTATTTTTATTATTACATATATAGAAATGACGTGTAATATAATAAATATGTAATTATAGTTTTAAAAAACTGTTTTCTGAAAATAACACTGAACAAACGTTGTAATTGAAACAACTCTTAGGATAAAGGAACATAATTATGTGGGAAAAACTAAATTTGAATCGAACCGGAAAATTAGGCCAAATTACTGGTTTTATAGATCGTTTCATATCGTTCATATCGTCATGTCGCATAGGGGGGAAAAAGGGGGGGTGAGGGAGAGCACTGAGAGAAACTCTTCTGTGTTCAACTGTTTACAACATATCGGTCTGTGTTTAGCTGAGCTTATTCCTGGAACCTTTAATTTTATCTAGTTGCATAACCTGTTTTTTCCATTACCACTTAAATTTTAAAAGTCTTGGGTTCAAAAGTGATGGTCTCATATTGAAAATCTTTTACCAAAGTGATTGGGAAAACCAAAATTGACTGAAGGCTGTTTTTCTTTTTTTGTTTTTGTTTTGTTTTTGTTTTGGAATTCTGCACGTAGCTAGGTGTAATTTCCTACCCAGCCGCTCTGATCAAAGAGATGCCAAACGTAATGGTTATCGGAAATTCCAAAAGATCAAAATAGCTTTGCGGAAAGTAGTTAGAATAAAATGAAAGAGAAGAACTAAAAAGATCAAAGATAGAACATAAAAAAAAATATTTTTAAAAATCATGATAAATCGCCAAAAATCTTCAGAAACAAACAAAAAAAACAAGAAGAAAAAAGAAGAAGAAGAAAAGCTTAGGAATGAAGGAGATATAATAAGACAAGGAGTGAGCTAGATAGATTGAAAGACAAAGCTAAGAGGAAAAATGAGGCAGAGATATAACAGGAGAATGAGACAGGAAAGGGGAGCAAGAAGAGTATTGAGTGGTAAGTTATGTGTGTGTGTGTGTGTGGGGGGGATTTAAGAGAAAGATAAACTATTTGTGTTGAGGTGGGTGGGGAGAGGTAAATAGAAAAAGATAGGTGGATATATATATATATATATATATATATATATAAAGATAGATAGATAGATAGATAGATAGATAGATAGATAGATAGATAGATAGATAGATAGATAGATAGATAGATAGATAGATAAGTAGAGAGACAGATGGATGGATGGTTGACAAAGACAGAGAGAAGAGAAGAGAAGAGAGAGAGAGAGAGAGAGAGAGAGAGAGAGAGAGAGAGAGAGAGAGAGAGAGAGAGAGAGAGAGAGAGAAGTAAGAGAGAGAGAGAGGGGGTGGAGTATGTGTATGTATGGGTGAAAAGAAACACAGCACATTTCAATTAGTGATATATCTTACAATCTTTCTGCTTACCGCTTTAAGAGTAGGAGGGAGGGGGGGCTGGGGAGGGGGGGTGGGAGGCGCTAAGAGAAGAGAGTTTTACCAGGTCCAATTAATCTTCAACGCTCAATTGTCACGCTAACTTTATTGACATTGTCTTTTCATGTGGAATGATATCATATCGATCCAATGTTATTCCTTGGCTATTACCTATGCTTCAGTTATCTGATCCGTGTGGTTCATAGCAAACATCAACGATAATTATCGAGTAACATGAAGCCACGCATGTTGTTTCCAACATTATTAGATCCTTTATTAACTTTGTTACTAAGGGCAACATTTATAGTTCCATGGTTCTCTCTGTTTTTCTAACTCTCTTTGGCTTCATCTACCTTTCTACTTTTCATTACTCAAGATTTCTCTTCGTCTCTGTTTGCTCTGTACATCTTTTATTTCTGCTTCCATCAAATCCTTATCTTTTCCACTCACTGTTCTCGAATACTAGTACGCTTATTTTTCTTTCCTCTAACTTTTTTTTCAATCCTCTCTCCCTCTTGTTTTCTGCTTTATTATGATCTCTGTCTTTCTCCATATGTCTTCGCCTATTAACATTTTTTTTTCATCTTTGGCGTAGTGCCTCTAAATTTTTGTCTTTCCCTCCCACTATCCTTCTAATCCATCTTTTGTTTTTCTTCCCTTTTCTTCACTCATCCGTCTCAGTCCAACGTCCTTAATAAAACATTGCTAAGGGAGGTAACTCAAGTAAGAGCATTTTCAATGTAGTATTGTACCAGTTGTCGCTCTTGACATCAATTCTTGAAGAAAGGGCACTTGTCCAGCGGGGAGGGGAGGGGAGGGGGGTGTATGCTGCACGGGCAATAACTGGCCCTTAATATCACCCTGCCCAGATTTGTAACTTCACTGGAGAGGACACTCCAGCGACAACGAACATGGGCAGAATTCATAAAAATAATTGTTTTTTTTTCTTTTCTTTTCAGTTTAGTGGTATTTTGAGTAAGGGAATTTATCAGCACTGCTGGTGTCGCAAAGATTTATTCTTGACAAGCTGAAATGCATATTCTACAAACGGGACCCTGGTGTCAATTTGGCGAGCTTAGATGCGTGTGTGTGTAAAGCAGGCTTATAAATGGCCTTCATACCTATCAATTACTTACATGATCACGATATATGCCTCCATCTATCTATATTTACTTAGAATCTAGATATCTCTATAATTCTTAGCAATATTAAAGTTTTTAAATAAAAAAATTTTAAGCCTAAAAGTAAAATCTATTTCTATTTAGATCTATATGATCTAAACCTTCTGATTTCAGTCTTCCGCTGTAAATACTTGGGCCCTAAAATTCATATTTAATTCATTTCTTAGATCTCACTCTATAACCCGCATATCTATTCTAGATGAATTTAGGGCTGCCGCCGCCAAAATTTAATGTCATTCCTACCATCTCTGCCCAGGTGTGCTTACAGGTGGTAGTTGTCACACTCACCTTTTTTCTTTAAAGATAATACTAATCAAAACTGTGCCTTAGATTTTCAAACTTTTTTGGGTGAAACTAATATTATTAATACAAACTTAAGGGCAAATAATAACTTCATGCCAACTATGAGGTGCTTAGGTCGTCTGGAATTGCTCGGTTACACTGATCTCAGTTTTTGCCTAGTTCCATTGTAAAGAATATACAGAGAGGACTATCCGTCAAAAGTCAAGAGGCGACGTTTATACTTCAGGTAAACAATTAGTGCTTTGTAGGGACTACAAACTATCGAAACTTAATTGCAAAGCGTGATGCAAACAAAAATTAGAAAAAACATTTAACGGACAAAATTTAATGGTTTTAGCATATACATACTCAGGGTGTCTGATCTATTGTTATAAAAATTCGAAGTTCATCAAGTGAAGCATTTTTATGAAAACGATTGCACTGTTATTTTTATGACGAAAAACGAAAGGCAACTAAAATTTAGATTTTCATATTTGATACCTTTGTACAGTTATTTCCCTTGTCACTTCGATACCTACTTATCCCTAATTCTCCTATATTTTGATTTTAGAAAAATGAAACAATGAAGTTTTAGGAAATAAGTAAACAATATATTTAATTCACGAAAGAAAAAAGGATTCAATAAAGTACTGCAGTTTTGAGACAAATAATAATCTTAAAGATGTCTTTCTTCAGACCTTTTTCAGTCCGGAGAGTGGGTCAGTTTGTCAATACAGTGAGTCAAATTTTCTCATCTCCAGTATTTGTATCAGAAAAATGTTAAAACGATGTGTTGAGAGGCATTTGCATTATACTAATTGTGGATAAGTAATTACTATATATGTACCACAAAAAGGATAGAGAAAATGATAGAGAGAAAGTGTATGT
>JAWDGP010006855.1:535000-547500 GCA_033675545.1 Elysia crispata
TTTTCTCTTTATCTTTATAGGGTTTTGTATTCTGTATTTTCCATGAATTATTATTGTCTCAGATGACTTTAGTCGACGTAAATCCAAGGATTTGCTATATACGTATTTGCGTATATGTGTCCTTACTTGCGTGTGTTAATATAACAAAAGCACTGGAAATGTATTATAGGGGTTTATAAAATATCTATTTTACACAACTATTATGTTTCAAGGAATTTAAGAAAGATGAATAAAGATTATGTATTCTACTTCGCAGGATGTTTATTTCTTTTCTAGCCTCTTTAAAATAAGTTATTTTGACTCTCAAATCACACTTGAGAGAGGAAAGAACATTTGTTTTATTAGACCAAAGACATAAGTATCTAATATGAACAAAATGATACCATGAAAAATGAGTCACGACCTGCCAATGGATATTATTTTCCATTCTTTTCTTTCTTTTTTAGATTTCCTTTTGAAAACCATCCTAAAACTGAACAATTTGTGACATGAAAAAGTAATCTAGAAATAAAGATGAAAATAAATATATACAAAAAATTTCAGGGTAATAACAGCAGAAGGTTAAATAAAATTAACATTACTAACAACCAGATAAAACACGGAGCAAACAGCATTTTTTTTTCGAGTTATCTATTGGAGTATTGGAAAGAGTGAAGGATTAGAACAAGCGCAAATTGTTATAAAATTGAAACAAATAAATCTTTCCAAAGTATCACTATGTGTTTTCAAATTCTGATGAAACAAAACATTGCCATGAAGACTGAATCCACACACCACTCATGCTGCTGCTCTTCCTCGTACTACTACTACTACAACTACTACCACTACTACAACTACTACTACTACTACTACTACTACTACTACTACTACTACTACTACTACTACTACTACTACTACTACTACTACTACTACTACTACTACTACTCCTACTACTACTCCTACTACTACTACTACTACTACTACTACTACTACTACTACTACTACTACTACTACTACTACTACTACTACTACTACTACTACTACTACTACTACTACTACTACTACTACTACTACTACTACTACTACTACTACTACTACTACTACTACTACTACTACTACTACTACTACTACTACTACTACTACTACTACTACTACTACTACTACTACTACTACTACTACTACTACTACTACTACTACTACTACTACTACTACTACTACTACTACTACTACTACTACTACTACTACTACTACTACTACTACTACTACTACTACTACTACTACTACTACTACTACTACTACTACTACTACTACTACTACTACTACTACTACTACTACTACTACTACTACTACTACTACTACTACTACTACTACTACTACTACTACTACTACTACTACTACTACTACTACGACTACTACTACGACTACTACGACAACTACGACTACGACTACTACGACTACTACGACTTCAACTATTACTACTACTACTACTACTACTACTACTACTACTACTACTACTACTACTACTACTACTACTACTACTACTACTACTACTACTACTACTACTACTACTGCTAGTACTGCTACTACTACTACAATCACTACTTCTACTTCTACTATTTCTACCACTATACAAAACGAAAAGAAGATCAAAGGCCCCAAGAGAACCCGTGAACAGAGTAAACAAGAGCAAGAAGACAATTGGACAGGAGGAACAAAGAACTTTGTTATGGAATGCTAGGGTTAAAACATAACTGTCTTCTGATAATAATTATATTCTCCTTGGGGTCCTCCTTTTCCCCTTAATTCCATAATAATTGTGCAAGTGATACAAGTACTATTTAAAATAAATACAACCTTCTTACAAAGAAAATGAAACGGATTTACCCGCTTTGCCCGCACCAAACCGTCAGAGATATCTCAGACAGTATTTGCCAAGCCCTCTTCTCTTATTGTCCCCCAAAAACAGTCTCACCATACGGCTACCTTCTCACGCTTTGGAAATGGTTAGAAAAATGCGAGTTGTCCCCTCTTGAATGTGACAACCCATAGGACCTAAATGACAAGGATCATTGTCTCCCCTGTTTCTGAGAATTTCCCCATTCCCTGAAGGTGTCGATTGGTAAGAAAAGTTAGACAAACGGCACTGGGATATCTACTACTAGAGTCCTTTAAACTTGGGAGGCGGTGTTGTATTCTAGGGTTGTTGTCCAGCCGGGACTTTTATCGCCCCACCCCACCCTCTTGCCCCATCCCTTTCAAAAACTTATGAAGACTGACTGGGTCAAGTTCAACTAAAGATCATCTTGTAAGTTTTTTGATAAACAAAAGAATATAGCTCAACATTTTGCTCGATAACCTTAAATTTCCCGAGAGAGATATAACAAAGCACAAAAGTATCAACCATCAGGAATTTTTGCGAATATTAAAAAGAAAAATAAACCCATTATTTCTCATTATTTCACACATTTTTAAGAGTGAATATAGCCCAACGAAAATAACTAAAAAAAAAAAAAGGTGTGATTTATGTCAGGTCTTTTGGTATTTCCTCTATGTTATGTAGGGGTGTCTTTCGAAAAAGACTAAAGCAATATGGCGCACGGCTGGTCCAATCAATATTTTGTCTGTCTGAGACGGACGAGGCTAAAATCCACAGAGCGACGAGTGTGCTAAGCGATTCATTAGCATCCCTCGACATTAGAGTGGTCACTGCCTAATGAGATTCAATCAGAGATTTATCGCATATTAGAGCTAATTTACACATCCTGTTTATCAAAAACGTTTTCCTCGCAATGAATACTAATTACCAAAGAGCCCTTACTTTTATTGTAAATACGAGTTCACAAAGGGCTCCATTTTTTTTTCTTTTGTTTAAATCTAAAAAGCCTTTTAGCTGAAACGTTTCAATTTTTAAGCTTATATTTTGATCTATCTATCAGATCACATTTGCCGTCTGTCTGATTATCTGTCATCAGTCCATTTGTCTATCGATTTAGAAATCTATCTTGATTCTTCGTAAGACGGCTTGCCTATTTCATTATCTCTCTCTTTGCATCTCGCTTTTCTCTTTGTCCGTCTCTTTTTTTCTCTTCATGTTTTTCACTCTCAGCCATTGGCTTTGTTCAACATGATTAACGACACAATGCAGCGCAAACCATTCAGCCAAATGAAGTTTTGCTTTTTTACCACAGGGAGTTGACCTTTATCTCCCGTCTCTCTCTCTCTATCTCTCTCTCTATCTCTATCTCTCTCTCTCTGTCTCTGTCTCTGTCTCTGTCTCTGTCTCTCTTCCTCTCTCTCCCTATCTCTCTCTCTCTCTCTCTCTCTCTCTCTCTCTCTCTCTCTTTCTAAATCTCTGTCTCTCCCCCCTCACCCCCCTCTCTCGCCCTCTCTCTCTCTCTCTCTCTCTCTCTCTCTCTCTCTCTCTCTCTCTCTCTCTCTCTCTCTCTCTCTTTCTCTCTTCTCTCTATTTCAATTAATCTCGATCTCTCTCCTTGGACAATCGATTTTTCAGTCTCCATATTTAGGGACATTGAAAAATTGAAAAATTGACAGCGACTGACGGATTTTCTATTTTCCTTTTCTTCTTCTTCTCCTCCTCCTCCTCCTCCTCCTCGCCCTCCTCCTCCTCCTTCTACTTCTTCTTCTTCTTCTTCTTCTTCTTCTTCTTCTTCTTCTTCTTCTTCTTCTTCTTCTTCTTCTTCTTCTTCTTCTTCTTCTTCTTCTTCTTCTTCTTCTTCTTCTTCTTCTTCTTCTTCTTCTTCTTCTTCTTCTTCTTCTTCTTCTTCTTCTTCTTCTTCTTCTTCTTCTTCTTCTTCTTCTTCTTCTTCTTCTTCTTCTTCTTCTTCTTCTTCTTCTTCTTCTTCTTCTTCTTCTTCTTCTTCTTCTTCTTCTTCTTCTTCTTCTTCTTCTTCTTCTTCTTCTTCTTCTTCTTCTTCTTCTTCTTCTTCTTCTTCTTCTTCTTCTTCTTCTTCTTCTTCTTCTTCTTCTTCTTCTTCTTCTTCTTCTTCTTCTACTGTCTCCCTCTCTCTGTCACTAATTCTTTCTCTCTTTCTCCTTCTGTTTCTCTCAATCTTTGAGAGTCTGTCCGCGCTTTCACATCATCTTCGTAGATCTCCTTTCTTATATATATAGTACTTCGAAGATTCTTCAGACAGACAGATCTTAATTTTCATGTTAGATTGTTATTTAGTGTGTTTTGGATTGTGCACTGTGTTCCTAGCTTTTCCGAAGCTTGTAAAATTTTATTGTGATATTTTTATGTTGTTTCTTCCTCTTTTTTTATACTTTGACAGAATCACTCAGTTTTCAGCTCTTTATTTCTTTAGAAGTTAACCATTATCCCTGGTATTTTTCCTCTTTCCGTCTTGTTGCATCCTCTTTGTCCATATAAATAGCATGTGAGCGGCGAAGAGCAAGAGAGAAAATCGGTACCGAAGAGGGACGGAGTGGGAGAAAAGGAGATAGAGAAAGGCCAATGGCAAAGAGGGACTGAGGGAGGGAGAAAGAAAAATCGAATGAAAGTGAGTCAAGGTAAGATTAAAGGTATAAAAATGTACGAAAAGAAAAAAGAGAAACACAATGCTACATTTAGACAAACAGAAAAATGGGTTGCTTCATGAGATATTGATTTTTATGCAATTATTAAGCAAGGACCAATGAACAAGCCTCCTATTTATTCTTTGTCTTCTTTTTCAGCCTTTCCCTTTCAATCTGAAATGTGCGCATGATCAAAGTTATAACATTAACAATGGGCTTGAAGCTCTTTATCTATCCTCCAATTAGATGTCGCTTGCCTGTCAAGAGGTCTAGGGGAGGGGCGGGAAAAAAAGGGGAGGAGGGGGGGGGGGTGATGTTAGAAGATGAAGGAGGCAGGAAAAAGCAGCAATTTATAATCGAACATAGAAACGCTTTTGTCGCCATGAGCTCGAATCTATTCGCAATTAATAGATTATTTTGGAATGCTCGTAACGAGAGTGGATATCCGGTATCCAAACGTTTATGAGAAGATATTGCAAAGGATTTTTTTCAACGAAAGATTTGGCGTCAGATGACAAGGTCAGGATCTGTATTGCTCAGTAGCTTATTGTAGACAGATTTGACCTCAAAGAAGTTCTAAATAGACGGCAAAGAGGGAAGGCAGTGAGTGAAGTCCACAAAAGGTTGAGGAAAAATGTGGGATGTGAAGAGGACTGTTGTGGAAATAAAAGATGTTCTGTATCTGTTACTGATATATGACCATTCCTTAACATCCCAGCCTCGAAACACTAATTGGTGTCTTTAGTTGTCGGCATATCCAAGGAAAGTGTGATTAAGTCGTAGAATGAATTAACCTATGATTTCCTCCCGTTTTTAAAATAAACATACTTCTCATGTCTTCCGATTTACGATTGGGAATTCATCGGTGACGTTAGGGTATCTCAAACACAGCGTACAGCACACCCTAGTTCTACTGTTTTGCTTTTGTTCTTTGTTTGTTTCTTTTCTAGCCTCTTTACCATAAGTCGTTTGGACCCTCAGATCACACTTGAGAGAGGAAAAAAGGTTTCTTTTATTCGACCAAAGACATAATTATCTAATATGAACAAAATAACACCATGGAAATTAAGATTACGGCCTGCCAATGGAGTTTATTTTCCATTCTATTCTTTCTTTTTTAGACCTTGAAGAGATAGAGATTTGATTTCATTTGCCATCGCGGTCTTTTCATTTCTTTTACAACACAATCTAGACCGACGATGTGGTGAGAGGTGAGAAAGAAATGAAAAAATGATAGACACATTCAAGGCTGAAAAGCGAGGGAAAGTTAAAATGCGTGCAGGAAGAGTTTGTATTGTGTTATAGAGACAGACAACAGCACAGGCAGCTGGTTAACACACAACACACAAGCAGAAAGATGAAAGTACAAAAAAGATTATAATGAAAAAATGTAGTTTGAACAAGTCAATGTTTTGTACACCTCTCATAAGGTCTTACGAAGAGAACAAAGCAGGATATAAAAGTAGAACACAACAAAATGAAAGAAGGATGGTGCATAAAAGAGACTCCTTACTTATTATTCATTTAGGTAAGAGGGTAAAAAAAATGGATGTCTAGATCAATCTATACAGCAGAGTTTAATATAAATAACAAGAACGATCATGTGATGTCATGCCTATTGTTACATTTTTTTAAGGGACTTTGCGAACGGTAAACAAAAAAGACACAACTTTTTTGTTTTAGAAGTTCTTCATGTTTCGAAAAAATAACGTGGTGAATAAGTGAGATTGTCTTTGAGACAACAAACAATGATTGCAGTGAAAGTTTGAATAGTATGGTAGAAGAAAGAACAAATCAGTACTAGAAAATATCCTAATTTTAATGGATATTGTGAATGTGTGTGTGTGAAAAGGGGGGGGGGAGGGGGGGGGGAGGTTCCAACGTTGAAGCTTCCATTACTAAAACATTTTAGAAAACGTTAACCGACATTTAGAGATGCCATGATAGAGACTCGGTGAGGAAGCCAAGACAGATTACCTATCAGAAGATAGACATGGACAACTCCTGAAGATGGAGAAAAAGTGTAATAGAGTTGCCTGCCCTTTCCATTCCCCGGCTGAATAATCTAATGGGCGCGTTGAAATCCCGTAGAATCTCGGCTGAAACTAAATCAAACGGAGGGCTTGATGAAAAACCCGTTCAATCAGTGAAGTTATTTTTAGCTTTTGTCTATAGATCATCTTCTACAATCCTTTCTGTGTGTGTGTGTGTGTGTGTCTCTCTGTCTCTCTCTCCCTGTCTCTCTCCCTCTATCTATCTATCTGTCTATGTATGTATGTATGTATGTATGTATGTATGTATGTATGTATGTATCGATCTATTTATATATCTCTTCTCTCTCCCTTTCTCTCTCTCTCTCTCTCTCTCTCTCTCTCTATATCAGTATCTTAAATATATAAATATATATATATATATATATATATATATATATATATATATATATATATATATATATATATATATATATATTCTCTCCTCTCTCTCTCTGTCTCTCACTCTCTCTGTGTCTCTCTCTCTATCTATCTATCTGTCTATGTATGTATGTATGTATGTATGTATGTATGTATGTATGTATGTATGTATGTATGTATGTATGTATCGATCTATCTATATATCTCTTCTCTCTCTCTCTATCTGTCTCTCTCTCCCTGTCTCTCTCCCTCTATCTATCTATCTATCTATCTATCTAAATATATAAATATTTATATATATATATATATATATATATACATATATTCTCTCTCTCTCTCTCTCTCTCTCTCTCTCTCTCTCTCTCTCTCTCTCTCTCTCTCTCTCTCTCTCTCTCTATTTATGTATGTATGTATGTATGTATGTATGTATGTATGTATGTATGTATGTATGTATGTATGTATGTATGTATGTATGTATGTATGTATGTATGTATGTATGTATGTATCGATCTATTTATATATCTCTTCTCTCTCTCTCTCTCTCTCTCTCTCTCTCTCTCTCTCTCTCTCTCTTTCTCTGTCTCTGACACGTACTGTCTCTGTATATCTCTCTTCCTCCCTCTTATTCTTGTTCTCTCTCTCTTTCACATGCACTATCTAATCTTGTTACTATCTACCCTTTCTCTGTCACTCATGCGTTCTCGTTTTCAATCTGTCTCTCACTTTCTGTCTATTTTTTTTTCTTTCACCTGCTCTTTCTCTATTCAACTCTCTATTTCATTAACTCTCTTTTTCCTTTTGTCTTTATTTATCGTGGTTGGTCTTTCTCACTCCCTCTATTGTTAACTCATTCATCTCTCTTTACATTAAAACCCCTAAATATCTCATGATCGCTGATACAAATTGATCTCCGTTTTTATCTCTCTCTCTCTCTCTTCTCTCTCTCTCTCTCTCTCTAGCATTATGTCTATCTTTGTCTTATCTTTGTTGCCTTCTTTCTCCATTTTGGACCTGCTCCCCTATCTCTCTATTTCTCTCTTCCCCTCTCTCTCTTTTCCTTATTATCTCTTTCTCTTACTCTATCTCCCCCTTCCTATCTATCTGTCCTCTCTCTCTCTCTCTCTCTCTCTCTCTCTCTCTCTCTCTCTCTCTCTCTCTCTCTCTCTCCCTATCTATCTATCTATCTATTTACTATCTATCTATCTATCTATCTATCTATCTATCTATCTATCTATACATCTATCTATCTATCTATCTATCTATCTATACATCTATCTGTCTATCTATGTATCTATATACCACCTCTATCTATGTCCCTCTTTCTCTTTCACTCTCATTCCTCCATGCGAGGAAAGCCGCTTTTAACGATCCGGAAGTCATCTCTTTATTTCTCCCTTCCTGATGGCTAGTTAAAAGTCTTCGAGTTGTCCTACTTCTTCACGCTATATCTCAAAACCTTTGCTTCAATCCTGGCTTTCTCTTCATTCCATGGTTCTGAAACTTCCTTGCCAGTAGGGCAAATCATTTAAGATACAGAAAAGGAAAAAAAAACTTTCGTAAAATCTATCCATATCGATCCTCAATGTCATAATCCGATATAAAATTGCCTCTCACTGCGCATGGTCGGGCTCTGTGTCCATGTCTGTGCCTAAATCTAATATTTACAATTAAAATATTCTCACGCATCTGAATACGAAATGAAGCGCGAGATTTAATTATCTCTTCGTTTTTCGCTGGCGTTGTTTTTTATGCTCTTTTTTTTTTTTTTTTTTTTTTTAAATAGAATTTCGAAGCTTGCGCATGTAATGTAACAATGCTTCTTGAAGAGTGAGATTCTCTGTGTTGTCAAAGTCATGGTAGGTGGGCGTTGTTTTACTGACAAGAAATTGTTTTGTTTATTCAAATACAGATATCGCATCACAATGGGAGGATGCAAATAATGCCGAGCTTTAATCAGCCAATCAAAAATACAGATATCGTTATGAAAACCCTCTAATACTTTCATGACAAAGAACGGGCTTTCTTTTGTCTCCAGCTTGTGCTGGTAAAAAAAAACAAACAACAAAAACAAGTATGCATCTTTTTTTCCGAGCGGACTATGTAGGGTTAGTGTTTACATTGCATAGCTCACCATACAGGTAAGATTCACCATGGACGTGTAGACATCCATCTAGAAAACAACATTAGCCAAAAGTCTGAAAAAAACAAAAAAAAAAAAAAAACCCAGAAGGATCGAAGAAATAATGGAGTGAGATAATGGCCGGCTAGATCTATCTACGGTAACAAACTGGGAGTGTTAAGGCTAGGCTAGATGGTGTTTGTTTCTAGAAAAGAGAGAGTGCTTCTAATGTTCTTAATGTCTCAATGAAGATGATGCGGTGAAGAAGAAGAATGGAACTAACACGACTTGTCTGTGCATTTGAAGCTCTCAGCATGGAGCGGCGGCTGGTAATGGAGCCAGGAGAGAAAGGGAGGGACTAGAGGGGTCAAGAGTTGTTAGAAACTGTCAATGTATTGAGCTCATGAGGAAAAATAGGAGGGAGGGGGAGGGGAGGGAGGGGGAACGGAGGGGGAGAGTTAGCGAGTAAAAAAGAGACAAGAACATAGAATATTTTCTTATAAAAATTAAGCAGGATATGAAGATGAATTTCATGTATACAGCGTCATGAGAATGTGAGCTTTGTGTTTGAATGATAAAACTTTTAATTAAAAAAAAAAAAATCCTTATGTATTGGTTTGCCAAAGCTTGGAATTGACGAAAAAAGATCTTGTTTTTCAGGAAAACAGCACAAGACATGGCACTGTGAAAAGCGATCTGTCATATCATGTTTAACCTACTTTCTGAAATGATGTTCTTTTGTCCTGAGGTCCACAGTACACGATGGCGAGATGAAGGTAACTCGTACCTAGTCAAGAGAGAGAGAGAGAGAGAGAGAGAGAGAGAGAGAGAGAGAGAGAGAGAGAGAGAGAGAGAGAGAAACAGGGAGAGAGAGAAAGAGAGATTGAGAGAAAGAGAGAGAGAGGGAGAAAGAGAAGAAAAAAGAGAAAGAGAGAGATAAAGAAAGAGAGAGAAAGAGAAAGAGGGAAAAAGAGAAAGAGAGAGAGAGAGAAAGAGAGAGTCAGAGAAAAAGAAGGAGAGAAAGAGATAGAGAGAAAGGGAGAGAAAGAGAGAGAGAGAGAGAGAGAGAGAGAGAGAGAAAGAAAGAGAGAGAGAGAGAGAATAAGAGAGAGAGAGAGAGAGCACTGAAGCATCAACATCTAAAAACATTTCAATCAGCGGCACCAATCAATATTTCAAGACGTTTACATTTTTTAAAAAATTTTTGGTCTCAAGCAGACATAATGTAACAAACATGAGAAAGACAAATTTATCTGGTTATTTCAGAAACACACCGTTCATCTGTTAAAGCAACAATATTGACAATCTTTTGTTTTTTTGGGGGCTGAACTTTTTTAATCATGACCACTTCACTGACGACTGCGGACGACCTGTTTTATGCGTCTCAATGAAATCGTTACAAAATGATCCTCCAATTTTATTAATGTAAAAGCAAACTGATGTTTTATGACAGAAAGGTCAAGTCGCTAGTTTGTGAAATCTAAAAATTATATTAATCTACCAATAACTTAAGCACGATCTTAGTGCGGTTTTTTTATCACTAAACATTGAATAAAGTTTAAACAAACGTTTTCGGTGTATATGAAAAAAAGGATTAAAAAAAAAAACATAAAAAAAATTGTACATTCCTACTGCATTTTTCAATAATAATGAAGGAAGTTGGTAGTTCTATCCAACACAGTCACTCGAGAAACCCGGAACTGCCGCGGTGATAAGAACAAAAATCGTTGTCAAAGTGGTAGTGTATTAGTGGTAGTGGTGGTGGTGGTAGTAGTAGTAGTAGTAGTAGTAGTAGTAGTAGTAGTAGTAGTAGTAGTAGTAGTAGTAGTAGTAGTAGTAGTAGTAGTAGTAGTAGTAGTAGTAGTAGTAGTAGTAGTAGTAGTAGTAGTAGTAGTAGTAGTAGTAGTAGTAGTAGTAGTAGTAGTAGTAGGAGGAGGAGGAGGAGGAGGAGGAGGAGGAGTAGGAGTAGTAGTAGCAGCAGCAGTAGTAGTAGTAGTAGTAGTAGTAGTAGTAGTAGTAGTAGTAGTAGTAGTAGTAGTAGTAGAAGTAGTAGTAGTAGTAGTAGTGTTAGTAGTATTAGTAGTAATAGTAGTAGCAGTAGTAGTAGTAATGGCAGTAATAAAAGTAGTAGTAGTAGTAGCAGCAGCAGTAGTAGTAGTAGTAGTAGTAGTAGTAGTAGTAGTAGTAGTAGTAGTAGTAGTAGTAGTAATAGTAGTGGAAATATTACTTCAGCTTATTACTACTACTACAACAACCACAACAACAACTACTACTACTACTACTACTACTACTACTACTACTACTACTACTACTACTACTACTACTACTACTAGAAGTTACATAATTGTAGCAGCAGCAGGAGGAGTACTAGTAATAGTTGTAGTAGTAGAAGTAACAATAGAAGTTACATAGTTCTAGCAGCAGGAGGAGTGCTGTAAAACCAGCGACACGTTATTGAAGTGTTATTGGTACACGATTATGAAATATTCTCTTGTGAAAGAGGCAATTTTTTTGCGGTCGAAGATGACAGAAGTTTAGCGACCTTTTAGTTCTGTAAGGAATCTTATAACGAGGTAAAGAGACAAACCCTTCTCTTGTATAACAAAGACTATACCATGCCTGTTAGATTAGACCATCTATTTTGCTTCATCTACAGATTTTGTTTGCTTCTACCTTCTTGAGGTTTATTCTTGAGTCGTAATAGTTTGATGTGCCGAGCCAGCCGAAGAATACTTCCTTGTTAATGATGATTATAGTTTATCTAGTATTTACAATAAACATATTGAATTCTATGTTTAGAAATCAACAGCGTTATTTCCAATAAATTTTTTTTTTTCCAGATTTTCACTGCTTTCTTTGCATCTCATTTTGTTTGCATCTCATTTTGTCTCTAAGATTAAAAAAAAAATGTCTGTCTCATTTCTTACAACCACGGTTCCCAAGTGTTAATATCGAGTGAGTGAATCGCATATTTTCTTCGTTTTAAGCTCAAAGTTCGTTTACACGAACTATTTGCGAAGAAATAGAAAGTCCTCAAAGTCTAGGGAAATACTACGAATCAGAAAAATACAGCTACCCAAATTTCAATACTGAACGTCTCCGAAGTTAGTTGTTACGAAGCCGAGAAGAGCGAAAGGGAGGGAAAACTAACGGCACTGATGGATCAGCCGACAGGCGGTGACAGCTCGTGCCGGCGGGAGGTGAAAGTAACGGTGTCGAGTTGATGAACCAAGGCCCGCGTCTGCGACAGAATGCCAGGAATTACCAGGCTGATTTTGGCAGCTTTGCCAGCTTTTGGGCCTTATTTTCTTCGTTTTCTCTTAATTTTATTTTATTATATGCCAGATTGGATGGTGCCAGCAGCGCTTTTCCTTTACGTTTTTTTTTTTTCAGTAATAAATTATTGTTATGATTTGTCGGACCTCGCTGGCATGAGGGGGTGTAGTGGAAATATC
>JAWDGP010006855.1:552500-557500 GCA_033675545.1 Elysia crispata
AGAGAAACCGGAACTGAGAGAGAGAGAGAGAGAGAGAGAGAGAGAGAGAGAGAGAGAGAGAGAGAGAGAGAGAGAGAGAGAGAGAGAGAGAGAGAGAGAGAGAGAGAGAGAGAAAATATCTGTCGGAAAAAAATGAAATAAATGCTTTTCCTCAAAGCTCGAAACGAATCTGAAAAAAAGGGTATCTCGAAAGTTGCGAAATAAATAGGGATTTAAAGGAGATGGTATGAAGTTAGCCCTGGCCTCTGGTCTGATTAGCAAGTCAGCTTCAGGGGAGAGAACCGCTAACGAGCTTTTGATGGCAGGCTGGGTTATGTACCGCAGATTCCAATTCTTGGAAACGTCGTTACTTACTGATATCGACATCGCCCAGAGCTCACAATCGATACAATTTTTCAAATGTTCCACATTAAGTTATAAGGGGAAATATACCGTAATGATTTGTAGCAAAAAAATGGAAAAAAAATAATCAAACCGCTGAAGTTGATTGCAGATTATTTTGTCCCGAATTTGGGTTCAAATCAAAGTTGCATAATGAAAAAAAAATCAATAAGTCCATAATTATATTCTTTTCATCATTTTTTCATTATTTCTGTTTATAATCTCTTAAATCTATATTTAGAATAGAAATGTAAGCTTACGGATTTGGAATTTATATTGGTAGATATGAGATAAGAAAATATAACAAAGTTCCAGACAATTAGCCATGGCTTTATAACTAGAAGAAGTGACATCGATCGAATAGTAACTCTAGAAACAGCGTTGGTGAAATTAGAATATGATTTCAATATAGCGATCTTTTTGGATTATGTACCGACTGCTTTTCTTTCGTTGTTTATTGTTTCTCTTTGAGATAAATTAGAAAAAAAAACAATTGGTGCATCTGTTGATTTAAAACAGGTCGATCTAAAGTGAAAAAAAAGCCAAACTTTTCATGAAGGTATTGCTATCTGTGGATGAGCGAAGAGATTAACTAATTCGCCCCAATTTTCTTTTAACTTTTACGCTCCTTAATAAGGTTGAGGATATTTGAAACATTCAACAGACATTATCCGTGCCGGAACCTTCGGGATTGTACACCTTGAATTATCTATTCTATTGTAAAACAAATGGCCACTGTCTTTATTAACCGTCCAGCCCAAACTCAAATGCGTATTCTCTTTCTTAGACTGAAGAGCCACTTTGCCTAAAGACCAAGAAAATAAATGATAAAATTTGAAAGATTTGTCCTCAAGTAACGAAAAGGCTTTAAATAATCTAAAAGAATGCAAGCTGGATAAAACGAACCATTCAATCAGTCTACCTTTTTTTACACATTCTGTCACTCAATCACTATTTCTTTATCTCTGTCCATGAAACAACATTCATACCTAGATCCATCTACCCCACAATGATCAATTTAGCATAATAGTCCTATACCTCTTTATCTATATGTCCATGTATCAATTTATGAATCTATCTACCGATACAATTTATCAGTCCACTAAACAGTGACATATCTATCTAAATATCTATTATTCTATCTATCTATCTGTCTATCTATCTATCTATCTATCTATCTATCTATCTATCTAACTCTATTCGCTCATCCATCTGCTCATATATTTGACAATCTTTCAATTTATCTTTCTATCTATCTATCTATCTATCTATCTATCTATCTATCTATCTATCTATCTATCTATCTATCTATCTATCTATCTATCTATCTATCTATCTATCTATCTTTCTTTCTATCTATCTATCTATCTATCTTTCTATCTATTTATCTATCTATCTATTTATCTATCTATCTATCTATCTATATATCTATCTATCTATTTATCTATCTATCTATCTATCTATCTATCTATCTATATATCTTTCTTTCTATCTATCTATCTATCAATCTATCTATCTATCTATATCTATATCTATCTATCTATCTATCTATCTATCTATCTATATATATATATATATATATATATATATATATATATATGTGTGTGTGTGTGTGTGTGTATCTGTCTCCGTATCTATTATCAATTTTATATCGTTCAATCGATTTTCAATAACAAAGGCAACATTGCGCGGTGATATAGACCTTAAATGAACTCAGTGCTTCTATTATCAATCTATGATTTTAAAAACAATTGCACTTATGAAACATCCTTGCGATTACTATCAGCAAGTGAGTGCAAAGAGGGAACGGCCCAAACCTCACTGCGATTACTATCAACAAGTGAGTGCAAAGAGGGAACGGCCCAAACCTCACTGCGATTACTGTCAACAAGTGAGTACAAAGAGGGAACGGCCCAAACCTCACTGCGATTACTATCAACAAGTGAGTGTAAAGAGGGAACGGCCCAAACCTCACTG
This sequence comes from Elysia crispata, assembly GCA_033675545.1. NCBI lineage: Eukaryota > Metazoa > Mollusca > Gastropoda > Plakobranchidae > Elysia > Elysia crispata. The sequence goes on from JAWDGP010006855.1 coordinate 554,859, forward strand.
CGATTACTATCAACAAGTGAGTGCAAAGAGGGAACGGCCCAAACCTTACTGCGATTACTATCAACAAGTGAGTGCAAAGAGGGAACGGCCCAAACCTTACTGCGATTACTGTCAACAAGTGAGTGCAAAGAGGGAACGGCCCAAACCTCATTGCGATTACTGTCCACAAGTGAGTGCAAGGAGGAAACGGCTCAAACCTGTTCCGTTTTATCATGGTGCCAGAATTTTAGGTGATATTTTTACTCGTATGGGGGACGAGAGATGGGAGGGGAAAACGAAATCTATGGGGCAAAGGAGGGCAGGGTTGAGTAGGATGCGAAAAAGAAAAATGAGGGAGGAGCAGAGACATAGAAAAAAAGAGAGAGAGATAGAGAGAAAGAGTGAGGGAAAGAGAGAGAAAGAGACAGAGAGAAAGAAAGAGAGAGAGAAAGAGACACAGAGAGAAAGAAAGAGAGAGAGAGAGAGAGAGAGAGAGAGAGAGAGAGAGAGAGAGAGAGAGAGAGAGAGAGAGAGACAGACAGAGAGACAGAGAGGGAGAGAAAGTAGATCTACAGATCTAGAGAAAATCCATAGACATTAAGGTAATTAGTGTGAACTAACAAGAAAAAAAATTTTTTTCTTAATTATCAAAGTTGGTTTTTTGCTCATTCCCTTTACCTGTAAAGTCCTTTACACTATCTTTGTGTGGCTTGCATCTTCGCCTGATTACCTGTTAATTATCTCGTAATCCTTTTTGTTGGCCGAGCTCTTTTTTTCAATTTCATTTTACTGAATAAAAAAGCAAATTAACAGCTTAAATGATGCAGGCCTCTGGCAGCGAGTCCCATTTTATCTATCTCTTCATATAGCCTTATTATTTTATTTATTCATCTACATTTTCAATTGTAATTTTGAAAATATAACTTTTTATTTGTCAGTCTATAGACTTGCGTATTAATCATTATGTTGTTTTGTTATCTGCCATTCCGTTTAATTAGTTGTTTATGCATCTATCAAAACGTGTGCTTTTTATCTATCTATCAATCCCTGTGGTTGTCTATCTATCTTTTTATCTATCAATCCATGTATCTATCTATCTAATAATTTTTCTATGTATCTGTCTTTTTATCTATCTATCCATGTATTTATTTTTCTGTGTATCTGTCTGTTTATCTATCTATCTAACCACGTATCTTTCTACCTATCCATTTTTCTATATCTCAATCTATTTAATCATCTATCTATCTACCTTTGTATCAATCTATCTATCCATCGTTCTGTCTCTCCATACATCTGCCTATCACTTTGTCAATATGTATGGTTGTCCATCAATGATTTGATAAAATAATCTATCCTTTCTATCTGTGATCCCAAGTGTCCCTCGCACCTCCACCTCCATCCTTCCATTCCCTTATCCCCACTCAGCCCTTCCAGTGATACAAAATGTCACCCAGTGCTCCTACACCTTTCATTTGATAGTCCTGCGTGAATTGAATCAAACCTAGGGTCAGAATCATTAATATCATTTCCACAGTGGCTATCGAACTGACCGACGCTGACCAAAGAATGACCAGGGCTTCCTGCCCAGGGTATATATAATGCGACCACCCTTTGTGCCTACTGTACAAGGATATCTGTAAAATGTCTTAAATCCATTCAGTTTTGAATGATGGTAGAATACCATAATCAATTTTTATAGCTTTAGATATTATATTCCTTGAAATACACATATCGCCGACACATCGAACTTGTGAATGTTTTTCTAGAAATGCCATATGAATGATTTCATGTCAAAACACGTTATACATCATTTTATTAAAAAAAAAGTTGAGAAGATTGGGAAAAATCAGCGATTTTTTTCCCATTAAAATCTTTAGGTACCTGTTCATCCCTTAAAAAGTTTGGTAGCGACATTATGACTATTTTCATTACAGTCAAACTGATGCCTCATTATGATTACAAAGTAGAAAAACTTTTTTTTTTCACATCTTGACCAAAAAAGAAAAAATTCAAAGCTAGATCATTATATATGGTACTTTTTTATCAATCCTTTCAAGTATAAAGATTAGTCTTGTGAATTCAGCTTCCAATTGATGATTGCTTTCTTGTTTATTTTATTTTTCATTTTTTTTTCTTGCTTTTGCCTATGCTTGTTTTTATTAAGCCCATAACGTATGTATACAGGTTCATTTAAAAACGGTTAGAATGATATTAATCAGGCAATATGCATCAGTATAAGCCAAAATTAACCTTGTCTAGTAAAAAACAGGTCTATATTGGCGGAGTCTTGAATGAGAGAGACGGGAATGGGGGAGGGAAAAAGGAGAGAGAGAGAGGAGGGGGATAGAGAGAAAGAGAAAGAGAGAGAGACAAGGCGAGAGAAAGACCGCCAAAAGAATAAAGAAGTTAACGACAAAGATAGAAAAAGAAATATATTGGGAGAGAGAGAGAAAAAAAAAAAAGAGAGAGAGAGAGAGAGAGAGAGAGAGAGACAGAGAGAGAGAGAGAGAGAGAGAGAGAGAGAGAGAGAGAGAGGAAAAGGGAAAAGGATAGGGGAGGTGAGGGATAAGTATACCAAAAAAAAAAAAAAAGAGAGAAGATAGAAGCAACGTTCAAAAGAAGTGGGAGATTGATCCCAATCTCTGGGGAGAGCCATCAGCGGC
>JAWDGP010006855.1:562500-566457 GCA_033675545.1 Elysia crispata
GTAATCCACGGTTTGTTGTTTGAATAAGATTTGATAATTTTTTCAGAACATATGAGTCCTTCACAAAAAGAAATAGGGAGGCAAGACAGACAGGGGAGCGTGGAAATACTCCTAGCCTTGACATCTCCTGAACTTCTCAAAGATTCTGGTTTGAAGAACAAACAGATAAAGAAACGGAACTTGTGAAATAGAGAATGATTCACAGATGAGATCATTGCTGGGCGATTAACAAATAAATAAGAATCATATTTTAAAAATGTAAAGATATAAGATGGAAATTATTTCTATTTTAATTAACAAGATTTTTTTTCGTCCTAGCAGAATAATGTAAACGTAGAATATACCTGCAATCAGGGAATATAATTAAAGTTGATAAAACTAATCTTTTTAACAAAAACATTAAAAGAGTATAGATATTTTTTTAGGAAGGACTTTTTATCCCATATTATAACTGATACGTTTGTCTTTACCCAATCATATAATATATATATATATATATTAAAGCCAGATCTTTCTGTACCTACACAATAGAACTGTTCGTTTGTTTTTTTAATAATGTTGAAATTGTTTTTGTTTTATACGGAAAACTTGTGAATAGAGGAAAAAAACTAATTCAACATTATCTAAGACCTATTTATAGATCTGTATAAAGGGATAAACGAACATTTCTCAAAGATAGGAGGAACAGATCCTCCTGGTTGTTAATGAGGTAGATGTAGTAAAATACGCTGAGATATACACGCTCTTATTGCATGGATAGTTCTAACGATTCCGTCTCGCGCATAAAAAAATCTAATTAGGAGAAACAGAAGAATAAACAACAGTACCTATTATGTGCATTACATATACTGAAACGGCCAGATTCAACAAAGGTTGAGAACAATCATTTTCTGATCGAAAAGTTTTGGTCAATGTTCAGCGTTTTCAACAAGAAGTTTGCTATAAAGAACAATACTGTTGATTTGATAAAATTTTCATTTTTAACGTTATTTGACGAAGCGATATGCATTTGGGTATTCAATATGATAACAAATAAAATTCTCTTAACGCCGCTTTTCCATCCATTGCATAATAAAAACTATTTATTTCCGGGAGTTTGTTGTTGCAATTGTATTGTACGATAAATAACGACATAAATCCTTTGTGTTGGTATTTAGAGGATGAATACCATACAAAAAACAAGATATTGTGACTGTCTCATATGCTGAACATCATGGGAAAAAATTTTTGAGCATAATTCTGTTAGTTAAAACGGCACGCTCAATCCTATGATAAACACACACTGTAAAGCCTCATCAAATCAACAAGAGACCCAGAGCATTATCTCCTTCCATACGGCGAGATGTGTAGCCAGCGTCCAGAGAATCAATGTGGAAACACTCACAGAGCATTCCATTGGACAGAAGCTTTCAATCAATAACATGGAAATGTAAACCAACGCTATTGAGAGCGCAATATGCTTGGATCGTGAATTAAATTAGTTTTTGAAAATGTTTTTTTGTTTTATTGAATCGTTAGCTTCCTGATGAAATGGTCTCTGATTTCTCGTCTTTTTCACAATCTAAGGGTTACGGGAAATGTTCGTAAATTGTAAAGGTCAGCAGAGAGTAAATAGTTGTCTGTGAAAGCATTCAATTGAAACAGAAAACTGTGTTGTGCTGCAGAGACAAAAGCATAAATAGAAAAGAGTATCGATCACATTCATTAAGAAACATAATAATAATTGTAATACATGTAAAGCAACGAGAAACACATAGCGAATTATACAAATTATCAAGAGTGATCAGGATAAAACATAGATGTCTTGTATGAAAAAAGCCAATGTTTTACATGCAGTGGCCTCACATCTTTATCAGATGAGATTAAGCAGGCTCTGTCTCATTTGAAACAAATAAAGCTGTTTTTGTCATATATGAATCTTGGTAAATATCAAAGATAAAAATGGATATAATTTATAAATCTGGTATATGCATGACTTTCATCTGAATCCAGTGAGTAAACAACAAATGATCATCAGAATGAAGAAAACGAACAAAATATATTAAAGCGGACTTTCAATCTTTGCGGGAGTTTGTGTTATCCACACACAATCTTCAATGACAATATGTGCTAACTGTAGCCTCTATTACGAGTATATGGCATAATGAATGCTACCTATGATTAATTAGCCTAAGTTTGGAAGTCTGTACTTTGAATGTCCCCTAAGTCTATGTCTGACAGTTTTGCTACTGATAGTGCCATAACCTCTCTTTGACTGTTGTGCTACTCTAGTCGTTATAGCCTTTTCGTGACAATTTTGCTACTCATGAATTCATATACTTTGTCTAGAAGCTTTGTCACTAAATATGTCATACCTCTGTCTGGCATTTTTGCTACTTATGATGTCATATCATCTGTTTGATAGCTTTGCTACTTATGTCATCATACCTCTGTCTGGCATTTTTGTTACTTTTGATGTCATATCATCTGTTTGACAGATTTCTTACTCATTTCATATCCTCTGTTTTACAGCTTTGCTACTTATGTCACATCCTCTGTCTGACCTATTTATGATGTCATATCATCTGTTTGACAGCTTTGCTACTTATGTCACATCCTCTGTCTGACCTATTTATGATGTCATATCATCTGTTTGACAGCTTTGCTACTTATGTCACATCCTCTGTCTGACCTATTTATGATGTCATATCATCTGTTTGACAGCTTTGCTACTTCTGATGGCATACCTCTGTCTGGCATTTTTGCTACTTTTGATGTCATATCATCTGTTTGACAGCTTAGCCACTTCTGATGGCATATCCTCTGTGTGACAGCTTTGCTATTTATGATGCCATATCGTCTAGCCGACAGTCAGTGTCAGCTACGACTTGTGCTAGATACTTTTGTGCTATCTTAAACTCCCACACTGAAATCTTTATCTTTTGAGAAAGATTGGCATTTAACAAAGACAACGGCACTTATTGAATACGTCTCGGAACAGACAGTATTTGCAACAATTGATATTAGAATGGCAGCAAAGTTATAGGCAGTAGATAATTCAAAAAGAAACGAAGAGAGACGACCAAGCGCTAAATGAAAACAAAACACAACATAAACAAAAGAACAAAAGCAAGCGTGCCGTACAACTATACTATGGCCTAGTTTCATAGATAAACAGTGCTCACTGTGTTAGAAAATAGAATAAGAAAATATAACGCCAGCTTGAGTAAAACAGAACCAGAAAGCACAACTTTGCGTAAGAGTGAGTGGAATTGAAAAGTCTGGTTTATAAAAAAGAGTATCTGCATAGGCTCTTTATCTGACATATTTTTTATTCTTTTGTGTGTAATGGATGTAGATCTCACCTAGAAGGTTTTCTTTATTGAATTTTCTTTCCATCAAGCTATTAATTCTAAGAGACATATCTAAATGTTTTCAGATACCATCATCAATATCAACTTATAACTCATAGAAAAGTCCAAACCATTTCTGACAGGTCGGCATATGTAACCAAGCTTTGGCAATGGAAGTTTTTAATAAAATATAAACATCAATATTTACTCTACTTACAACAACATTGAGACTAAATTACCACACAAATATTGCATTATATCTTTTCGATGATCTGCTAGAAAGTGAAAAGTAACAGAAGATTTAGATTGCTGAAGTTGGTCCAGAAAGCTGTAGTGAGTGGAAAGGACAGCATAGTAGCTGAGCTGTCTTCCACAGCAAATTAGTAACGACATAACTTTTCAACACAATTTCACATAACGTAGTTACAACACCAATGTACAACATAGTCTTTTTTTAAGAAAAAGATGAATTGCAAAAAGATGTCAGACTGCATTTTTTGCATAATTAGGTATATGGATACAACAAGAGAAAATATATACACACATATACCATTGATGCGTAAGCCTGCGACAGAGAGCCGAACTAGCAATACGTAACTAAAAAAAAAAATCGTGTACTTCGTTC
>JAWDGP010006856.1:0-55000 GCA_033675545.1 Elysia crispata
CTACTACTGGTTTTCACGGAAGTGAAATAGATTCACTCTGTTTGACAGTCTAGTAAACACCTAGGACTGGACTGAATTGGTTTGTCGATGCTAATCTATGTGTGTGTCTGATACTGATAGGTTTCACCAACATACCTTTTTCTAAAAATATTTGAATTTTTCCAATTTTCGACTCTTATGATATCACATATCCCTAATACATTAAACTTCAAGTGATATTTATTAATGATTGGATTTACACACACACACACACACACACATATATATATATATATATATATATATACACATATATATATGTGTGTGTGTGTGTGTGTGTAATGAATTGTACTATACGGTTGATCTACTCATTTCCTCACCCTTTTTTGGTGCGTAACTTTTGGGTAGCCGATTGACTAGATCTATGTACATTTTCTTATTTAGTTGCATGATGTTTGTATTTGAAGCTTAAGAACTTAGTCTTGTATATTGAACACAGCCCGCACTAGCAATTTTTACTTGCAGACTTCAGGCTTATTTTCTACTTTTTCTATATATTTATATATATAGTTGAATGAAATGATCAGTCGCTTGGAATGAGCTGGACAGTTGAATGAAATGATCAGATCTTAAGGATGAACTGAACAGTTGAATGAAATGATCAGATCTTAAGGATGAGCTGAACAGTTGAATGAAATGATCAGATCTTAAGGATGAGTTGAACAGTTGAATGAAATGATCAGATCTTAAGGATGAGCTGAACAGTTGAATGAAATGATCAGATCTTAAGGATCAGCTGAACAGTTGAATGAAATGATCAGATCTTAAGGATAAGCTGAACAGTTGAATGAAATGATCAGATCTTAAGGATGAGCTGAACAGTTGAATGAAATGATCAGGTCTTAGGGATGAGCTGGACAGTTGAATGAAATGATCAGGTCTTAAAGGATGAGCTGAACAGTTGAATGAAATGATCAGGTCTTAAGGATGAGCTGGACAGTTGAATGAAATGATCAGTCGTTTGGGATGAGCTGAACAGTTGAATGAAATGATCAGGTGTTAAGGATGAGGTGGACAGTTGAATAAAATGATCAGATCTTAAGGATGAGCAGGACCGTTGAATGAAATGATCAGGTCTTAAAGGATGAGCTGAACAGTTGAATGAAATGATCAGATCTTATGGATGAGCTGAACAGTTGAATGAAATGATCAGGTCTTAAGGATGAGCTGAACAGTTGAATGAAATGATCAGATCTTATGGATGAGCTGAACAGTTTAATGAAATGATCAGGTCTTAAGAATGAGCTGGACAGTTGAATGAAATGATCAGATCTTATGGATGAGCTGAACAGTTGAATGAAATAATCAAGTCTAAAGATGAGCTGGACTGTTGAGTGAAATGATTATTCGTTTGGGATGAGGTAGACAATTGAATGAAAGATGTACGAGGTTTTCAGATTGGCTTGCCTGAAAAAGCAATAACTCTGAAGAAATCGAAACATTGAAACATTCGAAATCTTATCTCCAAAGTATAATTTTAAGAAGTAATAGTCAAATTTACTTTAACGACCACATACGTGAAAGATATACCAGGATCTTGGACCAATTCCGTATGCTAGGCTGATTCCTGCCCGGCTGGCTAAATAAGACTTAGCGTTAGAAAAAGTTTGTTTTTTTTTTGTTTAAATGGGCCGGTCGGCAATCAAATTATATAGTACTTTGAGACCCATATGAAATAGGACGTGGATAATGAGGAGATTGTTAAAAACAAATCAAACGGTAGCAGATCGATGCTTTAAACAACAATTTTCCTTCCAGGATAACAAACACCTTGAAAAATTATTATTATAAGTAACTTAATAGTATCCGGCTATATTTGTAAGTTCAATAGATGGATACCTAGATTTTGTGAAATTTTACTACCCAATTTTTTTTGTATTTTTATAGTCTACAACTTATAACTCAAAATAGCCTGGTCTTGCATTTTGGGCAGTTTTATTTCAATGGATAGCGTCATTATAATTATCATTCTTTTCTTTTCGCTGTTTTAATTACGGAAATCTAAAAAGTAGTGCGGAGCACTCCACTAACTCGAACGGCTTCCCACCACTGGTGTGTTGTGTCTGTCTAAGATAGGATACACTAAAGACGGTCGCAGAATACAAAGCAGTGACGTCTTTTCTGTGTACATGGTGCCAGTGAGACCGAATCAAATCGATTTTCCTCTGCTTCTAGCTTTTTGTAGAGAAGCTTTAAATAGAATAGAATTATGAAAGCGAATGGGGCCTGTTTAACTGTTTTGTTCTACATATGTACATACTCGTAACTATATATATATATATATATATATATATATATATATATATATATATATATATATATATAGCTTAGCTCGTTTTCTTATGCTAGGGTAACTGTAAGAATCAGCCTTTTCCCCGACAGAAGTATTGAGTGATACACTCGAGGGAAATTAGGAGATTCATAATCTACCATTGGATGGACCTTGCGCGTTGAGCCTCTTCCGATCCCCTTGTCCGTTTGCTGACTAGTTGAGCAGGGAAAACGATTTTCGTACCAATTTTTAAAAGTACTTTTGAAACTTCGAATATTTCAAATGCGTTTTGGATAGCAAATGGAGAGAATGCATGCGTAATGTATTATAATGAAGCGATGTTATGACCCTTATACGAAGATTTTTTTTCTTTTTTTATTATGTTTTAAAGTAATCTGTAAAAAGAACAACATTTGTACTGAAATAATTGTTAGAAAAAAAATCGCACGTTGAGCCACACTATGCTTGTAATAGTTATAACCTTTAATAATCATTTGATTTAGAAATTTGCAGCGCGTCGGAACGTTACATTAGGCCTAAGCCTACTTCACTTGCATAAATAATTGTAGAACTTACAAGAAGTATATTTTGTGCCAGTACTGCAAAATTAACTCTGTGCTTTTTCAATCTATTTAAAGGTCTTTGTAAACGCTCATTATAGCGATATGTAGGTTAAAAAAAAAAAAGCGTCTTGAAGCAAAAATTCGGAGCTTTATATATTTGTTTAAAGCATGTTACGAGGGCAGGCTGATAATTAAGTTCCGTTTAATCATAACTTTTTAATTTTTCACAGCATATACATAAACAATACGTCAAACGAAAGCTTAATATCTCAGCTACATACTTAGCACTCTATTTTTCGATGTAGTCACCGTCGCGATCAACACACCGCCTCCAACGTTTCACTAGTTGGCTCACGCCGTCAGCGAAGAATTCAGACGGCTGTCCACGGCACCATCTGCGAACATCTGCGATAACTTCCTCATCATTGTCATAGTGATGGCCCTTCAGGTACTTCTTGAGTTGGGGAAACAAATAATAGTCAGAGGGGGCAAGATCGGGGCTGTATGCAGGGTGAGGTAGGGTCGTAAGTTCCAGCTGCCTTAAGGCGTCCTGAGTTTGGCGACTGGTGTGCGGGCGCGCATTGTCGTGTTGCAGGATTGAGTCCTTATCACGCCGAATACGTCTGAGTCGGAGTTTGAGAGCTCGGAGTGTTGAAATATATCGCTCAGAGTTCACAGTTTGCCCTTGCTCCAGAAATTCCATGTAGACCACTCCCTCCATGTCCCAGAAAACGGTGAACAAGACCTTTCTTGCAGAGGCAACAACCTTGAACTTCCTTGGACTTGGAGAAGTTTTGTGCCTATACTCCATCGATTGGGCTTTACATTCTGGATCGTAGTGGTGGACCCAGGATTCGTCTCCAGTCACAATGCGTTGCAGAAATGCTTCTCCTTCTGCTCTAAGAGTTGAGTACACATGTCCTTTCTCTCCGCTTTCATCTCTACAGTGAGCTGTCTTGGGACCCAACGGGCAGAGACTTTTCGGTAACCCAGTACAGTTGTGGCGATATGGTGCACTCGTTCTTTCGAAATGCCTACTTCATCTGCAATTTCCTTTTGTTTGACCCTTCGATTAGCTCTAATCATGCAGTCAACTTTCTCTCGATGAGCCGTGTCCGATGCGGAAAGGGGCCTACCCGAACGCTTTCGATCACGCAGAATTGTCTCTCTGGGGTCTTCCAGTTTAAAAATTCTCACCCATTTGCGAACTGCACAGTCTGAAATGCACATTTCACCATAAACTGTCTTCATTCTTGCATGAATGTTTGCAGCAGAACATCCCTCAGCTGCCAAAAACTCGATAACAGAGCGCTGTTTGATGAGAAGGTCATTGGAAGTCGCCATTGTCTCATAAACATGGCTACCACATCATGTGTTGCGCGTCACTGCATTATGAGCACGAATGACGTCACACAAACTTGTTGTTATAGTTAAGTCTAGAAAAATGGTTCGAGAGTATATGTATGAAATTTTAGGTCGATGTGACGAAAATTGACCTAGTTATTAGCAAACGGAACTTAATTATCAGCCTGCCCTCGTATAATGATATAAAAATGACAGCTTCTGGCGTCCCTCAATTTCCCCGCTCTCACTCCCAGTTACTTTTTCTATTCTTGTAATCTAACTCTTTCTTCCTCAACTCACTTTTTCCACGTTGAGTTCACCTACATCTTCCCCTTTTTTTCTCCCCAGTCTTTATGTGACTTTCCCTCAACTTTGTTTCTTCTTATTTTTTTTTCAACTTTTTTCCTCTCTATTTTTCCTTGCTTTCACCTCTTGTTCGAATTCTTCCGCCTTCTACATCTCCTTTTTATTTCCTCCTACTTTCTACATTTCTACCCACTATCCATCGGTCCTTGTCTGTCATTTCCCCCTACCCCCAACACCCGAACTTCCTTTCTTTCCCTCATTTCTTTTATCATGGCCATCTTCCGCGGCCTCTCTTATCATAATCATTTATATTTCTGTAACCGTCCCCACCCTCTACATGTTATCATTCGTTCTTCTCAATCGTCTTATTTCTTCCTCCCCCTGTCCCTCTGTCTTTCTCTGTCTATCTGTCTGTCTGTCTGTCTGTCTGTCTGTCTGTCTGTCTGTCTGTCTCTCTCTCTCTCTCTCTCTCTCTCTCTCTCTCTCTCTCTCTCTCTCCCCCTCTCTCTCTCACCCTTTTTCTTTTCATAGTCTTTCAAACCCGCCACGTCTTTCATTTTCTCTTAAACGTAATCACAAAGTTTCAAGTTTTATTTGATATACTTCTGCAATAAGAGCTGAGGTGTATTGTTTCAAATAAGACTTATACTAACAACCTAGTAAAACTAATATCTCATTAATTTGGAACTTCAAAATATTTTTAAAAATGTTGAGAGAATCAAGCTAACAGGGGGAAAAAGGGCAATCGAGACACTATAAAATTTTACAGAGGCTCCGAAATTATTTAGACGACTAAAATAACGATGAGAGTAACGGTTCTTTTCCCTTATTTTGAAAAGTCTTTTCTTAGGCTGGCAACCTAATTAAGTAGGGATTCCTAGAAAATAGAGAGGCGAGAGACAGTAAGAAAGAAAAAATTATTAAGGGACGCGGATTAAAAAAAAAGGTTATCATGATAAGTAAAAAGAAAGAAGAAAAGGACAGCGTACGCGAAAGATGGAAAAGAGAGATGAAGATTAATGCAGTTTCTAAGTGTTTGGGTTTTATGGTGTCACGCACTAACCTCTTCCATACTCCGATTGAGAGAGAGAGAGAGAGAGAGAGAGAGAGAGAGAGAGAGAGAGAGAGAGAGAGAGAGAGAGAGAGAGAGACACACACACACACGCAGACAGACAGACAGACACATACACAATGTGCATCCGTTGTTAAAATCAATTCCCTCTGAATATGCCCTCTTGTGGGGGCACTTGGAGCATCATTCTCCTTTATTGCAAAACTGATATGGTCACTTCTTACTATGTTAACATCCATATTACGGTCTCGAGGCCACGCTGAAGGGAATTTAGTGGTTCTTAGCGAGCAGGGCAAAACTACCGCGTCATGCACCCGGCTGTTAAAATTAGCAATTTGACGCTGTATTTTCATGATTGCCTTAAGATACCACGTATTGTACTCTGGGACTCAAATATATTTATCGCACAAATACAGTGAATAATTACTAATTCAAGTTATAAAAGTATCAAGAGCTTTGGATTGAGATTAAGATGGAACCATTGGTGGTTTTTCATTTCTTCTTACATTGTTTGCATACATGTAGTCTACAGCTTAACATTAGAAAAGCTTTAAATTCACCTCGTTAAGACGGACGTACTGATTTGATTAGTTATCGATGGAATGACCCAGAGTATTCTATGATTATATTAGTTTGCTTTAAATAAGACCACCCTTTATACTGTAGTGGGAAAGGAACGTATTGACCCAGGATTATGAGAGCGTGCCAATAAACACGGTTATGGTAATGTTTAAGGGACAGGTGTGTTGAGGCGAAGCTCAGTGCCAGTAAACAGAAAATCATTTCCTGCCATAGTGTTGATAAAAAAAAAATATAAAATAGATACACACATATTTACAGTAATGGCAGTGAGCTTCACCTAAACACAGCTGTCGCTTGTGGAATTTCGGAACTTTTTTGAATCTTATAGGCCCTAGTCGATTGAAATTACTTCTCACAGTGCGCTGGATTAATGCAGTAAAAATATTTTTCGATTGATTTTAACAGATTTTGATATTATAAAAAGACGATTAAACTGAATATAATACTCGGTCCGGCTTTACCAGAATCTGAGTCATCTTCTATCATTTACTTGGCACGCTCTCAAAATCCCCTCCACGTATATTCACATACCAGCACAAAACATTGTCCGATAGGTACATACACCTTTACCGTCATATTGCGGTTAGGGTGGGTGGCTCGTGTTAATCAATAATGCACGGACTCATCATGGTATACCTCCATCATCATCGATTTTCATGAGAAATGGGCTTGGTCTTAGATGATCTTTGACACCACTACTACACGTCTTTCGCACCTCACGTGCAGATTTCCTTAGTTTCAAGATGATAGCTTTACACATGGATAATAGCGGATAACAGATATTTTTGTAATAATACATGAAGTGTCTTTCTCTCTCACTCTCATATGTTTGTGGTGTGTACGCCTGCAGCGTGTATGATAATGTGACCTTGATCTTTTTTTCAGTCCGTATGTTTCTATCTTTCATTCTGCCCATTTCATTTTTTTTTGTACCGAAGTTGATCTAGGCCAAAACTTTAATCACTTGGGGTTTGTATGGAACAAAATACGACTTTGGATTCGTAATGAAAGTAACGGGATCAAGAATCAGTTTTTAAATCAAATCAAGAGTTATATAGAGCTCACGAAGCAATTTTAAGTTACTTTAAAACTTAACCTGTCCAAGAGCACTGACGCCACCAGTAATGGAAAAGGCATGCAAATTAAAATAATAAGAATAAATAAATGAATGATGATGATGATAATTGTCATGGTCGGCACATGTAATAGATCATCTAAACATAACGATCTTATAGATTGTATTTTAATCACATAATCTGTTGAACTAGATACTTATTTGAATCCTAATCCGAAGTCGTATTACGACTGAACACTGTTTCGTAGTTTGCTTGTTGTGAAGATAGCAGCCAATCATATACGAGCTAAGCGGAGTGAGAAGGTACTCAATAGTCCTCATGAAAAGTTGAGACGGAAAACGTAGTCAGTGGACCTATAACTCTCAAAGAAGACAGGCCGATTTAGAAAGAGAGGAGACATCACAGAAATAGCTCTTTGGCAGCTTTGAGTGACATTTGGAGCACTAAAATTTTTAAAATATGACATTTGGAGCACTATCGAAAATTAAGTAAAATAACAGTATTACATTTGGAGCACTATCGAAAATTAAGTAAAATTACAATATGATATTTGGAGCACCCAATAGTATCGTTTGTCGATAACATGTATTCATCAACACTCTTGACAATAATTCAGGTATCAGCTGACCAACAAGGCAGGCCTTATTCAATTAAGCACAACGCATCACGACGCTTCAGTGTTACTTTATATCGTCACCTCAGTTTTGTAATGTCTTAACTACAAAATCTACAGTTATAGATAGACATACAAATTTTTTACCTTTGTTTTACTCAAAACAACATTTGTTGTAGTTAGGACGTTATAATACTGAGGTGACGATATGTGTATGTGTGTAGACGTGAGGGGGAGGAAGAGAGAGAGAGAGAGAGAGAGAGAGAGAGAGAGAGAGAGAGAGAGAGAGAGAGAGAGAGAGAGAGAGAGAGAGAGAGAGAGAGAGAGCAGACAGACAGACAGAAAGACAAACAGAGTGTGTATGTGCTGAGAGGGTTTTTGTACTTAAAAATTTTATAGTGCACTGTTGTTTCACTTATACAGTTCTTACACAATAGGTGATAGTGTTTGGTGAACAGTGGCTAGTTCAGTCACCCAAACTTTTTTTCTTAGACCCATGCGAGAGAGAGAGAGAGACAGAGAGAGAGAGAGAGAGAGAGAGAGAGAGAGACAGAGAGACAGAGAGAGAGAGAGAGAGACAGAGAGACAGAGACAGAGAGACAGAGACAGAGACAGAGACAGAGAGACAGAGAGACAGACAGACACAGAGAGAGCAAGCGAGCGAGCTCAAGTAGGAAATTAATATTGTTTTGTTCCTTGATCGCACTGTAAAAATTCAATAAATGGATATTATAAACAATTATCACAGTGAGAGAGAGTTCATGTGAGCATTGGTTCATAAGGTGTGCATTTTCATTGGCTTTCTGATGTCTGCGCCATAGGTATATAAGCAAGTCTGTTTTCCCACTGTCCTCACTCAACATTCTCGATTCTACTACGAACACCAAACATCAGAGGACGACAGAAAGAAAGAAAAGTAATGATGCAGTTAACAGAGACAAGCAAAGGCAAGCAAGCAGTGATCATGGACGGCTACATTTATAGTTTGAAGAAGGAGACGAAAACATCTAAGAACTGGCAGTGCACAAACAGAAAGTGTAATGGAAAACTGACAACATCGTTGGACGGAAAAGTGATACTACATGCTGACACTCGTCACAACCACGCCAGCGATGAATCAAAAATACAGACCCACTTGCTGCGACAGGCCTGTAAGAGGAAAGCTGAAGAAGAGATATCTGAGAGGCCCCGAAAGATCATCATTAGAGAGGCTGGAAAATTGAAAACAGACAAGGTCTCGCTTTCAGGGGTGCAAAGTTCTAGGCGGGCCATTTGGATACAACGCAGGAAAGCACATCCCAAACTGCCTTCAACCCGCGAGGAAGCGTTAATTGCTGCATCACAGATGACGACTAGGGACAACGCACTGATAAAAGTGGACTATGAACGGCAGATAGTCGGTATTTTTGACACCATGGCGATACAACTGACCAAAGACGTTGAAGATTTCTTTGGGGACGGCACTTTCAAAAGTTGCCCAAAACAGTTCCATCAAATCTACACTGTTATCACCCACGCTAATGGAAGCTATGTACCCCTAGCGTTCTTTTTGTTGCCAGACAAGAAAGAAAAAACCTACGAAGCTATGTTCCGACACTTCCGAAGAGTTTTTGAGAGACTGAATGGAGGAAACCTGGAAAACAAGACGATTCATCTTGACTTTGAAAAAGCTGCCCACGAAGCTGTAAAACATGTCCTGCCAACATTTGCCCTCAGAGGATGCCTATTTCACTTGAAGCAAAGCTGGTGGCGAAAAATTCAGGAACTCGGCCTCTCAGCAGAATACAAGGACAGTGAATCCGCAGTGGGAAGGTTCCTCAAGTCGACTTTTGGGTTGCCTTTCCTCGACTTTTTGGAGGTGTGCGACTGCTTGGCGTTTGACGTCATTTGCGAGGCTCCTGAGGATGATGCAGTTTCAAGATACATTGAGTATCTCACAAGAATGTACATCACCAGCACTTCATCGTTTCCTCCTCACTTATGGGCAAGTTCAGATGTGAATCAGAAAAGAACAACTAACGGGTGCGAATCGTTCCACAAGCATCTTAACAGCCTGTTTTATACAGCCCACCCATCGGTTTTTGAACTCACTGACCGACTGCAGGAAATTATGTCTGAGAGCAAGTTCAAACTGCAATCCACAGCAAACCTAAGGACCAGCAAAGCGAAAGATGTCAAGAAGAGAGAATGGCTTTTATCAATCCAGGGATCTTTTAATGCTGGAACCATGACAAGACTTCAGTACATTCAGTCAATATGCCACACTTCACTGCCGTCAACAACTTTGTAAATATAAAACCCGAAGATTTCTTCTTCATGCCTTTTATGTTTTTAAAAATTTCCAATAAAATAAACATTTCTAATGCGGCCTCACATCATGAGACAGTCCCAAGCCTGTTTACTTTTTAAAAAAAATTCTCAGTCGAAATCCGATGGAAGGCAGCAGATTATTGTAAAGTAGCCAACCGTTCAGTAATCGTTAGTAAACTGACTGGAATACTTGCTCGAAGTTGTATTCGATACTGAACGCCAAAATTTAGTGCTCCAAATGTCACATAGCGGCTTTCTTTGAAATAAAATGGTGCTCCAAATGTCACATAGCGGCTTCCTTTGAAATAAAGTAGTGCTCCAAATGTCATACACCCCTCTAAACTGTGTAGAATGTTTTCCTCCTCTGAGAGATAGCATAAATCTTACTCTAAATTAACTTCCAGTCGAGAGATCTAAGAAATCATTGAAGATAGATTTTCTACAGCTGTGTGAAGTGTATCCCAATTCTAATTTTGTTTAAAGAAAGTGGAAAGCTGTGACTCCTTCTAACAAAAACGTGTCATTATTGATTGTTCATTACCATATAGAGCACCAGTCCTAGAGTCACGAACTGTTAACCATAAATTCTATATTAATGTGCTTGATTAATTTTGTTAACCACAAATTATATACTACTGTGCTTGTTTCAAGATATATGTTCGACTTACGTCTTTTAATTTTAACCATACCGTACTATCGTGGCGACGACAATAATAGTAATAATAATAATAATAATAATAATAATAATAATAATAATAATAATAATATTAATAATAATAACAATAATAATAATAAATTACCGTTAAAGGCACATAATTATGTGAAAACAAGCTGAAAACTACGGTCTACAAACGGGGCCCTGGTGTCAATTTGCTGGGGCTGGGTTGCGTGGCTTATAAATGGTCTTGATATCTCTCCATTTACTTACATGATCCAGATAAAATTTTATGCCTCGACTTATCCATCTTTACTTAGAATCTAGATATCTCGATAGCTCTAATTCTAAACACAAAATTTATGTATAGAACTTAATTCCATTTGGAATAAAGGAAATCGACTTAATAATTATTCTATTATTTCCCAATTTGTTTTTCAGATCCTTTTAAACGCTTAATAAATTAGAAAGCTGTGAATTTTTCGTGTTAAATGCATAAAAGTGCACACACAGTTATTTAAATCGAGATCCACTCCTCAAGACTTCCGTTGTTGAAGAATTACAAAATGGCGCGCTAAAACGGTGATCATAAGTTAGCTTGATGTTTTCAAAACAAAGCACTTTGGGAAAATCAAGGAAAGCAATTTGCGTTGATTTTTTTTTATGGATAAGAACCAAGCCACATGAAGGCTGTAGACGCCTGCAAGGTTTCAACGGTGTAGGTTTGTTAATAACGGAGTTCGCGAACAAAGCCTTACAAGTCCGCTTACACACACACACATATATATTATATTATATATATTTATATGTGAGCGGACTTGTAAGGCTTTGTTCTTATATATATATATATATATATATATATATATATATATATATATTTATATATTTATATGTATGTTTGAGCTGCGGTGTGTATGCATGGATAAATACAAACACTCATAATCCTATAAACCATAACCTTCAACATGGTGCGCCTATGTTAAATACAGCAATACTAAATGAAATAAACTCATAAAGGCTACAGGGAAGATAATGGTGAATTACCTCAATTACCATCTTTATTGTCCTTTGCTCATAAACAATGATGTTAGAAGCAGCTATGATGATTTGCTCGGTAGCGTTATGAAGAGCGTTTGATAAGAGGACGAAAGTTTCAGAACGAGGAGAAAAGTCGCTTCAAGAGGTGTTTTTTTTCTTCTCTTTTTTGTTTAATTCATAAAAATAACTCCGAATGGTTGAAGCGGAACTCTAATAATTTTAAGCATTAAAAAAATGACGCCCGTGGCACTATTTAGCTACAAAAAAAAAAAAAAGCAGAACAAAACAAAAACAATCTATCTATTTACCTATATATATACGTTTGATAAGTCCTTTGTGTAGTTTCTATTCACACATCATGCTCTTCATAATTTTATCAGTCTGTCTTTTAGTTAAATGCAAAATGTTATTTTACTTAGATTTCACCCTGGCAGAGGGGCTTTTTTTTATTCTTGTAGAATAAGGAAAATGACTAGGCCTTCAGACAAACTGAAGTTTGAAAGCTTAAAAAAAGGGGAGAGGGGAGAGGGAAGGAGAGGAAGATTCAGGCTGGGAGAGTTAATAAAAACAAAATGCTATGGGAGGGAAATCTGTAAAGAAATTGTATAAACTGGCGATATAGGCAGGCCAACTCTCCCCATTATCTCTATCAATGACGATGTATTCCTCATGTATCGACCCATCTTTATGGGGGTCAGAATACTGGTACAGACTGTGCAGTTGTTGTCGAGAGAGTATAGGGGGAAAATAAGGTAAGGAAGAGTAATGATTTTTGCTCTTGCTGAGGCCATTATAAACATGCACATGATTTTTTATGATTTCATGGTTTGTTTAAAGAAAGAGATTGGTTGAAGAGCAAAAATGCAGAGCGATAGCAACAAAAGGTTTTCATTAGAATATAGGGAAAGATTTAAGCGTAGTATGACAAAACCAGCAGAATCATACGGTATCTCACCCAACTTGAAAGATGCTGAGGCTTCTTTTTTAACTTATTACGATCGCGTCGCACCCGTACCCTCCTGAAAGGGCTTTAAGAACAGAAGTTGGTAGAACAATTATTATAGTATAGTTCTATCCCGTAAAGGACTGCTTATAAATAGAAAGATTTAGAATGAGGTGTTGTGAAGAAAAGAGAGCATTGTTGGTTTTCCTTTTTCTTCAATGTAGCTTTCTGTCTGTGAAGGAATATATTTTCTATCGTTGAAAAATTTATTTTTCTTCAATGAACATGAAGTTGTGTTCCCCACCCGTTCATTTGAAAGGGTAATGATTATCATGCGGTGTGTGGTATATATACCTGAAAACGAATCGTCAGCTCTGGTGATACATTGGATATCCTTAGCTGACCTTCTAGATCACATCAGTCCTAAAACTCATAATCCACAAGGTCAACCAAAAGCTATTCCTAGATCTTACGAAGCTTTTGGCAGATGTTGCATCATTCTGTTCAGCTGATTTAACTTTTTTTAACAAATTGCAGCTCAAGATCTAGATTAATTAATTCTCAGCTCTTATGTGTTTTGGGGACCCAAGTACAGACCTTTGCAGCATTTCAACTCGAAAAGTTGTGATGAATACAATCCTTGGCGTGTGTATATATATATATATATATTTATAAATAAACGGAAAGATAGAACCATTGTTGTCGTCACAGTGCTAAAGCAGTGCAGGATAGAAGCAACGCTTAAGTCAGTTATATGATCCGTCTGGTTCCAGATCAATCAATAATTCAAACCGTAGGATCGTGGCATCGGCCCAATCCGGTCATTTTGCTAGCCAGATCGAAGCAACGTTAAAAATAATAACTAGCTCTTGGTTAGCATGGATTAGAACAAGTGCAAGTCGGTCTTCGGTGGGAAACTAGATTTAAAAAAAAATGCACGACTGCAGTCCTTTGAAGGGGATTTACGGAAGGAAGGAAGGGACAAACTACAGAAACTCTCTCTCTCTCTCTCTCTCTCTCTCTCTCTCTCTCTCTCTCTCTCTCTCTCTCTCTCTCTCTCTCTCTCTCTCTCTCTGTTTCTCTTATTTTTTCCTGTCCCTGTTATTTCTTTCTTGATTTGAGGTCATCTCATTTTACCAGTCTTACATTCTCTAGATTTCTCTTTTCTTCTCTTTGCCTCCCTTTTAATCCCTGTTTTCACTAAGTTTTGCTTAAAGATTTCTGATTGTACATAATAATATACGTGCATAATATAATAAAGAAATTTAAATTATCCAGATAAACCATCTACTTCAGGAAACCCATTCTCAAATACCTCTATTTATTCTAAACCTTCCGTAACAGAGTGCTTCAGATTTTCTTCAGCAGTATCGCTGTTGCTATGAAGAGTACAAGTGAATGGAAGCCGCTCTCTACAAAATGTATTCAAATCAACAAAACTATGCTTCCACGCACCGAATGCTCTGTTCGGCCCCAAAAGCAATCAATATTTTGTAAAACTAGAAATGAAGTCAGGGGAACTGATCAGATTCAACCACTACAGTCAGACTGAGGACTAGAATATCATCCGGCTCTGAAGCCATCATCATTCTCACCAGCACTATGCTAGATGGGTCGATGTTATGACGTAGCTTGTCCACTGAATAGGGAGACAAGCGCTTTTAGCCCGGGATCCAGGAAAAGAAATGTTTATCACAAACTGACCAGACTGCAACTTATCACAAGAATCCATATGGGGAATACGATGCGCGGAAAAAGAACAACCAACAAAAAAACAAACAAAAAAAAAAACAAAACAAAACAAAAAAGAACAAACTCAATGATGCCACCTTCTCTTAAATAATCAAAATCTTAGCAAATCATTGGCAAGAGCATTAAGGATTTCTTTAGCCTCCTCAGCGATAATGCTTGCACTCTTGAATCCAAACTGGTCGAAACCAATGCTCAAAGGTGCGTCATTCAAACTAGAAAGACTATAACATCAAAGGGGGAAAAAATAACTTCATAGAACAAATCAGTTCTGCTGGCGTTTTGGTAGTTAGAGCTCATGACTTTTAACTTAGTTTTATATGTCCTTGTGAAACTTTCTCCATATCATTTTCTCGGCGGGTGATTAAGGTGCAAGAGAAATACGCGGAATTTTACGTTGTTGTTTTTTTTTAATCTATAAAACCATTTTCTCTCTTTCCAACACGGTATCCAGCTATATAATTTTATTACTTCACTTTCTCTCACGCAATTATACCCAAGAATCCATACCCTGAGCGAAAGACGGCACAGTCCTGTTTTATGTTAGAAATATACTATATTCAGGGAAAATATTATAATTCATGTAAACAACTGCATTACCTATTTCCCTCCTACGAGTTTGCGAAGTCTTCCGCCAGTTGTATTCTCTCTGCTTGGCTCAGATTTAGAAGCTGGGGAGGGCCACTCTAGCGAAATTTAGAGAAAATGTTTAGCCATTAAACCTTACTGATAACTGTGAAAAATAGGCACATCTAAAGATCTATGTAAATGACACTGACAAAGCGTCGTGGGTGATTTTTTTTGTTTTATATTTAAGACTCATTCGGATTCAGGGAAACTTGATCACGAAATATTCCTTTTGAAACAATGTACACCCTGAGCCAGAGAATTTAGTAAAAGCAGAAAATAAATCACAAAATTGAGATTAAAATGGCTCTGTAACCGCAGGACCACTGGATAAATTATTATTGAATAAAAATCACTAATGGCGGAAAAAAACAAACGACTTTTTTTGTTAGAGCCCCAACACATGCTAAATGATTCAACCCATAGATAAACAAACGAAGTATTACGAGTGCACACATTTTTAGAATATTATACGTTGAAGAAAATGCTGCATTTCATTCGTTTTCCTCGTCCTATCACCCCCCCCCCTCTCTCTCTCTCTCTCTCTCTCTCTCTCTCTCTCTCTCTCTCTCTCTCTCTCTCTCTCTCTCTCTCTCTCTCTCTCTCTGTCTCTCCCCCTCCCTCTTCCTCCCTCCTGACGCACACAAAATCAGTTTATCTTTCTAATATTTCCCCATCTCTTTGACTTTTCTTTAGTTTGCTTTGATAGAAATTAATTCGAGATACAAGACTTTTTCAAGTTAAAAGAAAAGAGCGTGCCATGCGCAGTGAAAAGCTCAATGTGGTCTGGGTGGCACAAGGGTGAAAGCTACCCCCGTTTGTGTATTTATATGTTGATTCGAAGGCCAATAATTGTTGAAGAGTTTCCAAGGATGAAAGATATTGCGTAATTGAAAGTGCATGCTTAACAGATAATTCGGGCCTATATTAAGCTGGTCTGAGCTGATTTGTCTAGAGACATCGGCGAGAAGTCCATGCAGAGATCTTTCACCATCGGGTTAATGATAATCAATCTACGTTGATCCGGTGTTAGCGAAATGTTCGGCGAATATCGCCATACCGGAATATACAGGCATATTATTCTGAATATATTATAGTTATAACAAAACACAAAGTAATCTATAGGATAAAATCAACTAGATGTTGTAATAACTTTTTGTAGCTTTAAATTTGGAACACTCGGAAATCGAACGGTCTCTTAGAGCCCATACCCAGGCTGCAAGTTCTTGCCACGCTTTGGTAGAAGATGTTTCTTGGATTTCTATCTCCCCAATAATTGTTGGGCAATTCGGGTCGCTTAATAACTAAATATTATATCAATCCGTCAACAACTTGACGTTAAACTCTCATCAAGTAGCTTAGAGACTTGCTATACGATTTAAAGAAATTCTATCTCGTTGCTCACGTCTTGACAATTTATACTAGTATGTTCGTTGGTGAAAAGGCACTTATGTTCTTGTGAATCTATTAAATTCTTAGAAATCCCAACAAATCATTATTAGTTCTTGCTTTTCCGACTCAAACGTGAAATGATTTATTTCGAGGACCTGTCAACAGAGAAATTGAGTGCTGTTATACCCCAGACAACCAATGCCGAGCCTGAGCTGGATGATTGTCTTCTTTCTCTGCTAGAGAATTCCTCTACTAAAAATCAGTTTAGGTAGCAACCCGCACCCTCTCTCTTCTTCTGACTATATCTTTCCTTCGCTTAATTCTCTGTTTCTGTCTATCTCTCGCTTTTTTTTTTTTTTTGAGTAGTTTTTCTTAATATTTTTCTCTTTTCTCACTTAACTGCTTCTTTTTTATGTCTCTCTGGACTCTTTCTCCGTTCAATCTATTTTCATTTATCTGTTTTTCTTTCCTTTTTCTGTTTGCGTTTTCCCTCTTCTGTCTTTTTGCACGTTCTCTCCCAATTGTATCTGTTCCCTCTCTTCATGTTATCAACTCTCTTTTTCCTGTCCTTCACCTTGACTCTGCTCTCTTTCTGGTTCCCTCCCCACCGTCTCCCTCTTTCTTCCTCTTCCTCTACCACCACCTCCTCCTCCTCTTGTTCTTCTTGTTCTTCTTTTTTTTTCCACCTTCTTTTTTTTTCTCTCTCTCTCTCTCTCTCTCTCTCTCTCTCTCTCTCTCTCTCTCTCTCTCTCTCTCTCTCTCTCTCTCTCTCTCTCTCTCTCTCTCTCTTTTCCATCATCGTTTGTATCCTAATTCCTTTGTTGTGGAATGTCCGCTTAGTCAATGCACCTTAATATCAAACTAAAATCAAATTATTTTTCATAGCTTGTATTTTTTTCTTCTTTTGAAGCGCAGGTATTTTACCTCAGTCCCTTTGCATTTTGTAACCACTGTTGTTTAAACGCTCTTTGGGGTGTCAAAGTGAAGTATTTTATGTTATCTTTTCAAATCTTGCGAATTGTCATTTTTACTCTTCCTGTCTTCCCGTCTGTTTGTCTCATCCTCTCTCTCTCTCTCTCTCTCTCTCTCTCTCTCTCTCTCTCTCTCTCTCTCTCTCTCTCTCTCTCTCTCTCTCTCTCTCTCTCTCTGTTTCTCTTATTTTTTCCTGTCCCTGTTATTTCTTTCTTGATTTGAGGTCATCTCATTTTACCAGTCTTACATTCTCTAGATTTCTCTTTTCTTCTCTTTGCCTCCCTTTTAATCCCTGTTTTCACTAAGTTTTGCTTAAAGATTTCTGATTGTACATAATAATATACGTGCATAATATAATAAAGAAATTTAAATTATCCAGATAAACCATCTACTTCAGGAAACCCATTCTCAAATACCTCTATTTATTCTAAACCTTCCGTAACAGAGTGCTTCAGATTTTCTTCAGCAGTATCGCTGTTGCTATGAAGAGTACAAGTGAATGGAAGCCGCTCTCTACAAAATGTATTCAAATCAACAAAACTATGCTTCCACGCACCGAATGCTCTGTTCGCCCCAAAAGCAATCAATATTTTGTAAAACTAGAAATGAAGTCAGGGGAACTGATCAGATTCAACCACTACAGTCAGACTGAGGACTAGAATATCATCCGGCTCTGAAGCCATCATCATTCTCACCAGCACTATGCTAGATGGGTCGATGTTATGACGTAGCTTGTCCACTGAATAGGGAGACAAGCGCTTTTAGCCCGGGATCCAGGAAAAGAAATGTTTATCACAAACTGACCAGACTGCAACTTATCACAAGAATCCATATGGGGAATACGATGCGCGGAAAAAGAACAACCAACAAAAAAACAAACAAAAAAAAAAAAACAAAAAAACAAAAAAGAACAAACTCAATGATGCCACCTTCTCTTAAATAATCAAAATCTTAGCAAATCATTGGCAAGAGCATTAAGGATTTCTTTAGCCTCCTCAGCGATAATGCTTGCACTCTTGAATCCAAACTGGTCGAAACCAATGCTCAAAGGTGCGTCATTCAAACTAGAAAGACTATAACATCAAAGGGGGAAAAAATAACTTCATAGAACAAATCAGTTCTGCTGGCGTTTTGGTAGTTAGAGCTCATGACTTTTAACTTAGTTTTATATGTCCTTGTGAAACTTTCTCCATATCATTTTCTCGGCGGGTGATTAAGGTGCAAGAGAAATACGCGGAATTTTACGTTGTTGTTTTTTTTAATCTATAAAACCATTTTCTCTCTTTCCAACACGGTATCCAGCTATATAATTTTATTACTTCACTTTCTCTCACGCAATTATACCCAAGAATCCATACCCTGAGCGAAAGACGGCACAGTCCTGTTTTATGTTAGAAATATACTATATTCAGGGAAAATATTATAATTCATGTAAACAACTGCATTACCTATTTCCCTCCTACGAGTTTGCGAAGTCTTCCGCCAGTTGTATTCTCTCTGCTTGGCTCAGATTTAGAAGCTGGGGAGGGCCACTCTAGCGAAATTTAGAGAAAATGTTTAGCCATTAAACCTTACTGATAACTGTGAAAAATAGGCACATCTAAAGATCTATGTAAATGACACTGACAAAGCGTCGTGGGTGATTTTTTTTGTTTTATATTTAAGACTCATTCGGATTCAGGGAAACTTGATCACGAAATATTCCTTTTGAAACAATGTACACCCTGAGCCAGAGAATTTAGTAAAAGCAGAAAATAAATCACAAAATTGAGATTAAAATGGCTCTGTAACCGCAGGACCACTGGATAAATTATTATTGAATAAAAATCACTAATGGCGGAAAAAAACAAACGACTTTTTTTGTTAGAGCCCCAACACATGCTAAATGATTCAACCCATAGATAAACAAACGAAGTATTACGAGTGCACACATTTTTAGAATATTATACGTTGAAGAAAATGCTGCTCTCTGTCTCTCCCCCTCCCTCTTCCTCCCTCCTGACGCACACAAAATCAGTTTATCTTTCTAATATTTCCCCATCTCTTTGACTTTTCTTTAGTTTGCTTTGATAGAAATTAATTCGAGATACAAGACTTTTTCAAGTTAAAAGAAAAGAGCGTGCCATGCGCAGTGAAAAGCTCAATGTGGTCTGGGTGGCACAAGGGTGAAAGCTACCCCCGTTTGTGTATTTATATGTTGATTCGAAGGCCAATAATTGTTGAAGAGTTTCCAAGGATGAAAGATATTGCGTAATTGAAAGTGCATGCTTAACAGATAATTCGGGCCTATATTAAGCTGGTCTGAGCTGATTTGTCTAGAGACATCGGCGAGAAGTCCATGCAGAGATCTTTCACCATCGGGTTAATGATAATCAATCTACGTTCTCTCCCAATTGTATCTGTTCCCTCTCTTCATGTTATCAACTCTCTTTTTCCTGTCCTTCACCTTGACTCTGCTCTCTTTCTGGTTCCCTCCCCACCGTCTCCCTCTTTCTTCCTCTTCCTCTACCACCACCTCCTCCTCCTCTTGTTCTTCTTGTTCTTCTTTTTTTTTCCACCTTCTTTTTTTTTCTCCTTCTTTCTCTCTCTCTCTCTCTCTCTCTCTCTCTCTCTCTCTCTCTCTCTCTCTCTCTCTCTCTCTCTCTCTCTCTTTCTTTTCCATCATCGTTTGTATCCTAATTCCTTTGTTGTGGAATGTCCGCTTAGTCAATGCACCTTAATATCAAACTAAAATCAAATTATTTTTCATAGCTTGTATTTTTTTCTTCTTTTGAAGCGCAGGTATTTTACCTCAGTCCCTTTGCATTTTGTAACCACTGTTGTTTAAACGCTCTTTGGGGTGTCAAAGTGAAGTATTTTATGTTATCTTTTCAAATCTTGCGAATTGTCATTTTTACTCTTCCTGTCTTCCCGTCTGTTTGTCTCATCCTCTCTCTCTCTCTCTCTCTCTCTCTCTCTCTCTCTCTCTCTCTCTCTCTCTCTCTCTCTCTCTCTCTCTCTCTCTCTCTCTCTGTTTCTCTTATTTTTTCCTGTCCCTGTTATTTCTTTCTTGATTTGAGGTCATCTCATTTTACCAGTCTTACATTCTCTAGATTTCTCTTTTCTTCTCTTTGCCTCCCTTTTAATCCCTGTTTTCACTAAGTTTTGCTTAAAGATTTCTGATTGTACATAATAATATACGTGCATAATATAATAAAGAAATTTAAATTATCCAGATAAACCATCTACTTCAGGAAACCCATTCTCAAATACCTCTATTTATTCTAAACCTTCCGTAACAGAGTGCTTCAGATTTTCTTCAGCAGTATCGCTGTTGCTATGAAGAGTACAAGTGAATGGAAGCCGCTCTCTACAAAATGTATTCAAATCAACAAAACTATGCTTCCACGCACCGAATGCTCTGTTCGCCCCAAAAGCAATCAATATTTTGTAAAACTAGAAATGAAGTCAGGGGAACTGATCAGATTCAACCACTACAGTCAGACTGAGGACTAGAATATCATCCGGCTCTGAAGCCATCATCATTCTCACCAGCACTATGCTAGATGGGTCGATGTTATGACGTAGCTTGTCCACTGAATAGGGAGACAAGCGCTTTTAGCCCGGGATCCAGGAAAAGAAATGTTTATCACAAACTGACCAGACTGCAACTTATCACAAGAATCCATATGGGGAATACGATGCGCGGAAAAAGAACAACCAACAAAAAAACAAACAAAAAAAAAACAACAAAAAAAACAAAAAAGAACAAACTCAATGATGCCACCTTCTCTTAAATAATCAAAATCTTAGCAAATCATTGGCAAGAGCATTAAGGATTTCTTTAGCCTCCTCAGCGATAATGCTTGCACTCTTGAATCCAAACTGGTCGAAACCAATGCTCAAAGGTGCGTCATTCAAACTAGAAAGACTATAACATCAAAGGGGGAAAAATAACTTCATAGAACAAATCAGTTCTGCTGGCGTTTTGGTAGTTAGAGCTCATGACTTTTAACTTAGTTTTATATGTCCTTGTGAAACTTTCTCCATATCATTTTCTCGGCGGGTGATTAAGGTGCAAGAGAAATACGCGGAATTTTACGTTGTTGTTTTTTTTTAATCTATAAAACCATTTTCTCTCTTTCCAACACGGTATCCAGCTATATAATTTTATTACTTCACTTTCTCTCACGCAATTATACCCAAGAATCCATACCCTGAGCGAAAGACGGCACAGTCCTGTTTTATGTTAGAAATATACTATATTCAGGGAAAATATTATAATTCATGTAAACAACTGCATTACCTATTTCCCTCCTACGAGTTTGCGAAGTCTTCCGCCAGTTGTATTCTCTCTGCTTGGCTCAGATTTAGAAGCTGGGGAGGGCCACTCTAGCGAAATTTAGAGAAAATGTTTAGCCATTAAACCTTACTGATAACTGTGAAAAATAGGCACATCTAAAGATCTATGTAAATGACACTGACAAAGCGTCGTGGGTGATTTTTTTTGTTTTATATTTAAGACTCATTCGGATTCAGGGAAACTTGATCACGAAATATTCCTTTTGAAACAATGTACACCCTGAGCCAGAGAATTTAGTAAAAGCAGAAAATAAATCACAAAATTGAGATTAAAATGGCTCTGTAACCGCAGGACCACTGGATAAATTATTATTGAATAAAAATCACTAATGGCGGAAAAAAACAAACGACTTTTTTTGTTAGAGCCCCAACACATGCTAAATGATTCAACCCATAGATAAACAAACGAAGTATTACGAGTGCACACATTTTTAGAATATTATACGTTGAAGAAAATGCTGCATTTCATTCGTTTTCCTCGTCCTATCACCCCCCCCTCTCTCTCTCTCTCTCTCTCTCTCTCTCTCTCTCTCTCTCTCTCTCTCTCTCTCTCTCTCTCCCTCTTCCTCCCTCCTGACGCACACAAAATCAGTTTATCTTTCTAATATTTCCCCATCTCTTTGACTTTTCTTTAGTTTGCTTTGATAGAAATTAATTCGAGATACAAGACTTTTTCAAGTTAAAAGAAAAGAGCGTGCCATGCGCAGTGAAAAGCTCAATGTGGTCTGGGTGGCACAAGGGTGAAAGCTACCCCCGTTTGTGTATTTATATGTTGATTCGAAGGCCAATAATTGTTGAAGAGTTTCCAAGGATGAAAGATATTGCGTAATTGAAAGTGCATGCTTAACAGATAATTCGGGCCTATATTAAGCTGGTCTGAGCTGATTTGTCTAGAGACATCGGCGAGAAGTCCATGCAGAGATCTTTCACCATCGGGTTAATGATAATCAATCTACGTTGATCCGGTGTTAGCGAAATGTTCGGCGAATATCGCCATACCGGAATATACAGGCATATTATTCTGAATATATTATAGTTATAACAAAACACAAAGTAATCTATAGGATAAAATCAACTAGATGTTGTAATAACTTTTTGTAGCTTTAAATTTGGAACACTCGGAAATCGAACGGTCTCTTAGAGCCCATACCCAGGCTGCAAGTTCTTGCCACGCTTTGGTAGAAGATGTTTCTTGGATTTCTATCTCCCCAATAATTGTTGGGCAATTCGGGTCGCTTAATAACTAAATATTATATCAATCCGTCAACAACTTGACGTTAAACTCCTCATCAAGTAGCTTAGAGACTTGCTATACGATTTAAAGAAATTCTATCTCGTTGCTCACGTCTTGACAATTTATACTAGTATGTTCGTTGGTGAAAAGGCACTTATGTTCTTGTGAATCTATTAAATTCTTAGAAATCCCAACAAATCATTATTAGTTCTTGCTTTTCCGACTCAAACGTGAAATGATTTATTTCGAGGACCTGTCAACAGAGAAATTGAGTGCTGTTATACCCCAGACAACCAATGCCGAGCCTGAGCTGGATGATTGTCTTCTTTCTCTGCTAGAGAATTCCTCTACTAAAAATCAGTTTAGGTAGCAACCCGCACCCTCTCTCTTCTTCTGACTATATCTTTCCTTCGCTTAATTCTCTGTTTCTGTCTATCTCTCGCTTTTTTTTTTTTTTTTGAGTAGTTTTTCTTAATATTTTTCTCTTTTCTCACTTAACTGCTTCTTTTTTATGTCTCTCTGGACTCTTTCTCCGTTCAATCTATTTTCATTTATCTGTTTTTCTTTCCTTTTTCTGTTTGCGTTTTCCCTCTTCTGTCTTTTTGCACGTTCTCTCCCAATTGTATCTGTTCCCTCTCTTCATGTTATCAACTCTCTTTTTCCTGTCCTTCACCTTGACTCTGCTCTCTTTCTGGTTCCCTCCCCACCGTCTCCCACTTTCTTCCTCTTCCTCTACCCCCACCTCCTCCTCCTCCTCTTGTTCTTCTTGTTCTTCTTTTTTTTCCAACCTTCTTTTTTTTTCTCCTTCTTTCTCTCTCTCTCTCTCTCTCTCTCTCTCTCTCTCTCTCTCTCTCTCTCTCTCTCTCTCTCTCTCTCTCTCTCTCTCTTTTCCATCATCGTTTGTATCCTAATTCCTTTGTTGTGGAATGTCCGCTTAGTCAATGCACCTTAATATCAAACTAAAATCAAATTATTTTTCATAGCTTGTATTTTTTTCTTCTTTTGAAGCGCAGGTATTTTACCTCAGTCCCTTTGCATTTTGTAACCACTGTTGTTTAAACGCTCTTTGGGGTGTCAAAGTGAAGTATTTTATGTTATCTTTTCAAATCTTGCGAATTGTCATTTTTACTCTTCCTGTCTTCCCGTCTGTTTGTCTCATCCTCTCTCTCTCTCTCTCTCTCTCTCTCTCTCTCTCTCTCTCTCTCTCTCTCTCTCTCTCTCTCTCTCTCTCTCTCTCTCTCTCTCTCTCTCTCTCTCTGTCTCTCTCTCTCTCTCTCTCAATCTACATTTGTATCAACATCGGTTCGAACAAGTTTGAATATAGCCATCGATTTTTTCGTTTTCACTTCAACTGGAGAGGTCATGACTTCTCAATCAATTAACCTAAGAGAAAACTCTTGAATGCGGACCTCTCTTCAAATTTAAATTCTATTTTGTCAAAACAGGAAGAAATAGTTATGGTGCCAATTCTCCTAAGCAGTAAATAGTTGCTCGATTTTAAATATCTATTATTTAGGCTTTTCATTTGCAAGAGAGTCCCAAAAGTTGAAAACAACGAGTTGGCGCAGTCTTCTTGTTTTAGGGCAAGATGGGTAAAACGTATTGCTTGATGAAACTTTGTGGCGTTAATTAAGTCTGTCATCTGATGTGGCATCACGCTTTTTCTCTTTACTTCAATACATTTGCCTATTTCTTCAGCAAACGAAAATTCATCTTATCCTGTTGCAACGATAACCAAGTTTTTTTTAGATAGACTGATGTTTACCATACTGTTTGAGGAGGGTTGACTTCGTTCTTGTTGACAAGAACTTAATCCAGTAACAGTAGCGGTGTGATCTGAGTCTTAAGAGTTTTGATCAGTTTCTCTCGGAGAAATTAGTACTTCCCTATAGTCTGCCAAGGTGTTTTTAATCTTGGGGATGCCATTTAATCGATCAAAGAGAGTTGAGAGTGTTTCCAGTTTCTCTCGGAGGAATAAGAACTTTAATATACATGAACTCTGCCAAGGTGGTTTCAAGCTTGGGCGTGTAACTTGACATACCAGTAACACTGACAACATAAAACACATAAACTATGCCGTCGATACCAATAAACATAATGTTCTCTGTACTTTTGAATAGGCTTTTGACGAGGTAAATAGTAAGAACATGATTTAATTATATGAGCGATCGAAAGAGTTTGTTTTCATCCTTATCTCTTTCCTCTTCACAGATTCAATGGACAAAGCTGAAATCTCAACCCATATGTTTGGTAAGTAAACTTATTTTTCAGAAAGGGTTTCTACTATTTAAACAGCTGGGCTAAAATGTTGAAATACATTCACCATGTTGATATATAAATCCTCTTTTCCCCCTGGTTCCATATGTGTTAACTCCATAATTATGGCCTTTTCTTCCTCTTTTATCTTCATTCACCTTTCCTCTCTTTTTCTTATTCTTTCAATGTATTCCCTTCCCACTCCCCCCCCCCCCCTCTCTCTCTCTCTCTCTCTCTCTCTCTCTCTCTCTCTCTTCTCTTCCTCCCCCCCTCCCCTTACGCGAGTCACGTATTCTTACGTTGACAACAGATCGATACCGAGCCAAAGATTTACCATCAGGCCAAGATTGCCTTGAATTCTTGGCTTTGTTTGATAGAAAATTGAAAAACCAAACGTGTTAGCTGATATCTTGATCACCGATGGTTATGTCTCGGATGTTGATTACTAGATGGAGAGATAGCTACATAAATAAATTGGATAAATATGTTAGTTGACGAAAAAATAGATAGATATCTATTTTGTGTTACGGCCCTGCCGAAAACAATGATTTTCCGGATCATCAGTTTGAAGGTTCATATCATGGTTGGATCAGAAATGTAAGAAGTGTCTTTACATGCATTTGCTAATCTCATCTAGTGTAAATAGGCTGAAGCGATGCACCAATAACACAGTTGTTGCGTTGATGACAGCGGCCCACATTTTTTTAGTCGTGGTTTTTTTAGGTTGAGAGAAAAGTACGTGTTCAAGTTATACTTCTCCGCATCACTTTTAGACGCAAGAAGGCGGTGATCTTTTTTTTTTTACTCTTTAACTTTGAATTGATTTGGGAAAAAGTGCTCTGTATATTGCACGGAATCGAAAGGGAAACAAAGGACGTCAGCTTAGAGAGAAGAAAACTTTAGTTACCTGAACGACTTGAACCCACACATTACCCGAGATTCAAAATGGCTAGTTCTTAGCAACATAATGAGAGCCTCCATTAGAATAATTATGTTACTGTACGACTTCAGTGTGGAGAAATTTCTATAGTATTTTTTACGTCTTAATTTCCTTATCGATGCGAAGATGCTAAGAAATTCAATCGAAAATCACGTGTGATTTAGTTAGAATTTTGATAACCTTTAAGCGCAAAGGATTGTTCATTGTTATATTGGATTAGGCCAAACGTTAGTGTGAATTATCCAGTACAGAACCAAAAGTTGAAGACGAAGTGATTTTTTTTTTTTTTTGGTATAATAATGAAGGTTGGGGAATTGATCAGGGTATCTCTGAAGGAGTCCATGATAAACAAGAACTTGAGCATAAATAATTATAACCCTCTCGAGGGAGTCACACTTCGTTACATCTGTTACTAATGAAGGATGTAAAAGGAAAAAAAAAGCCTGCCCGATCATATCCCTGTAACAATTTAATCTGTTTACATTAATTAATCATCATTTCAAGACTTAAAATTGAGCATACCAAAAAATATGCGCAAACACACAGCAAATGCGCTCCTTGCAACCACATAGTGACGGACAGAATCCCCAGGCTTCATCTGTCAACGGATACCTGTAGATGGAATGTATATTGCCCGCCTAACCCCCCCCCCCCCCCCCCCCCAAAAAAAAAAAAAAAAAAAAAAAAAAAAACTAAAAAGAAAGAAACAATAACCAGATTCGATCAGTATCACGAGCAAATCTACGCGTATCAAAATACCTGTTTTAAAATAGGTATGTAAATCCTTTTATTCAGAGTTGATGGGTTACTGGAGTTGCACGTTGTTTGAAACACGTAAAAAGGATATGGGAAGCCATGCAAAGGGTAAAATCAGAGAACATTAATCTTTTATGGTTAGAATAGGCAAACATATTGATCTATATATATATCAAACAGCTGGTCATCAGGGTGAATCATGAATCTGGTCATCATTTCAGCGGTTTCTGAATGAGGTTTTTCAACTGCCAGTGGCTGGATCAACTGTCCCCTATACTGTAAATAGTGGCGCTGAAAGTCATATTACTGCAGATGAGGGAAACGTAATTCCTCCAAACTTTGGGGAGTAATAAAATGGTAAATATATTGTGCAGCATCTTTCACATAATTATTAGCCTATGAAGAAACCTGAACAGCCTCAGAAGATGTCACGATTCCTCCTTGAAAGACACCAAGAGAGGATCAGAAACTACAGAACTCGACACCAAAAACCTAGTTGCCTTATTTAAATGTGACTGCCGGGTACATCCAAAGTGTAATTCCTCCATGTAAATACTTCAGTTACTTTTTATACTTCTCTTCATTCACAATAGAGGCAGCTATGGCTTCTTTCGGGTCCGACAGATTTGGCAATGCTCAGTTGCGGAGCCAAGCTACATCTCTCAAAGAAATCTATAGCGGACTATCATATTGCTGGAAGATTAGATTAGTAGATTAGTCGGGTAGTAAAAAACCGTCTGGAGGTGGGGATGTATCGACATTGTAGAAAAGGCTAATGAATGCCTGAATAGGAAAGAAGAATTGGCCAATCACTGTGGATTTTAGTCTAATATGGAATTACATCTGGTATGCGTCACCTTTAAGGATCAGCCTTGTAATCAGATCAGTGTATATGTTCTAATCTAAAATGGGAATCCTGTGTGAAGCCCCATCTCTCCCGCTGTACCAAGGCAGAAACGCTACAGAGCTCTGCAGATACAACAGAGTATTTAAGATATGCATCGGTCATTAATGTAGCAAAAGGACAATCAGTCTGGCCGTGGCAAATGTTAATATTTATAAAGGGAGGCATCAGGCTTTACACGGAAGATCGGCCAGGGCAACAAACCAAAACAAAGATTTGCTGGATGTTTAGGATGTCTTGAAAGTTTTAGCAGATCTTCCGGAATGGAGCAATCTCTGGGATGCTATCAAGAGAGCAAAATCAATACCAGATATTGTGAGCCATTCATCTTCCTCACATCAGAAAATTATCCTTGAACGGACGTGCCATTTGAAAGCAGATTGGAAAGCCAACACTGAGAAAAGAAAAAACAACTGGATTTGACCAGAGAGCTAGACAAATCCGGCTAAGATTGGTGTCAGATTTACTATGAGATCTTTAGCCTAATAATCTTGAAAGGAATCTTTGCACCAAAAGAACTAAGACTGTAAATCTACTAGATTAGGCAGCTGATACTAGTTCTCGGTGGATTTGGAGCAGGGAGAATGAGTGGTCGCTCTATGGGAATTAAAATCGCTCTAACTATCGGGAATTCATTTGGCTGTAGTGGTAAGAAGATGGATTATAATATCGGTTCGAATTCCAAGCAATGTAGCCAATTGGTTGTAGGCAGACACCCAAGAGTCATGGTTTTAGTGTGGCCCGGCCCCCTTAGTTAGATTGTCATGAATTTAGGGCCGAAAGGCATTAAGGGGGATTTCCTCTCCGAACACTTCCTTTAACACCTCGATTTTGGCTTAAACTATAAAATGCCTTTTCCCTTATTATGATCTGATAAATTATAACCTCGATGAAATGTTGCCGATTCCACAAAAGTTTGTGATTGTGTTGTATACATGTTTTGCATCCAATATAGTCATTTGTTTTCTTGGGTTTTATGTCTGTGCATTTTTCAGTTAACAGTATCTTTTTTTTTATTCTTTAAGAAGTTTAACGTTTCGTAAGTTTCGCAAAGAATTTTATACGCAGACAAAGAGATTTAGATAGAAGACAAAACAAAGAAATCTTTTATTTATTCTTTACTCCTCCCCCTCGTTTCATAGGTT
The DNA here is from genome assembly GCA_033675545.1 of Elysia crispata. Taxonomy (NCBI): domain Eukaryota; kingdom Metazoa; phylum Mollusca; class Gastropoda; family Plakobranchidae; genus Elysia; species Elysia crispata. The sequence goes on from JAWDGP010006856.1 coordinate 29,130, forward strand.
GCTGCACGCAAGCTAAATTTTGTCGCTCTACCTACAATCTATAGTACGACTATTATTTACATGCATGTCAATATTGAAAATAAAATGAGGACTTGCACCAAAATTTGATCTCACTTGGTATTCGAAAGGATCCGCAAATAGATTGGGACTTTTTTTTTTAGAAATAAAATTATATTTTTGTGAGCGCTATGATGTTGTCTTCCCTCTTGATCTTAATTATTTAATGACAGTCTCTTTTGTCTTGTGCCACATTACTACAGTCCTGGTTGGTATGTGAATAGCTCTTTTTCGATTTGACTGAAGTCTTATGTGATGTGAAGTGATGTGTTATCACATGTATCACAGGTAAAGGGTGAAATTCAGGAAAACAAAACAGAGTTTAGCGATTTATAGCTGTTCGTGCCCCTATCTGTAATGTTTTTCTAGAACGTCATAGTTTATGAAAAATGTAATTATTTTGAGAAGGAACAGAACGCTGCGAAAATTTCTAAATTTAAGAGATGATTATTTTGAATGCTATGAATAATGTCTATAATTAAAGATAAATTTCTCGAACCAACGACGAGCTTTAAATTGATAACGTAACACAAAAGAATCATATACATTTTTAAATAAACCTACAGTAGTCTGTGCTAATGGCCGAAACTTTGAAGAATCATAACATAGATCTTGCGCTAAAGGGATAATTTATGCTAAAATGGCCTTCAGGATTCATGGATTTTATGCCTTCATTCTTTTGTCCCTCAGTCCATAATTCTTTGATTTATAAACAGATTTCTGAAGCTGTTAACTTTTTTTTTTCAAAGGCCTGTTTATTGTCATTAAATAAATCGTTTGCAAATTGATTCCTTACACCCAAAAAAAAAAAAAATGTTAAATAATCTCGGTAAATCAGAAGTTCATTTAAACGTCTTTCGTTCATATAATTATTATTATTATTATTATTATTATTATTATTATTATTATTATTATTATTATTATTATTATTATTATTATTATTATTATTATTATTATTATTATTATTATTATTATTATTTTTATTATTATTATTATTATTACAAGTAGTAGTAGTAGTAGTAGTAGTAGTAGTAGTGGTGGTGGTGGTGGTGGTGGTGGTAGTAGTAGTAGTAGTAGTAGTAGTAGTAGTAGTAGTAGTAGTAGTAGTGATAGTAGTAGTAGTAGTAGTAGTAGTAGTAGTAGTAGTAGTAGTAGTAGTAGTAGTAACAGCAGCAGCAGCAGTAGTTTTTTGGTCAAGAGTTTGGGTTTTTTTTTTTTGGCGTCCACGCAATTTCAAAAGCTTGGTAAATGATTGGGCCACATATCTTTGTGCTATTCAATGGAAGAGCATTCATTTGAATTTTTCTAGACGTATACCGTTTGGCCGAGATCAATCCATGTACATTAAACTGAGCAAGTCCTTAACAAAAGTTAAGCACTGCGTTACTTACACGTCAGCTATTGCATACAAGTACTCTAGTCGAAGCCTACAATTTCTTTTCTTTTTTTTTTCTGTGTTTGTTTGTGTTTGTGCTAATTTTTACTGGACAAAAAGTGGAGATAATTAATAATTTCTATGAACAGCCGGACGAACCAGCATGCGAGATAACTTTAAGACGTAAGAGAAGCCACTGAGGAAGTTATATCTTATTTGCAACCTAATTTCCTGGCGCCGATGGTACCGAATTTCTGAGCAAAAAAAGACTCAGATTTTCAGCATCTTTCTTCTTGAACATTTTTTTTTTTTTTTTTTTTTTTTTTTGTGTTCAAATCGTTGAAAATTGTAGCTGATGCACCTAGGATCCCCCAAAGCAAGGTACTTTAATGAAGACAAGTCAAGTTTTGCTCACCACTAGTGAAGAATTCGGGTCATCGGTTTAAAGAATCTAATAACTTTTTATTTTTGTATGTTTTTTTTTTTTTTTTTTGATAGTGGGCTGAGAAAATTTCTCCAGGCTTAACACAGTCACTCAACAGCGATCTTCAGTGGCATAGAAATAAAAATTTCATTTCGATGAATTTGTATAAGACCGGTCCCACATTTCGGTGTCAAGAAACGGTGTATGATTTCATGGTATCATTCCAATTTCTCGCGGCGCATGGTGTCTAAGAGGTCGAACTTGGCCGCTTTCCTGTTCCTCGGTTTGAAGAAAAGATCGAAGTTGTGATCTTTTTAGTATATAATTCGAGTTATGGCAACTGTCAAAAGCATTTGGCAGGAATAGACAATTTCATCTTTTATTTAGCTCTTCTTTCGACTTTATGTTGGCGGCTGGGCACTTTATTGAAAACCATGTCTAGATAATTTTTTTTTAATTTTATGCTCAAATAGAACTCTTATACTCAGTAAAATAGAAAAAAAATGGCAGAGCTGATCTGTCGTCAGACTTTAATGTGGTTCAAATTACCTGCCGTATTAGTTGGGCTATAATGTATAAATATGACTTCCATATTATTAGAATTATCATCGTTATTATTTAGATTTTTAAGAGACCATTGGAACCAATAATAAGTATACATTTAAATAAGCTCACACTTAATTGAACTTCCTCATCTTGATTTCTATAAATAAATATAATTATGTGAGCGAAAATATTACAGGGAAAGTTAAGAATGCGAGAAGAGCCTATATTATGACTCATAAGTAGATAGTCGATATTGATACAACCGTTGATAAACGGTGCCTACAAATAAAGACAAAGAGTAAGAACATTTTTTAAATCTTAAAAACAACATCAACTACAACTACAACAACAACAACAACAACAATAATTAACTTTTTTCTTGTCAAATAGTGATCGAAATAACAAAACGAGATCAATATTTTGTAGCAAAGGAAAGAGAGAAATCTTTTAAAAGCTATGGATTTGACCGACTGTTGGAAAACATTTACAAGCTATCTTGAGCGGCAATCTCAGGGCGTGTTTTTTTCTCTCTTCAGAATAACAATTGCGACAGTGATAGATAACTCCTCGAACAACTTATTTTTTTCACAGTATCTGGACGAGGTGGTCGTGGAGACAGAGACGTGCGAATATCCCAGGGCACCCAACAGTCAGTCACAGCAAGCGTAAGTGAACATACCTTATTTTTGCTACTGATCTACGTGCCTGGCCATAAGAAAGGATGATGAAGGGATCGCCTCGATAAATTATGTGTGTGTATGTTTATGAGAGAGAGACTGAGAGGAGAACAAATAAAATTTGGGATGTATGAATAGCGCGCGGGAGAGCTTTATCCTATTTTTTTTTTTTTTTTGGTGTAATTGCTCCCTCTGTTTGTCTCTGTCTCTGTCTCTCTCTGTCTCTCTGTCTCTCTCTCTGTCTCTCTCTGTGTCTCTCTCCGTCTCTCTCTCTCTCTCTCTCTCTCTCTCTCTCTCTCTCTCTCTCTCTCTCTCTCTCTCTCTTGTATCTAAGACTATCTTCATGTTCAGGTACAATTTACCCTATTTGTTAGCTTTATCGATTTCTCACTTTTACATTCCCCACTTCTATAGGAAAATAAAAACCTGAATGTTACATTTTCATAGAATAACTTACTTTTTAAACGCTATTTTATACCATGAAAGTCGTGATTATATAATTGTCTCTAAAGGACAAAAAGTTTAAATACAGATAATTAGTCAGAAAAGTGAAGCTGTTTGAACTAAGATTTTTTTTTTTAAATTGTCGATTGCGAAGCGAAGTTATTCTATAAATTGTATTGATTTTCAGAAAAATGATGCGCAGTGGTGGTAGTGGTAATTAGTAATGGTAGCACATGGAAATAATATTCGTCGTCGTAATAGTAGTACTTGTAGTGGTGGCGCCAGCAGGAGAAGGAGGGGATGATGGTGGTGGTACTTTATTAATTTTTTCCTATTTCATCCCCAGTGGAAGGTGAGCCAGTGGCTGTGGGTTTAGGGCATTTAGCCATATATCACAAAGGACCCTCTTCAAGCTCGAGTTAAACGCCGTCGTTTTTTTCAGCTGCACTATACCCGAAGGGGTCTTAGAGCTTTTATGCAAAAAGTCTGCAAATTTCGTGTTATGATCGGGCTGTATCAAGCAACAAACAAATCCTTAGTCGAAATTTGTATTGTTTACATTCACTTGAGATACTAAAAAAAAAAAAAAAAAAGGAAAAAGTCGAAAAGATCACAAGCTATGTTAATCATACGGGGTGGGAGTTGCGGTATTTGAACTTTAAGCTTGCCGGAAAGAGGCAAAGTTCGGCGGGATAATACAGGCTGAACACCCGAATTTCTTTGAGGACTGCTGTTATTCTCAAATCATGGTCGCATATTAAGAATTTATATAGGGCCTTTATTCTTTGATTTAGGTTAAGGGATATGCTTGGCTTTTTGTATATAATTTTTGTGTGTCTCGCATTTCAAGTATTTATTTATTACTAAACTTTCTATGTAGTGACATGATTGGGCAATTAAAAAAAAATTCAAATATCTAGCAATATGTGAGGATCTTTATTTTTGTCATATCATATTATTATATTTGATCGTTACTATTACAAAAGCTCAGAAACTAAATTTACCATTTTGCTTGTGTTACATGTTTGTGCCTGCTTACCCCTACAAGTGAGAGTATTAATTTCGCGAGTGTCGGACTGTGTTATGATCGTTCTCAAGATAATTAAAGTGAAAAGGACAAAAAAAAAAAAAAATGCGGTAAAATCCTCTTTCAGTACCTGGTGAATCTTGATAAAATCTTTGCGTTGTTTTAAACCTATATGAGTCTTGACATGATTATATTGGAAAGCGATACTATCGAAACCGCACCACCAGAGTTCATTTGGTACTGTATAAAAACTACTCATCCTGTGTTCGATTAGCAGTCTGGAATGTCAGTTTTAGTTAGCCCACATCTAAATATTAATTGCACATATTTCCTTGTATTTATTTTACTATATTTCTTTAATAACAATTGAGGGAGATGGGGAGGGTGGCGCTTGAGACTAGCAGAACCTAAATTGACTCTGTCGGTTGAATATAAGAGAGCTTTGCTTTTCAATCAGGGCTGCTATTACTTCTTGTCTTCCGTGGATCGTTGGAAACCGTTTTTCTGTTAAGTTTACAATAGACATCGTGTCTTTCAATTTCTCATTGAACTCTTCATATGTTTACAATGCTTTCAAGGCTGCCCTATATATAATCACACTGGACTGGATCATAACAATTTCAACGTTATCGAATGCGGTAATCAAGAAAAATATAACTGAAACGTGGTTTTGATCTGCCCCGACTGAAAGATCCCATTAGAAAGTTTATGGCATTTCATTTACTTAGAAAATGTTTAAAAAAGAATGTTTTTTGTCCTTGTCAGAGATACTAAACGAAATTTCTCATTCTGTTTTAATATTTATAAACACAAATTTAATTTCCTTTTCCGTGGAAGACATTATTATTTTTTAAATTATGTTTTCTTTGGTATGCTCAAATTATTCTCGACTTGGCATGCGAATAACTACTTCGTTAAGAGAAAAAAAACAGGACGCCTCTCGAGTACAAGCGTCTAAAGTGCATATAAGTAGTATTAGAACTTGCGAAAATTTTGCTTTTAGTAAGCGATGTTAACTTGAAGCATGGACTTAAACTTGATTTTTAAAACCCTTTTTCATTTCAAGTCAGTCCCAACTCTGTGGAAAAGGTAATACACATAACTAAAACTTACGTTTAAGTTTCATTACCATTTTTGATGACTGGCCTTGACGCAAATTTATTGATGGCGTCCAAAGTCTGTATAGTTATTAACACAAACGATCCATTTCTCGTAACCCCCCGTGCCTGCCTGCCTCTAATTTATCTACCTCATCTTCTTTTATTTTATTGAAACGGACAAGGAAAGCCATTGCTGGCAACAATTCAATTAGAATTTTTCGATTAAAGAAAGTAATTCCCGACTGGGATACCGAATACGACCGGAAAGCCGGATATCCAAGCTGGAGTCCGGAGGATAACGGAAGGCTAGTGTAAAGCCGGGCCTTTTCGCGCTTTTTTCCTCTAATTTGTAGTTGCAGTCATGGTATAAATTGCACCTCTGGAAAGATAATGACGATCGTTTAGGCCATATGGTATATTAATAATTTGCGCCTTTTCATGATATTAATATTAAGTTTTTTCCAGGAATAATTTTGTTGCTCTCCTCAAGTGAAATGTTCGTTACTTTTAGCCTCCTCCAATAAGATATATTTATGGTATTATATTATTGATCGATATGAGATTATTTTGTAGAGAGAAGTGTGTTTCTTTCTTTTTGAACGAGTCTCCTTTTTTTTCTCAACATTTCAACACTAACACTAGATGCTTGGTAGATTCTTTATTAAACATTGATAACCTAGAACGCAATTTGTTCAGCAGGTGTAACTTTCATTCACTCTCATCGCCTGGGCGCTATGTCTGCATATGCATGAGTGTAATATTTCAATAAAACTATATTACTTCACCTAGCGTATTTACTGCCTTTTTACAGTGTTATTATTTTTTGTCTGTCTAGAGTAAGGCTTTCAAGATTACATTAAGGCTCTGAGCGATCTTGCTTTTTATTATAAATTTTTAATGAGAGTGATGTAAAATAAAAAATGCTTCTTGATTTAAGCAGCGGGATCAGCGGTGATGTGCGCCTGAACCCAATGGATCTCAGTAATAAACACATTTCAGACGCATTTCCCGTGAGAGTACTGTATACTTACATGTAGTTGATTATAACGACCACTCCGAGTTCAGAGAAACACTTCTAAACGTCAGATTGTGTAGTAGGAGAAAAGCGAGCGCTTGAAGTACCAATCGGAAACAAGTTTCTGTAATCCATGTTTCCTCATGCATTCCGATTTCTATGTCTATTGCTTGTTGTCCTTTTGCATGTTTTGCTGAATTCTATTTGAGCCCAGTAAGGCCTTAACTACATCATGCGAATGCTCTTTTAATTTCTGTTTCTCTTTTTCCCCTCCACTTTCAAACCATCAAACATCGTAATCTTCTGTCTTGTACGATAAATTCTCTTTGTCTGTCTGTCTGCCTCTCTGCCTCTCTCTCTCTCTCTCTCTCTCTCTCTCTCTCTCTCTCTCTCTCTCTCTCTCTCTCTCTCTGTCTCTCTCTGTCTCTGTCTCTCTCTCTCTGTCTGTCTCTGTCTGTCTCTGTCTCTCTCTCTCTCTGTCTCTCTCTGTCTCTCTCTCTCTCTCTCTCTCTCTCTCTCTCTCTCTCTCTCTCTCTCTCTCTCTCTCTTCTTTTCCTCACTCTTTATCAATCTGTATGTGCCTTTCTCTATATGTTTTCTCTCTCCTCTTTTTTCTTTTCTTTACTCTTTATCAGTCTGTCTGTCTGTCTGTCTCTCTCTCTCTCTGTCTGTCTGTCTGTCTGTCTGTCTGTCTCTCTCTCTCTCTCTCTCTCTCTCTCTCTCTCTCTCTCTCTCTCTCTCTCTCTCTCTCTCTCCGTCTTAGAAGTTTACTCTCCGATCTCCAAGGAAATAAAAAACAAGCTTAGATTTTTCATACCCCCACCCCTCTCTTTTTTTTCCCGTAGCGCTGGCGGCAAGTATGGCTTCGTAGATCGTGTGATGGATGGCATCTACGTTCATGTAAACTCAGTGCTTGTTAAGCTCATGTCACACAAATTCCACGCCTCTTTGCAGGTTAGTGCTTTTACGGTGGATTCAGTTACTCCATTAACACAGCCCAAAGCAATAAATTGCATTGGCTTCTCAGTTTATAATCTATTACTGTTATTATTATTATTATTATTATTATTATTATTATTATTATTATTATTATTATTATTATTATTATTATTGTTATTATTGTTATTATCGTTACTACTACTACTACTACTACTACTACTACTACTACTACTACTACTACTACTACTGCTGCTGCTGCTGCTGCTGCTGCTGCTGCTGCTGCTACTACTACTACTACTACTACTACTACTGCTGCTGCTGCTGCTGCTACTACTACTACTACTACTACTACTACTACTACTACTATTTTTTATTATTATCATCATCATCGTTATCGCCATCATTATTGTTGTTATTATCATAACCATCATCATCGTTATTATTCTTGCCAAATTTGCCATGCTCTGCTTCAAGAAAGTTCGGAAATTCGTTTAATGAGTTGCAAGAGTAAACATCTTGAATATTTCATTGATGCTTGGAATTTAAACAAACAATGGTCTTTTAGTGTATTAGCTATGGCCTGGAAACTTTTTAAAGATGACTTTGGCTTTTTGAACTGTGTCAGATTATTCTCACAAGTCAAGATGAGGCGTAAAAGTTTTTTGTACCTAACTTTGTGGTGGCATCAAAACAAACATTAAATTATTGCTATTTTCATTTCGTTTTAATAACTTTTGTTCACGAAGGATTTAAAGGATAGACAACTGTTCTCTATGAATTCTGATGAACAACAGTAGCTCAGTATCCTGTTTCCCTTTCGTCCTGATGTCCAGCTATCTCGGGTTAAAGTGCAGTCCATGTCGCCCACTTGGCAAGCACCGTCTGATCTCCGTTCTACCCGCATCCGCGAGCCAAGCCGTGGGGAGGTGCTGCTTTTCAAGGAGATTGAGTGGCAGACAACCAGAATCGAGGCGACTGCTTCCGGTGCGGGCCATGACTTTCTTACTCCATTACGCCTTATCGCCAATCAGGCAAAGATCCGTATTGTGGTCAAAAAACGACTGTCGGGTTAGTGCTCATCAGCTCATGTTTTCTCCTCCTCCTCCCCTATTTCTTCCTATTATTCTTCCTCCTCTTCTGTTTTTTTTTTATCGGTTGTTGTTATATGCACTATGATGGGTCCTATTTATTTCCTGTTATATTTTAGCCATATCTATTTTTTTTTTGCTCCCCCCCCCTCCATCTGCATTATCATTTTTTACTGTTCTTGTAGAATCAATTTATTATTAATCAACCAAACTTCTTAACTTCCTTCTTTTTTTTATTGGTCTCCCCCCCCCCCCTCTCTCTCTCTCTCTCTTTCTCTCACTCTCTCTCTCTCTCTCTCTCTCTCTCTCTCTCTCTCTCTCTCTCTCTCTCTCTCTCTCTCTCTCTCTCTCTCTCTCTCTCTCTCCCCCCCCTCACTTTTCTTCTTAGTGTGCCTTCTTCCCTTCATCTACCCATGTTTGTCTTCTATATCTTTTTATGAGTCTTTTTTTTAAAGGTAGTTTTTTTCTTCGTAACCAAATATCTCATAATGCATTTATTTAAAAGCAATGCAAGAAGAAAGTCAGATATTGTGAGTCTTGTTTTGTTTTGTGGTTGAAGAAGACGTTTGCATTTCCACAAAAATTTCATTATTCCTTGTAAAAAGACTTTGTAATTCTGCTGATTCTGCTGATGAAATATTGATCTTTACAGTATATTGAATTTGTCACCAGTACGTAAGGACACTAATAGTGCCAATCTTATTAATTTAAAAGAGTAATATTTAAGCTTTTATGCAAAATCAATATTTAAGTCTCTCAATATTTTTTTAACTTAAACATGAAAGTTTACCTTTAGAATGGCTTTGCTTATCCTTTTTCTCTTTTCCACCTTTAACAGTAAACTAAAAAAAAAAAGACTAATGCAAAAAAAAATGATCGTCAGTGATGCATTGTTCCTGTTTTCATGGTTCACGATTTGTACAGATTCTGCCATCATTTCATCACGCCTAACCCTTCTGCTGGATGACTTGTTGTGGGTTCTTACAACCACTCAACTTAAGGCGGCCATCATGTATGCCAACTCTCTCAAAATAGTTATAGAGAGATCTGCACAGCAAAGCAAGAGGCTAGCAGCAGAAAAGCTTAAGGTAATACAAAGCAATTAATTTCTCTGCTTCACACTTGTTTTATTGGCAACGGGCATTAATTCTTTTATTGTAAGCCTTTATGTTTACTTACTGCTGCTTGTGTATAGGTACCTGGACTCAGTTCTTTATTTTGCTTTGCTTGTTCGGATCAAACTAAAGACAATTCAATTTTACCTCTAAGATACATCAAGGCAATCAGCGAATTGATCATTCTTGATCTCAATAAGAATTGAAAGCCCGTAAAATTTTACCATAATTGACACTTACTTAATACGCATACAAAGATAAAGAAAAGAAGAGAAAAATTGTAACAGCAAACTATTTTATTTCCAGATCTGTTGACTTTTTTTGTTAGATATGAGTATAACTCTAATATTCTTTCAAACTTCCATATCTATGCAGTCATGGTACATGTCTGAATTTTTCTAAGCATTAAGCAGTATGTTTATGGCATGGAAAGAACAAAATCAAAGTCAACAAAAAAAGCCTTGCTATGAATTAATTCTTAAAAATAAAATTAAGGTCAATATTGTTTTTGACAATTTCAGGATGGTTTCTGTTTTTATTATGACTTAAGAAAGCATGTTCACTGTTTGTTGGAATAGGTTACATATAGCCTTACTCCACGGACTGAAAAAAAAAAACACCTTTCGATCTCCCCCTCTGATCCTTGTGTGAAAAGTCTTTCATTTACACTTTTTTGTGATTCAGAAACAAGGGCACATGCCAGATTCTGCTAGCCAGCAGCTGCAGCAGCATCACCAGCAGCAGCAACGGTTGGGTCAGGACAGGCAAGAGACCAGTACTGCCAGATACTTCTCTAGATTTGATGTGCTCAGCACTTCATACCACCTCATCACTAGTCGCTTTGATCTGCACTTATGTGATGACAGCAGTCCCGGTAATACTTGGACTCACATTGCTTTTGGTCTCTCTCTCTCTCTCTCTCTCTCTCTCTCTCTCTCTCTCTCTCTCTCTCTCTCTCTCTCTCTCTCTCTCTCTCTGTCTCTCTCTCTCTCTCTCTCTCTCTCTCTCTCTCTCTCTCTCTCTCTCTCTCTCTCTCTCTCTCTCTCTCTCTCTCTCTCTCTCTCTCTCTCTCTCTCTCTCTCTCTCTCTCTCTCTCTCTCTCTCTCTCTCTCTCTCTCTCTCTCTCTCTCTCTCTCTCTCTCTCTCTCTCTCTCTCTCTCTCTCTCTCTCTCTCTCTCTCTCTCTCTCTCTCTCTCTCTCTCTCTCTCTCTCTCTCTCTCTCTCTCTCTCTCTCTCTCTCTCTCTCTCTCTCTCTCTCTCTCTCTCTCTCTCTCTCTCTCTCTCTCTCTCTCTCTCTCTCTCTCTCTCTCTCTCTCTCTCTCTCTCTCTCTCTCTCTCTCTCTCTCTCTCTCTCTCTCTCTCTCTCTCTCTCTCTCTCTCTCTCTCTCTCTCTCTCTCTCTCTCTCTCTCTCTCTCTCTCTCTCTCTCTCTCTCTCTCTCTCTCTCTCTCTCTCTCTCTCTCTCTCTCTCTCTCTCTCTCTCTCTCTCTCTCTCTCTCTCTCTCTCTCTCTCTCTCTCTCTCTCTCTCTCTCTCTCTCTCTCTCTCTCTCTCTCTCTCTCTCTCTCTCTCTCTCTCTCTCTCTCTCTCTCTCTCTCTCTCTCTCTCTCTCTCTCTCTCTCTCTCTCTCTCTCTCTCTCTCTCTCTCTCTCTCTCTCTCTCTCTCTCTCTCTCTCTCTCTCTCTCTCTCTCTCTCTGTCTCTCTCTCTCTCTCTCTCTCTCTCTCTCTCTCTCTCTCTCTCTCTCTCTCTCTCTCTCTCTCTCTCTCTCTCTCTCTCTCTCTCTCTCTCTCTCTCTCTCTCTCTCTCTCTCTCTCTCTCTCTCTCTCTATATATATATATATATATATATATCTATCTATCTATCTATCTATCTATCTATCTATCTCTATCTCTCTATCACACACAGGATATATAAACGCCCTTCTAAAGGCAATGACACTTTTATCAATACTGAGAGGTGCTAAATTCGTTTAGAAAGAAAAAAGAAAAAACACCCTCAAAATGGAGGCAAATGGTCATTAACAATAAAAATGAAATATGATCAGCTTTCAAATATTGAAATTTCTAATCACGCATTCTAGGCCGTTACTGCTTAGTGCTATTCACGCATCCTGCGAAATTAGTGCTAAGTGCCATTCTAGCATCCTGCATTATAAAATGATGAATGTTATTTGCACACCTTGTGGGATTAGTACAAGACAGTTTTGTGGCCTGTAAGTTCTTGGTCGACAATTTGCTTAGTAATTTAAGCACTCATTGCTTAAACAACATGAGAATCAAGCCTTGTAACTTTTTGTGGCAACAAATAGGGAAAGCCATGATATGAATTTGGGTACAAGTTTCAAATATAATAGACACAATAATATGTTCTCCCTAGTGTGACTTAAAGATCCTTTTCTCTTCTTGTTCTTCAAAGACAGAACATAAGGTCAAACATGAAGATAACGTGTAGAATTTGATCATTTGTTTGTGTGAAACTGAAGTGAAAATTTAGGATTTCTGTTAGAGCTGTCTTTAATTGTTGTTACGTCGAGGTGTACGGAATTATTAAGTTCAGGGTAGCACACATGATTGTGTGAGCTATGGCCTTAGTTCCCTTGTGAAAGTGTTATGAGGATGAATAGGCAACCTGATTGTTTTTATTTTTGTTTTCAATAAAAGAAAAATCAATGTATCATACACTCGTGGTAACTTAAGTTTGTTAAGAGTTTGGTTTTTTTCCCCTCTTGTATCCCTCTACGTTTACTCTCTTGCACTTTCTCTCCCTCACACAAACCTACTGCTCTCATTGCTTAGAAAGAGAGTTGTGAGGCATTAAAAAAAGCTTTCTAGCAATGTACAAAATAATAAGCCACAGACAAGCAGCAAAGTTTAAATAATGACAAAACTCAAGATTTTATTATATAGCTAAGCCTTTTTCACCATTTTGGCCATGGGCCCCCTTCAATCCTGGACCATTCAGGTGGGTTCCCAAAGCTTATTAACAAGTGCCTCAATAAGGATCCAAACTGGAAGGTCTATGCAGAACTTAGCGCAAGACACCCTAACTACTCAGCAAATTGGCACTTTCAACAAAGAATGATCAATTAAAAAGAAAAGACAAGGGAAAAGAAATTCATTTCAGAGAAGTCAATTAATTTTTTCAAGGATGAATTAAAGATTTTTTATTCTTCTACACTTAACTACTGCCTTAATTCAGCTTCAGAACCAACATTCTTCAAAAAAAAAAATTAAGAAACCTTGGACTAAAAAAATGTATTCTAGTATAAAGACCAACCCAAGCACTTTTTAGCCCTATTGCCAAAGGCAATTAATTACATGAAAATTACAAAATGGTTTAAAATTCAAAACAAAGTTTATAGGCAAGTGTACACAACTTAATGTAACATAAATTGCTACATTTACAACAGAAGCATTAAATTTTTATAATACTAGTCCAATAAAAGGTAATAATGTTATGTTCAAACTACAATTACATTGAGAACAAAGGAGTGTGTTTTAAATCAAGTAAAAGTAGAGAAAAGAAAAAAAAATATTTTATGCAAGATTAACAAGGTCCTTTAAATATTTTTTATCCTGAAACAGACTTCAAGAGATTTAATTGAGTAGCAACACTGAAATCACTTTTTGGATCTAGATTGATCAAGGTCTGTCCTCTAAGCTCTAGAAATGTAGATCTGAAAATATTTGTGGGATTAGCTAAGTATATAATTTATAATCAATCAAATTATACACTATTTCACTTTTGCAATTACATGTTTCCTATTGTATGACATTGCCTGTGTGTTGTAAATTATCTTGTTGTTCTCATATCGATTAAAATTGTCAAGAATTCTTGTGGATGGACAAGCTTTATTTTGATTTCAAGCATCATATAAAATCTTCCAACCTGTCATCTTTTCTTTTTACATTTTACACCAACCCCTTTTTTTTTTTAATTTATGGAGAGTTTTCAAATCCAGGGCCTCCTCTGAATAAGCCATTTTAATGATTTATGGAATTGGAAGATCATAAAAAGGTACAAAATGATCTCACAAACTATTTGATCTTTTGTTGGAAAGCACTTCAATTTAAAGCCAAGATTTTAAATCTAAACCTCATCTTCTAATGCAATTTAGAAGTCATGGCATAAATACAGAATTAGGCAACACTTGGTTAAAGGACATATTTATATGAAAGACCATATGATAGAAAAAGTTGGGCTAGATATATTCTGTAGCTTCCGAATGCCCATTGTATTAATGTTTTTTCTTTTACTTTCAGTTTACACAGATGTTATGTTATAGAGCAGAAGTCCATTGATATTATCACCATAAGAATAATAATTTTAGAATCTTGAAAAAAATTATACCCTTATTAGGATTAAGAGGTAAGGGTGGGCAGAATCGATTCTGAGAATCATAGAATCATGACAATGATTCTGTGCTTCTCAACTCCCATTCTCTAATCTGAGGAATTACAAACGGCAAGGCGGAGGATGCATCACACGCAATATCATTGAGATGGTTGGGAAGGGGAAGGGGAGGAGGTTTGAGCTCCCTTGTCATTGGTACTATGTGGAGGAAGAGGGCGTAGTGAGCACAAGTTCCTACATGCTTAAGGAAATGGTTGGCGTCCACTTGGTGGAGATTGGGTTGGTAGATTGGTGAAGGAAAGGGGCTTCTTTGTGACTGGCAGTAGGAAACGGGAAACTAAGGATACCCCGCCTTCGTTGATATTGATGGATTCTCAGGTCTTTTCAACACACTAGTGCCTACACTTAACTCCATTGTGACTTTCAATACGGAATGAGTCCATTCAATTTCTAGTTTCTTTCTTATTTGTCTCGATTACTGTTTTACTCTCCAGTCTTGGGAACTTTGTGGGTGGACATTGAGAGATCTAGGTGTTTGGAAGAGAGGTGACGAAAAGTGGCGCCTGGAGATTGATTGACAGAAAAAAAAAAGGTCATAAATCCTGCATGGGCCATGGATCCATAAGAGTTATGAACAAATAAAGGGAAGCATTCAATGTTCAATGTTTATTTAATGGTTACCATTCCTTTCGAGAATCGGAATTGGCGATTCTGAAAATCAGAAAATGAGAATTCTACGATTCAAGATTCTCAACTGGGGTGCCTATCCATACTAAGAAGTACAGTCTAGATCTACACCTAGATTTAGAGTTAGACAGAATCTTTACTCTAATCTTGATCTATATCCAGTTAGATCTTACATCTCAATGTTTAAAGACGAGTCAACATTTAGAGCTAGAAAAAAAATGGAGACATCAATTCTCACCAGGGCATTTTGAAAACTGGATCAAAATGAACAGACGAAGAGTAAAAAATTAATTTAATGGCATTTTTTTTTTTGAGAATATAGATCCAGATGTAGAATATAGTTGGTATAGATGTGATTTACATCAATTGACAGCATCAGGGAAAGTGAGCAAAGAAAAGCTTTTTATAATGTGCCTCTGTTGTCATTTAGGACAACCAAATGGAAAAGATAGTAGCAAAGAAAAATAGTACAAATTCAGGTAAGAACTATTTACTATTAATAGCACTTCAGTAATTTAACTTTTAAAATGGAAGTGAAAGTGTTACAAAGAAGACCGTTATTGCTCAGTATCTTTGATGAAGCAGCAACAATTCCTTAGTTTTAAATAGCCAAAAATAAGTCATCTAACCTTACTCTGAGAATGAGGGGAACATACATACACACACACACACACACATATATATATGATATATATATATATATATATATATATATATATATATATATATATATATATATATATATATAAACTTATACATGTTCTCTTAAGGCTGTCTGCAATATTGTTGTTTTTTTTCTAATGCTTCAATTTTAACATGAGACCTTGGAACTGGCGATTTTCAGTGGATGGGAATATTGTAAACTGTGATCTCTGTTAATTGTCCGTCTGAAAATAGTAAAAATCTGAAATGATTAGGAATCTGCAGTACCTGTTTTCCATGCTATATTTTAGCAAATGTCTTTGTAATAAGGATCAAGGCAAGTAGCATGGTCGTCATGTGGTTCATATACCCAAATTACTCTTAAAACTTTTACCTTCTATTGGAGTGTCTTCCCTATTTGTTCCTTTTTTAGTTTTAATACCAATTAACCCCTTCAGGTTATATGGTATGCTGAGTATTCATCTGTCTTTGTTGTGAAGTGTTTGTAATGATTCCAAGCCACATTTACACTTCCTGAGTTTCGTTGATTCATGTGATCAGTTTGGCCAAAGATTCTAATAAATTTTCATGCAATTGATTGCACTATGAACATAATAAACAAATAATATTGAACATGATCATGTGTTTCAGGACATGAGGAGAATCGCCATTGGAAAATTAATGGAGGCTCTATGCAGATCACTTTTAACAAGCTCTCCTTAGACTTCTACCCTTTCCATCCTGCAGGTAAGTCGATGACTGACTCCCATCTTGTAAAATCGCTAGTTAATTTACATGTTCCGTTCCTCCTTATTTCTCTGGTTTTTGTCTCTGTGCCCATTTCTCTGAACTCTGTTCACTATTTCAAGAAGTGTTGTTGCATCCAGACCGCTTTTGCCAAAATTATCCTTAATTCACAACTTTTGTTTGATAAGTTCTTGTTGTTTTATCATGTATGTGCCTTCTTTTATTATTGATGTTATGTTTTAAAAGTGATTAATTTAAATAGAATTTAATCAACAGTTCGGTTTTTTTTTTTTTTTTGTAATTTTTTGTGTTAAAACCTATATAGAGTATATTTATAACCTTTTGGCTTATTTTCATCCAACCAACAAAGTATTTTGCACCCTTATTTAGAGGCACATTGTTCTTCGATTTACAATGTAAACTTTTTTAAAATGCTTACATTGAAATCGAAGCCATTAAGATTTCTTATGACTACTTTTTGCTTTACAAGGTAATTTGTGTATGATCTTTTAATACATTTTTCATTTTATTATAAGTGGTTTCTTGTTTTTCTTACATATTTTATACCAATAGTAATAAACTTAGCCGCAATAAAATTTGTGTTTATACACATTGGCGTTTCCTCAAAATTGGCCCATAATTGAAGATGCTACAAACAAATACTTGCTTGGGGGGGGGGGTTTTGATGTGTTTCTATGCAGCATTAAAGGAGCTATACTTTTGCTATCGCTCACAATTCAATATCTATATGCATCCCATTGACTTTTATAGTAATTTCCTTCTTCATCCTGTGAAAAGTGTGATTAACAGTAGAATGGCTGCTTTCTTTGTTGGTGATTTTCCTTAAATTGGTTATCTGCATTATGATCCAAAGTGTTTTTTCTCATGCGAAGCTATGCTGTGGCGACCCACTATTGTGGTTTGTTCAGAATCTCTTGCTATAAACTGTAAAGGGGGCGTTAGACGTTGATAAAGTAATGATAGGGGACTGAATAAATCATGTACACGAGCATTACCCTTTGGAGACGGATGCATCACGCAGTCGTAGTGATAGAACCTCGATCTCACAAAGAAGGTCCTTGTGGGTATCGGGGTGAACGCTCCTACTCCAGCGCTATAAGAGAGAGACAGAGAGAGGATCTCAGATAAATCATAGTTATAAGTCGTCGAAAAAAGAAAAACTGTGACATATAAGGGAAATAAATCCTCTTCGGAAAGAACCTGTGATTCTTTTTTGTCACCTCTCCTTACCAAAGAATTATCATTGTAGGCTCGGGTTCACAATAGCAGGACAGATGTTGACCTAGAAAGTGGTGCCTCTAACCCTCTTGCCTTACCCAGCTACAGGGATAGGTCAAAACATTGTGCGTAATTATTTTCAAGTATTAAACCCAAAACCAATTTCTTATTTACTCTACTGGATAATCTGCAAAAGGCTCACTAATCTTATCAGCCTATTGAAAAACGTTTGTAATTAATTTCAAACGTCCGCTAGCCCAAGAGATTCTGAACTCGCTAAAATCTTGCTTAATATTCAGTTAGGCTTGTGAAGTCTCCTCGTGTCATCTCAACATTTTTCTTTTATATCCACGATTTGAAAAAAAAATCGTTTTTCTATACTCGAGTCTATCTGGCTCCATTTCTTTTCTATGGGTTATCAGTCTGTACAACTTTTTTTACGGGTTTGGAAAAAGAGAAAAATCATATAAGACGGAAAAAAAAAGGAGTAGGGAGCGAAGGGGAAGGAAGCATGTCTATGTTTGGATTGGTTAAAGTATAAAAGGTGTCACGAGTAAGTTGAAAGACAGTTATATTCTCTACAACATTTAAAAGGACGTTTATCTAAATAAAGTGTATCACTTTCTCTCTTCATTTCAGAGATAGAAGAATACGAGTGTAAGAAGAATGAGTCTGTATTAAAACGTTTTCTGATAGATGCTAGATCTAGATGTTGAGATTTAGGTTGTATTTTTAGTGCATGCAGACTTCCGTTCTTATTTGGTTTCCGAAATATTTCTGCCCTGTTATTTGCAGCTGAAAACTTTCATTTTATTTAGTTTTTTGTTTTCTTTTGTTTGTTTGTTGTTTTATTTTGATTTTTTTCCATGTGATAGATCTTTAAAAAAAAGTAATACTAATAGTTGATATGTGTCATTGTCGTTGTATATGCAGACTCGTTTTAGTAATGATTATGAGCTATTTTTAAGTATTGACACAATATTTAGAGAGAGGCAAAGCACTTTGACCGGAGTGAATTAGTTTGCAGAAGTTTTGTCACTGTTTGTAAACAGAGCATACGCTGTTTTATTAAAGCAAAAACTTGAATTTACTGGATCACTTGCCTCTAGAGCCTTCTTTTTTTTATTTTTCTCCGATTTATTCTTTTCCAACTCAGCTAAAAAATTTTTTTTAAGTATGTGGCGGTTACTTACATTGTGTACTGTTTGGCTTAACATAAGACCGCCTTGTGTAGTACATATCTGATTAATTTATTTTAATTCCATATTTTATATGAAGTTGTAATTTTTGACCTGTGCTGTGCATATCATCGTTTCAGCACTAAAACCCACCGTGCGGCCATGTAAGCTGGATGTGTCTATATGAGTACGACATCGAGAATATAAATTTATTGTTGTAACATCTCTGTTTCTTTCTTTACTTGCTGTTTTATCCTAGACATTCACACGAACCGTAAAATGTAAATGTAAATGCCTAATAAGGTAATCGTAGAGGAAACCAGGCTCTAAATTTGATACGCAGCTTAATGAAGATATAAATCAGATATGAGAGGCTCGAAAAATACATTTTTATTTTTTTTATTAATTTTTTTTTTTTTTTTTTTTTTTTTTAGAAAAATTGACATTGACATTAAATTCTGTCAATGTCCAGAATTTATAGCTTTTAAGAGGTTAGAGGATGTGGTATTAACATTAAGTGTGTGTCACACGTATGATATCAGCCTATAATATAAACTAACTTATCACAGGTCAAAGTTACTTGACCGTTTTAAGTTGTGTTTTGCGCATTTGATATGAAGCTGCAACAATAGTTGCAAAAAAATTATGTATTTTACATTTGTTTCCTTTTTTTTTTTTTTTGTTCTTCTTACTAATGAGTTGATGTTTTTTTTTTTCCTTCCACCTTCCCAAATGCGGAAGCATGGAGCTTTAAAATTAATTAAGTCTCTCTCTCTTCTATCTCTCTCTCTCTCTCTCTCTCTCTCTCTCTCTCTCTCTCTCTCTCTCTCTCTCTCTCTCCCTCACTCTCTCTCTTTCTCTCTCTCTCTTTGCCTGCCTCTCTCCCTTCCCTGTCTTTGTCTTCTCAACCCTTTTCTTTTCCTCTGTCTCGAATATATGTGGCGATGAAAATCAGTATGTGCAAATTTATATTCAATGTAGTTGATCTTTGGGCAAAAATATACTCTTGTTCAACTTGTAAGAAAGATCACCTACCGTATTAAGACAAAGCAAAGTCACTTTTAGGATTATTATTAAGATAGATACTTCGCGTATTGAAATTTTGAGATTCGGGTAAGTTTCTCCAAATGTGTTCATAACAAAATATTGGTAAGGAAAAAGGAAGGGAGCATAAACGGTTTAAAGTAAAAACTGCACTTTTTTTCTTCCAAACGATTCCAATATATTAGCATGCATTAGTTTATGCCTTCACACAAATGGTTCTGAAATATGAGAATTGTGAAAATATGACGGCATTTAGCATCAAATACACAGTGCGATTTTATTCCACTTGTAGATAACACTGTGTCTATATAAATGATACATTACCCGTGCGCTTCACTGACGATAAATTATTTACTCGACAACACCTATGTCTTACTCCCATGACCGAACCAATCTCTGCCTATCATTTATGTTGATAAATCTTTAATTAATCATATGGGAAATTGTTCTTACCTTAATTTATGCATCTTTTCTTTTATTGTGTTTTGCTCTTGTGATAAGACAAATCATTCGTCAAATATGTCCCTACTGTTTAACTTGGTTTTAATTAGCAAAGTTTGGAAATTTATGATGGTGCCTATCACACGATGAGTGACTCCTTTGTTTTGGCAAATTTTTTCTCCTTTAATTCTTTATCAAGTTTATGTAGTTCTTTATTTGTTTTTTTTTTTTAATTTGATAACGTAAATACGTAGTAACTATGCATTTACGTTTTTATTTAGTCGTTGTTTTGCAAAGATATCACACTCTTCCTTAAATTTATGTTGCATTCTATCTTCCTATCAATTTTTTTTGTATGTGTCATGCATGACTACGACTAGAAGATAGGAACATTGCATGTTGCCTGTTCAATTCCTTCTATCTCAGGTTCACTTGAAGTCCTTAATGGAAAGTTAGTTCGAAAAGAATCTGTATAATTAACTTATACTAAGCAGGTAGTGAAACAGGTCAGATGATGAAGTGTTAGTTTTACTAAATACGGTCTCATGCATATTTCTCTATGTTTCGGAGAAGTTAATATTTAGAAAATAATCTTTTTAAGAGAATTTTTTACAAATTACTCCTTATTGTGTTTGTTTAAATAGATTAAGGCATTGTTTATTGTAAAAGATACACGACGCATTTTTTTGTAACAGGTTTGGATTTGCTTATTTAACTCAAGTAGTTCCTCAGTTGACTCGAATATTTAAAAAAATACAGTGCAGGGATCTCGTATGCAAGCCCGAGTCAGTAAACATCGACCGTTTGTTTTTTATTTGTTTATAGAAAACAGGTTAGACGAGTAATTGACATCATCATTCAAAATAAAGGGGTAGCT
The DNA here is from genome assembly GCA_033675545.1 of Elysia crispata. Lineage (NCBI taxonomy): Eukaryota > Metazoa > Mollusca > Gastropoda > Plakobranchidae > Elysia > Elysia crispata. The sequence goes on from JAWDGP010006856.1 coordinate 50,146, forward strand.
TTTTTTATTCATATTTTATCTTCTTTATGAATCGAATTTAGAGTTGAGACTTCATTTGAGCAATATGAACAGGAATGCACTTAAGTAATTATATCCATCTGCTATGCCGCAAAACCGAAAGTTTAAAACTAGAGAGATTTAGCGGCGAGATCAAATTGAAATGTCTGTTAATGCGTCACACGACAGTTCCGGTTGTTTTATAAAGTATTTTAGAATAAACGAAGAGCAAAACATTCGCACCAAATTCCGGCGATCACCAGTATCTCCCTGGAGGTAGTGAATCCTAACCGGCTAGAAATCTCACCTGAAGCATTCGTTACAGTGTTAGGATCGTACCTTCTAACTGTATTTATATGTTTCATTATCTTCTACTCTTGGCTTTTCCACTCCAAATTCTGCAGACATAAACCTTGTTATGACTCGCGGTGAGTGTGCTTCTCCCTCTTTCTCCGTCTGCCCCCCCCCCCATTTTTTAAAATAATTAATTGCTCTCCCTTGCGCCCCTACCTCGTCCTCTCTACCCCTATTTTTTATATCACTTGTGGCAGCAATTTCAAGCCACCAATCATTTTTTTTAAACCGCTGGTCTACCACTTATTCTTTTACTGATTTTGTTTTTAATCTCTCAGTCTTTCAGTGGTCATTATTGTCAGCACGTTATGGTCTTTTTACCTTTAGATATCCAGACTATGTTTCTCTTTTTTCATGGACATCATCATCATAATTAATAACGTCATAGGCGTCATCTTCAAAATCACTACTCTCTTCAAAGTCAATATTCTCATCATAATCTCAAAGTTGCCATTAAAAAAGCATGTTAATGCGTCACAATGTGTCATGGACAATTGACACCATGATCGTCGCCCTCGACTTATTCATTGCAATCAGTATCTTTTAAATCCTTCCCGTTTTATTTCATATTTTTTTTTTCAACTTTGCACCGCTTTTGTGTTGATATGAACAGAGAGAATTTAATCACCACTGCTTTTCTTCTTCATTTGTCAAAATCTGTGTGTAAATTTTTGTTTTTAGTTCTTTGTGATTTTGGTGGGTTTTTTTTATTGTTATGTATTGTTGTTTGATCCTCCCCAAAGGTGTTTTGTTTAACAGTTCTACTTCTGTGGGTCTCTTTGTTCCATTTTTTTCCATCGTCATGAATATTATTATTATTATTATTATTATTATTATTATTATTATTTTTGTGAAGGAATTAGTCCTGGTGGGGTTTTTTTTTGGTTTTTTTTAAATCTTTGCTCTTGAATAGATGTGGAGATTTTATGGGAGTTTTTTATCCGCTTAATATTTATCGAAACTGTAGGGGGGAAAAAAATTCAGTTAGCTCCTTATTTCAGACGTTTGTTTGTTTTTGTTTTTTATTTTTTAATTTGGTTACTTCTCTTATTCCAACAAGCGTGGTAGCACCATTGAAATTAAGGACTGTAGGTTATATAATAATATCAGCAGCAACATCACAACCACCACCATCACTACCACCACCACCACCACCACCAATAATAATAATAATAATAATAATAATAATAATAATAATAATAATAATAATAATAATAATAATAATAATAATAATAATAATAATAATAATCTGTATTTAATGCAATGGAGCTAGCCAAAAAATTAGGACCATCTAACCGAGCATTAATATTTTTCTAGACCAACTAGGCACTTCAAATTTGGCATAAAGATATACATTGCCATAAAGATTGGAGTGGTAGTATTTTTTTTTTCCCACCAAAATAGTGTTTTGTGGAAATTAAATGCAACGATATGATTCTTACTTTTTTTTAATGGAGAATTACTTCCTGTAAGCACAGCTCGACATAGACCGCAAGAATGAAACCAAAAGTAAGCATACAATGTGGGCGGCGGTAGCTCTAGAACAGTCTGGAATAGTTCTACATCTTGTAGTGTAAGATCTAAGTAAATATATATATATATATATATATATATATATATATATATATATATATTTATTTATATATATACACATATATATATAGTCGTAGAAGTAGTAGCAATAGTAGTAGTGGTGGTGATGGTGACGGTGTGTGTGATGGTGATGGTAGTAATAGTGGTAGAAGTAGTTGTAGTAGTAGTAGTAGTAGTAGTAGTAGTAGTAGTAGTAGTAGTAGTAGTAGTAGTAGTAGTAGTAGTAGTAGTAGTAGTAGTAGTAGTAGTAGAAGTAGTAGTAGTAGTAGTAGTAGTAGCAGCAGCAGCAGCAGCAGCAGCAGCAGCAGCAGAAGAAGTATAAGTTGTAGTGGAGGTGGTAGTGGTAGTAGCAGGAGCAGTAGTAGTAGTAAGTGTTGTAGTGGTCGTAGAAGTAGTAGTAGTAGTTGTAGTGGTGGTGGTTGTAGTAGTAGTAGTAGTAGTAGTAGTAGTAGTAGTAGTCGTAGAAGTAGTGGCAGCAGCAATAGTAGTAGCAGTAGTTGTAGTAGTAGTAGTAGCTGTAGCAGTAGCAGCAGCAGCAGCAGCAGCAGCAGCAGTAGTTATTGTAGGGATTTGAGGGATGGCTGTAGTCATAATGGTAAGGTTAAAATAGTCATGGTAATCATATTTGAAATAATAACAGAAAGAACAACATCAAACTCTTCTTTGGAGTTGAACACCGCTTTTTGTAATGTCCACTTGGACTAAGAAGAAATTTTGTGTTTTATAATTCTTTAAGGTTTGAATTACCCGCTAATCAAATCATTCTTGTTGAAGCGGTTAGGGATATATATGTATATATATATATATATATATATATATATATATATATATATATATATATATATACACACACACACACACACATATATATATATATATATACACATGCATATATACATACATACGCACAATGATAAAATATGATAACAATAAACAATAATTGTTGTCGACTAGCTTGCAAAAAAATATTCTTGTCTTTCCAACAAATTGCCTGTCTCTGTAAATTTATTGGACAATTAAACATAAAGATTTCTCTCATTCTAAAAAAAGTATTTTTCTCTACAAATTTATCGGATAATTAAATATTATTAAGATTCTTCTCATTCTAAAAAAGTAGTAGTAATACTGTATCACGGAAAGAAGAGAAAACCTACTAATGTACAAAATAATCATAGATATTGTCTATTGTCTGTAGAGTGGGCAAGCCGGGAAATGCAAGGAATTGATGACGTATAACTGTTATATCCTTTATAAACATAATATGTTGACAAAAAATCCTGTCTAACATTGCCATACACATACACTGTATTTCTCTGTCTCAACCCCCTCCCCCTACTTCTTTCCTCCACTTTTTGCCCTATTGTATCTTTAAGCTTTGTGTCTTGTTCCACAAATTATTACAGAATGAGCGTGGGTCGTCATAATCATGGGCTCATTCTTCCTGTCTTTGACACACGACAGAGGTCGGGATACATAAAGGGGTGGGGGGAGGGGAGGGGGAAGAGAGAGAGATGAGGGGTGTTGTTTGTTTGTTTGTTTGTTGTTGTTTTTTTTTATTTCCTCTACATTTTTGACTGAGACTTGCGTGTGCACTGAATTCTGTTTTACAGTGCTTTATTTAAATGTTTTTTAATCACGACTCATAGACAACCAGGTTTTTTTTTTTTTGTTTTGTTTTGTTTTTTGCTTTAGATACAAGTCTCCATCATCGCAACCAAACATTACATCCTGTGTTGTTAAGGGCGGCGGCAGCCTATTAGCGTGACTTTGCTTTTACTAGTCACAAGCAGCGGCTTATAATGAAATTAAGATGGTGGCACGGAATTCTGATACGACTGACTTGTTGCACAGTGCAATATTTTCATCGTCAATTTATAATTAACACAACAGCGTATTAATTTCAGAGAATGGATATTTGATTAACAGAATATCTTCATATTTTTCATATCATTTTCATTTTACTTGAGATGGGTGCATGATAGTTTATACAATGTGGCATGGATTGGATCACTGTCATACAGTATTTGCGGAAATAATAATTGTGCAGTTTACAAGAGTATTTTAATAGGGTAATATTTCGGATTGTCTCGAATAAACATTTTTGCTCAAAACAATCATGTGACGAGTAAAGATTTGTATTAATTAAAATTATTTGTTCAAGATTTTTTTAAACAAAATATTAATTTTACATAACTACTTTACACTTAACATAAATATTCAGCAAATGTTTTATCAAGTCATATTTTTTCCTATTGTTTCTGTTACATAGTCAGGGATAGAGATTATCTCTTTGTTTTAAGGATTTTTTCCTTAGGACTTGACTGATCATGGTTTTCAAAAACATTTTTCAGTTCAAAATCAATTTTTTGATGCTGATGTCTTATCTCGTGACTTTTTTTCAGCTTTCGGTAAACTAGATATCTAGAATTTAAGCCTGGCCAGATATAATAGTGCTTTTAACATACTCCTATTTTGAAAAGAATAATTCTTGAATGTTGCTTTTTTTTATATTGTTTTTGTGCTTAATTTTTTTCTTTTTCGTCCAAGTATAATTGATGTTTAAGTTGTTTTGTTATTATTATTATTATTATTATTATTATTATTATTATTATTATTATTATTATTATTATTATTATTATTATTATTACCATTATTATTATTATTATTTTTATCATCATCATCATCATCATCATCATCATCATCATCATCATCATTTGCAGTAGTTTAGTAGTATTGGTAGCGCTAGTGTAAGCAGCAGCACCTTGAGGCAGTAGCAGTAGTTGTAGTAGCAGCATTAGTAGTAGTAGTAGTAGTAGTAGTAGTAGTAGTAGTAGTAGTAGTAGTAGTAGTAGTAGTAGTAGTTGTAGTAGTAGCAGTAGTTGTAGTTGCAGCAGCAGCAGCAGTAGTAGTA
>JAWDGP010006856.1:57500-315882 GCA_033675545.1 Elysia crispata
CTTTTGGCGGTGCAGCCAGTGGGCGGTGCTCCGCCAGGGGGAGGTGGAGGTGGAGGAAGGCAGCGGAATCTAGCCCCCGGAATGAGCCATTCGGGCAACTCTAGTCCAGGTAAAAGACCAAAATAAGTGAGAGGAAGGAAGAAGAGGGGGAGGGGGAGAGAGAGCATCTGATATACACTCACACACACACATATGTAATATATATTTATATGAAAGCATGATTGCCGGATCAAAAGAACAAGTGGAGAAGATATTTACATTGAAGAAAAACAAATTTATTGGCGATGTATATCCTCCAGAGCGATTCAATTAACGGCTTTAAAGATTAGTGTAAAGAACACTGCGAATTGAAATTCTTTTCATGTAGTCAAAAATACATTCTTTCTGTTATAAATGAATAAGAGACTTCACGCAGAAAAGTAAACCAAATCTGGACGGATTTCTACCCGCAGTCCTTATTTGGTAAACTTTCCACGAGACCATAATTATGCGGTGCTTGTGTGATTCACTGCAGATGCAATCTAGATCTAGTGCGCAGACTGCTGTGTTGAAAAAGCGGTGACTATTTGGGAAAAACAATCGAAGTAGGATCCTTTTCTTTCTCGCCATTTCATCAAGTTCCATCTTTTCTCTGAAGTCCATCACTAACTGTGAGATTTACTATTGTAGATAATATAATCTTTAAGGGGTTAGTTATAGGGAGGCATATTTAAGATTTCAAACTCTAAGCATAATTTTTTTTCAAAGCAAGGTTGTAATCATTTAAGGTTGAATTTTTTTTAATACCAAAGCTCCTAGGTATACAATATTATATATCGAACCTAATTTTGATTTTCAATTCATAAAAAAAAAATTCAAAACAAAGCTCTTGGTCTTTGGGTGGAATGGTTTTATTGTCAGCCTTTTAGTATAACACCGTTATATGTTCACTTTGTTCAAAATGCGAGTGAAACCTGCTAATTACATAATTATCTCTGAAGGTTGAGGTGGTTTTTTTTTAAGGAATAAGGGGGGGGGGGGGTTAAAAAGCTAGTAGGTATTCAAAATTGTGGATATAGACGGGTTGACTGGTTTGAGAAAAATTAATCGGAAAGATTGTATTTTTCAAGGGAAATAATAATTTGCATCTTTGTTCGCAAAAACCGCTCTGTCTTTACCGTCTGAAGGCGAAGTGATTGATGGGGGGATCTAGATCAAGTTTGCTTTTTTTAATTTTCTTTGCACACAACATGAAAGATTTTTATGTAAAGATTTGGTGTGAGATCAAGGATATTTCTCAAAATGAGTGGTACGTGTTTGTTGCAACTACAATCCAGTATTTGATGTAACATTAGTTCCCGGCCGATCAAAAGGAAATAAAAAGGAAAGATCTGAAACCCATTTTTCTCTGATTATTTAGCACCACGAGTGGCACGACTATTTTACTGTCCATCAAGTTCCATAAATAAGTGATAGACACGATTTGTACGCGGAATTGGTTCGGCCTCTACGTTATATTTACTGCTATGTGGATAGACGACAATTGATCGTAAGGGAGAATGTGCTTGAGAGAAAACCGTAATAGCACATGGGAAATTCTCCATTTTTTTTACATCTTTGTGAGGAATGGTATGATAAAATCGAGAGCGAAGTACTTATTCCTAACAGATCAAAAGATTGGTTTTCTTTTTAAAATTTCCACTTAGTGAGAGAAAAGAGACATACATGGGTAACCTTTTTTTGGAATTCCAGAATTTTTGCCATTTCCGAAACCTGTAACGTGAAACGACCGGTGTAAAAAGAAAGCAAAAGATCTATGGTAATCTAGATATTCTAAGCCTTTACCTACGTACATTTAGACCGAGATGATTCCAGACATTTATATATATATATTTAGATCAAGATGATAGATCTAGCCCAGATCTAAATTTTGATTCTCTCTAACTTAAGCCTAACGTATGCATTAAAAAGTACTAAAGGCCAAGGGTAAAATCAAGGTACATTTACTAAGATCTGTAGGTCTAGAACAAGATGTTATAAAACAGATTTGTAGTTTCGCTTACCCCTAGATCTGCATCTTAATTTCTGGCTTGATAAATCAGAGAATGGGGATAGAGAATTCGATTCCATCACAACATTGACTTTAGCCACTGCTCGGATCAGATACCCGCAACCCGCTTCTAGCCAATCAAACAGTCAACCCCTGAACATCTTACTCATTGGCGGTTGTCGCGCCATTTTTCTTTCTGCTGCACACATGGAAATAGAAAAAAAAAAATAACCTTGTATCCTTTGTTCTGTTCAAAGAACAAAGGATACAAGGTTATTTTTTTTTTTTTCTATTTCCACGTTCAAAGAAAGATGAAAAATGATAAATAGCTCAATAGGCCTAAATGGAGCGCTGCACTGGGTACATAGTGTTTCCATATTTGAAATCTAGATTGGTTATCTCGTGATGTGGTTGGATCATCGAACCACTTTCGTTTCTGACTTGACAGGGGTTCTAAAATTGCCGACTAGGTCTACTACGTTTGTTAAGGCGACGTCCTAGTGAACAACAATAACAATAACAGTTGTCTGCACTGACTGGAGAGAGAGAGAGAGAGAGAGAGAGAGAGAGAGAGAGAGAGAGAGAGAGAGAGAGAGAGAGAGAGAGAGAGAGAGAGAGAGGAGGGGAGGGAGGAGGGGAGAAGTGTTACAAGAAAATACGTGCACTGACATTGCTGCTGCATCGTCAAACCGACGGTCTCTCTCTCTCTCTCTCTCTCTCTCTCTCTCTCTCTCTCTCTCTCTCTCTCTCTCTCTCTCTCTCTCTCTCTCTCTCTCTCTCCCTCCCTCCCTCCCACTCTCTATCTATCTCTCTCTCATATATATATATATATATTTATATAGTTTGAAGATAGGTTGGAATAATTGATAAGAGTGCTCAACTGTGGGAGCTTTTCATAGATATAGAAGATCCTACCTTAAATTCTCTTCATACGACACTGGTGTTTCTAGCGGAGGTCAGCGATGTCGCTTTTTTTAATTAAACCAATTTATTAATGGCGTTGTTTGCATCTTTAATACAGTCATCAACGGTAACATGTAAGAGCGCGATATCGCTCGATTTTTCTAAGACGCATTTAGTGATGTCGCATTTTTGGGTTTAGGGCAAAGATAAGGTCACGAAAAGTTTTTTACTCTGACGAGACCGCGTCTATTGAGAATGACTGTGCTAAATGAAGACGTACTTGCAAAAGGTATGCAAACAAGCATACTTTGAACTTTGGTAGACATAAGAAATAGCCGCATTTTTATTTTGTTACCATTAATTGCATCTAGTTGCAAGATTGCCAAGCTTCAAATTTTTTTTTTTCTTTTTTATTTTTTTATGAATATTGTGAAAGCTGTTGGTGTTGCGGCGATCATCTTCAATAATCAGCACATGTCCATTCCCATTTTTTCTCCAGTTCATATATCCCAGACAGGTCTCAACCCTCTCGGGTCAAGGTCAGCACAGGCGTCACCCAAGCACCAGCCGCCGCCCAGATCGACCCGACTGTTAGAAACATGTGTCGTTATCAAGGTAATCGATATCTATATACTATCTTCTTAAACCTGCCTGCAAATGTTTGTTTTTTGAGTTTAAGTGGGTGAAGAAGCTTGGTCCCAATGTATCTTTACATCGCGGTAGTGCGCTCATTATGATCTTGGGTTTAAACTGGTTTTTTTTCCTTCTCGCCACAATAACTGTACCGTTACCCATCAAGATATTTCCGAGCTTTTGAAGGAACCAGAGAAACAACCAATACCTTATGTTGCGTCAGGAAGCCAACTGAAAATGGAAGTCCAAGATGATGATATTACGAGCAAAAGTCACAACTAGAATTATTTTTCTAAACTTTAACTGGGGGCGCTTTTTTTAATCAATACAAGTTGTTTTTGTCCAACCTTGTTCATTGCGGTAGTGTGAAATGTTCACTCCTACTAGCCGTACTAAGTATTTATGACATGAAATTTCATCAAGCACATGCACAAGCAAAAGTGATTTGACTCCCCCTCCCCCCTCTCTTCCCCGTGCGCGCGGAAAGAAAAGAAAAGAAAAGTAAATTAAACGAAAAATAGATTAGGATAAATTAAATAAAACAAAAAGTAATGGTAATAATATTATTTGTGATTGTAGTAGTAGTAGTAGTAGTAGTAGTAGTAGTAGTAGTAGTAGTAGTAGTAGTAGTAGTAGTAGTAGTAGTAGTAGTAGTAGGAGGAGGAGGAGGAGGAGAAGAAGAAGAAGAAAATCATAATCAATTTACATTGAAAAAAAAAAAAAAAGAAATATTACATTTTGCAGCTTTTTTCTGATTTGAGTTTGTGAACCATTATGCTCATAATCGAAACAAATACACCCTTTTTGTTTCATTTCGATCTAATACCTAGATAAATTCATTTAGAGGTACATGCTCATGGTTTTATCTATAAAGACTAAAGATGCTGGATGGCCTCACAAAAGAGACAACTGGTCTCCTGTTGGCCAATACTTTTAAAGTTCTGTTTATTTTTTTGTATTTCTTCCACCAGTTTACAAGTTTACAATTTAAATCCTAAAAGAATTAACGCTCCAGTTCATAATATCGTGTTTTTCTAACGGGAAAACAGTTATCTTTAAAGGTCCTTGTCAAAACTCATTACAAGGCTACTGAGATACGAACAAACATAACAGGAGGCCCACTGCCTTGCGGGCATTCATAGCTGCCCATTCATTTTCATCGACATCATACTGAGCGTGATCTAAAATAGATTAGAATTTACAAGTTAGCTAACTTTCCTTATTTCCAAATCGTGACATAAAGTAAATTTACTGAGCCAATTATATTTTTTTTTTGTCTAAAACCCTCTTAGTGATATAAATGGCTTCTATCTGTGATATCTATTAAAACATTCTTTAGAATTTTAGGCTTCAGAACAATGCGACTTTTCATAGCATTTTTGGCCACAGATCTAAGTGGAGTCGTATATATCCACAATATCCTTGGTTTCAGGTGGAAGATGTCACCGTTTACATGGTATCCATGCCCGGTCAGAAGCGCACGGGTCCTACCAAGCTGGTGTCCTCAGACAAGCGCCAGCTCCATCTTCCGCCAGACATGTCTGTGCTCCATGTTGAATTCACAGACTACTTCTTTCCTGACGGCTTGCAGTATCCTGGTGAGCCATATATATATATATATATATATATATATATATATATATATATATATATATATATATATATATATATATATATATCTTCTCTGTGTTTTACACTCAGGCGCTGTCTTGACATTTATACACCCCCTCACACTTTTTTTTTAAATCCAGAGACCCTATTTATTTTATTATTAATCGGTTGCTGTCAGACCTTCTAGAAAGTGTTCTTTAGTCTTTTCAAAATGCGAGCTGCACGTTATGCATATGTTTTTTGTTTTTGTTTTTTTATGGGTTTTTTTTCTTAGTGATACTGTTGATGTTGTACAAGTAAAATTCTGATTGGGATAGAATTTTAGTTCTGATTAAGAACAATGTGATTGATCTTGCACTTTTGACGGAAACAGAGACAAATAGAGATAGAGATGGAGGCTAAAGAGAGGGGAGAGATTAATTCAATTGAGACGGAGAAAATATATAACAAATTATATTTAGAGACTTATCAATGATACACACATGCACACACGCGGTGAGAATGGTATACCAATCTCTCATAGTTTAAAAAAAACGGGGGGGTGGGGGGGGGGGGGGTGGGGGGGGTGGAGAAAACACATCTTTCGATAAAAGTTAAGTAGTGATCTAGCATTGCGCTTTTTTTTTTTTTTTTTTTTGTGGTAAAGGTAAAGGCGTCAATTGTTGGTTTGGCACTTTTGATTAGATTGATAACATTCAACTAAGTCATGGGCTTCTTTTAATTGATGAGGGGTAAATTCAAAAATTCCATCTATTTCGGAGGATATAAATATATATATATATATGAGAGAGAGAGAGAGAGAGAGAGAGAGACAGAGAGACAGACAGACAGACATGCAGGCAGACAGTCAGAGCCAGATAAATAGAAAGAAATTAAAAAAAAAAAAAAAAACTATTAACATGACATTTATTGCCAAGAGCTGATTGAAAAAATAACACGAGAAATCACCACTTGGTAACTGATTTTTTTTCTACCTTTAGAAGCATTGATTTTTTGCGAAACGAATACGGCACAAATCGGTTCTATGCAGATCGTGAATCACAGGGTATGGAAGTAAACAAAAGTAATGAAATCGAAAGCATCACCTCCCATACGGTCCATTACCTTATCGTGGTATTGGGAGCTTGCGTGCTTTGATCATCCTTTGAGCCATGCCAGCTGGAGCCTTATCTCCTCTCGGGTCACCCATGCTGGACAGTCCGACTATATGTGGACCAGACTGGACAAAAGATAAAACAAACATCGATGTCTCTGGTATGAAGATCGTCCGCTAGGACAGATCTTCTCTATGCCACCAGATGCAGGTGGGATGGAAACGACAGCTCCGACTGCCAGGGACTGCCCATCACAAAATATCTCAGCAGAAATCAGCCAGGAGATCATGACAGCTAACTGACGACTGTGACAGCAATTCATGTTTACCTTGAGGTCAGGTTTTTAAACGAAAGGTTACGGCAGCACTCTCACATAGAAAGGCAGGCTGAAGACAGTGATGGTGATCTTAAATGGTGCATAACACCTATCACGCATGACCCATATTTGATGTTGGCAAATAATCAAACTAAAGGTCATGGTGGTTCACCCGTGATTTTCCGCCGGGCACGTGAAGTGCTGGGCTCTCTGCATCGAAAGAGCCCACTCTCAGCTACTGGAGGTAACTCCTATCCTCTTGGAAAGCCAGGAAACGATCTGGGGGAAAGAATGTTACTGGCCAAAAATCTCTGTCAATCATAACTCACTTGATCAAATAAAAATAGCACAATGGAACTGCAAAGGTATCTCTAAAAAGAAAGAAGCGCTTAAAAGTTTCCTGCAGAAAGAGAATATCGATACAGCGTGTCTACAAGTAACTCAGCTCACCCCAAACCTAAGATTCCTTGTGCGATGTTATCAATGTTTTCGACAGGACCATCTAAATAGACACAAGGGGGTATTCTAATCCTAATGAGCAACAAAATTCCAGCTTAAGAAATTACCACCCACAGGACAAGAATCAGAGATAATTGGTATAACAGAAAAAGTAACAATCTACAACTACGATGCTCCACCAGACAAACATTTAGGTCTACATAATGTAAGAGTACCAGAAGACAACTGTCTTGTACTAGGTAACTTTAACAGCCACTCCCCCAGCTGGAGCTACAACGATTTAGACGCAAGGAGCGAGGAGATAGAGTAATTGCAAATAATCAACAACCGTCACCTCCTACAAGACCACAATGACGAACCAACTTTTACTCAAGGGTCTGGAAAACCACGTCAACCCCAGACTTAGCCATGGCCCATAAATGACATCAGCAGTAACGCCAATCGAAGTGTCATGCTACCTCTAGCAAGTAGTGATCACAAGCCTGTCATCATAACTATCTCTGGCAAGGCCAGTAATGAAAACAAAAACTTTCCACGTTCGAACTTTCAAAAAAAAAAGCCAATTGGGAAAATTTTGGAAAACTCACGGACCACTACACAGCTGGAACAAATTGCAAAACAAAACACCTTAATTGTAGCTCAAGCCAGATGGTCAAAGCAATCCTTAGAGGAGCTAAGGAAAGCATACCAAGAAGAGCACGCAAGGAATATATTCCTAACTGGTCCACATAATTAGAACGATTGCACCAAGACATCATCGAAGCCAAAACTAAAGCAGAAAAATGACCCCTCAGATACAAATAACATATCAATGAAAAAAGCATCTGCAAAATACAGAAAAGCAGCCAATACCACTGCACATAAAAGCTGGCAAGAAAAAAACAGCAAATCTCATTTTCGAACGAGATGGTCAAAAACTGTAGAAGCGTGAAAATTCTAAATGGTGAATACAACAGACAAAGCTCTTTAGTTATTGAGAAAGATGTTGATACCCTAACAGGCAAGACAGCAGCCAATGCATTGATTGCACAATACAAAACTGTTAGGGACAAAGAATTATCCGCGAAAAGAAAGCAAGAAATAAACCAGGCAATGCAAGATAATAAAAATCAAGTCTTGGAGCCAACTGACAGCTGCCTCAACATAAAATTAACCATGATGGAATTTGAAAAGGCTCTGGCCCAGCTGAAGACCAAACAAGCATCGGGACCAGACAAAGTGAGCAATGGTATGCTCAGACACCTGGGTCCTCAGGCAAAGAAAAAGCTGCTTCAACTTTTCAATGCCAAAACAAGCAACATACAAAATATATGGAAAAAAAAAGCCACTATGATTCCAATTCTCAAAAGTGGCAAATGCAAAACAAAAGCCGAGATCTAAAGACCAATCAGTTTAACAAGCTGTGCCTGTAAGCTTATGGAAAGAATCATCAACACAAGGCTCGTGTGGCTGTCTGGAAAAAAAGCGAAGTCCTTATGCCGGTTCATGAAGGCTTTAGGCAATTAAGATCAACTGAAGATCAAGTGACATATATCTCACAAATGATTGTGGACGACTTCGAGGGAAAAAAAGCACACTGTTGCTGTTTGGATTGATATGGAAAAATCCTTTGATAAGTTAAGGACAAACGGACTTGTGAACAAGCTTATCAGCATCAACATCCCACCCAAAATGCTGCACTGGATCAGATGTTACCTTTTAAGCAGACAAGCCATGGTAAAAACAAATTGAATCAGAAGCAAAACTGAATATCTGCAAAGCGGAGTTCCACAAGGAGGAGTTCTCACCCCTACTTTATTTCTCATATTCAAAAATGACATTCAGAAACAAATCTCCAAGAGAGTCTATCCATCATTATATGATGATGATATGGTTCTCCTGTGCACAGAAGAGGGACTGGGCACTGCAAAGGCTCGTCTCCAAACCACTTTGAACAACATAAGCAAGTAAACAACTGATTGGGGACTGTCGGTGAACAAAACTAAAACAACATACACTAACTTCACCCTACCAACAAAGAAGTGCAATGTGAAACTAGAGATAAATGGCTGTTCCCTCCAGAAAGATGATAATCCAACTTGTCTTTGGGTTACATTCGACACCAAACTCACATGGAAAACCCAAACAGACATGCCTAAAAAAGGGTGGTACACAGAACTACCCTGATAAAAGAAGTCGGCTGGTTCAAAATGGGGTGCCAACCACAGCATACTCAAGAAAACCTACCAGGGATATGTTAGATCAGTTCTTGAATACAGCATCAGCTCTTGGAGCCAAACAGCTTCAAGCAATCTTCGCACGGTTAAAAGAGTGCAGCATCAAAACCTCAGATTAACGACAGAAGGCATGATATCAACCCCCATTCTAGAGATGGAAACACTCTCAGGCATGTAGTCCATAGAAGACAGAAGAGCCAATAAAACCCTTATTCAAGAGTAGAAATTTAAACGGCTACCCTCACTTCCAATGTTCAAACGACTAAAAACCCTCATTAAACCGAGGCTGAAAAGAGAAAGCTTTACTGATAATGTAAAAACCCTTATAAAATGTATGGATATTTCCACAGAAAAAGACCCAGAACAAGTTACTGTAGCCAATCCTTGGTCTGTCTGGAAAGGAAACACCAAATAGATATTCTAGAAACAATCAATGGCATAGAATCCAAGTCATCCATGAGCACAGCAGAAATCAGGAAAAAAGCTATCAGTATAATACATCAACATTACCCAGAGCAAGAGTGGGTCAAACTATACACAGATGGATCAGCAACTGATGCAGTCAAGAACGGTGGGGGAGGGGTCTTTATAGAATGGCCAAACGGCTCTACAACATTACAAGCTTTCCCTGCAGGTGCTACTTACTTAAACTACAAGGCTGAAGCAGAGGCCCTATCTGTAGCACTCAACCTTATAAATCTTTTTCGTAATACAAAAATGACAAAATTTGCTCTTCTTTCAGATGCTAAGTCGGTTCTGCAAGCACCAGTTTTTTCTCAAGGTCAGCCAACTGCTGGAAGAAGTTGCAAACATCTCCTCTAGGATTGTTTTTCATTGGAATCCTGGTCACTGCCAGATAAAGGGCAACGAACAAGCTGATAGTCTTGCCAAAGAAAGAAGTGCTATGAATCAAAATGAAGTAGAGATGTCTCTGGAAGAATCCAAAACACAATTAAAGACAGCAATCCACCAAAGATGAATTGAAAAACATCCAAGTTTCTCTAAAGATGATGCCTTCCATAATCTGAGTAGAGCGGAGCAAATCCTAGTATTCCGTCTTCGTACAGGTCGCAACAGGCTAAACAAGCACATGTACACAAAGTTCAAAACTGGTACAACCCCAAACTGTCCTAGTGGAAATGTTGCCCCAACAACTGAACACATACTACAGGAATGCTCAACTCACTCAGAATTAAGACAACAGGCTTGCCCCAACCCGCAGTCCTACACGATAAATTCAATGGCACTGAACAAAACCTGCTCCTGACGTTGAATTTTGTCAGAGCCACCGAACTTCAGAATTGACAGGCTGCCAATGCCACGGGAACGCAGAAGAAGAAGAAGAAAGCATCACTTATTATTGATGAAACTATTTTCTGTCTGTTTACCTGATATGCACTGCCTCTGATAAAAGGGTAGTTTTTATTCGAAAGACATGAGGGAAAGAGTTAAGGCAAAAAGCCTTTTTTTTTTATCGACAATTATTTGATTAACCCTTCAAAGACACTGAAAACGATTGGAAGTGGTGTTTATCTATTAAAGTCGTTTCCTGACCACTTTTGTTTATAAAGACATTGTATTTAGATTTTAAGAAAGGATCCTTATCGAGCGGTCTACTAGTTTATCTTTAAAACCAATATTTTTACTTTTCTCTTTCTTTTTAAATTTATTGCAGCTCAACTCATTTTAAATATCATTACCTGCCTGGCAAACGTTATAAATTGGAAGGTTGTTGAATGGGATTTTTCCTCTTTTGATGTCCTTTTGTAATTCTTCTCGCTTTCCCGTATCTTTTGTCTTTATGCCAGCATGCTCGGACAGTCTCTGTTAAAGTTTCGTATTGTGTTCAACATGATAAAGATAATTTCAATTTTGTAACACAGACATCCTGTATCTGCTTTTATCGAATTATCCTTTGAAAGTTTAAAATTATCTATGCGCTTCCTGTCGAAGAATAATGTTAATTATCCTGAGCTTTATCACAAGCGTAAAAACGTCAACAATTGGTTTATTGTTTGGTGTTATTGTTGTTGTTATTGTTGTTGTTGTTGTTGTTGTTGTTGTTGTTGTTGTTGTTCTTCTTCTTCTTCTTCTTCTTCTTCTTCTTCTTCTTCTTCTTCTTCTTCTTCTTCTTCTTCTTCTTCTTCTTCTTCTTCTTCTTCTTCTTCTTCTTCTTCCTCTTCTTCTTCTTCTTCTTCTTCTTCTTCTTCTGCTTTTTCTTCTTTAATCATTATCATCATCATCATCTTGTTGTTGTTGTTGTTGTTGTTGTTGTTGTTGTTGTTTGTTTTTTGTTTATTTATTTGTTTTAAATATGACTGTCACTCTTCCAAAAAAAAAAAAAAAGGTTTCCTGGGCTTTGTCTTTGATTTATGTATAGCATTATACTTTTTATTCCTCGATATATGCGAGAACCGGTTCGTGAAAGATCAGAGCTGTCCAAACAGCTTTTCAATATCCTAGTATAAAGCTAGTTTGTCAAACCTATTGACTGATCAGAATTATTTACAAGCCCAGTCCACCTCGAGCGGAGTCCTTAGGGCGTGTTATCGTAGTATCTTAATCTTAGACTAATCACATTGAGAGCATTGAAATATCCAAAAGGTCTACTGGCCGTTTGATTCATCATTATCTTAAAATGGGATTTAAATATTAATTTTAAAATAATATCTTTGCCTAACCTGTCATGGAGGTGTCGTTGTCATCACACCTTGGTTGGGCTCAGACTAAAATAGTAAGTTTACCATCCAAATTTTTTTCCTTTTTTTCAGAGTCGAACATTTTTGTTCACATTGCTCTCATTTCCCAAAGGAGTGTACAAACTATAATGTAATGAGATTCTCCCCTCTTTAAGTACCACATGCGTCAGAAGGGAGAGGACAAACGACACTTAAAAAAAAATAACATCGAAATCGGTTGCTAATAAAGATCTAACTACGTTCGAGTGTTAATTTACACATTCGTGTGGACCCCATTGTCAGCTGACATTTTATATCGGTCTGTTGGTGTTTTTTTTTTTTTTTTTTGCTTTGTTTTGTTTTGTTTTGTTTTGTTTTTTTTGGGGGGTGGGGGGGGGTTTCTTTCATAAACATATGTTGTCATAGCAAAATCCACTTTGACGGTTATTATTTGATTTAATATACCCATATTATAAAAGGCAACTTCGATTTCTTTTTCCCCTATCTCTTCCAAAATCATCCAATCTACAGTGATGAAGTTTACTGAATTTTGGTCTGCCACGATCACAGATCACGCGGTAAAAAAAAAATTAAAGAAAAGTTATAGATTTAGGCTGAAAAATGCTCTTGAAAGTTCATTGTATTATTATGGTAATCAGTTCATCAAAGTTTTTGTTTTGTTCTGTTTTGTTTTGGTTTTTTTTTTAGCCTAATTTGTCATGATAAATCAATTAACATTTCAAAGACTGTTCTTGGTGGTTTTCAATTATCAAAGCTGAAGCTTTTAAAACTAGTCAATTATTTTTAAAAACACACACACACACACACACACACACATATATATATATATATATATATATATATATATATATATATATATATATATATATATATATATATATATAAGCTGAAAACCTCGTTCTTCAAACGAGGCCCACATATGAATTTGCCGAGGCTGGGGTGTGTGGTTGTATTTAAAAAGGCTTATAAATGGTCTTGATATATCTCCTTTACTTACATGATCCAGATATATGCCTCCACCTATCCATTTTCACTTAGAATCTAGATATCTCGATAACTCTAATTCTAAACACAAAATTTAGATATAGAACTTAATTCCTTTTGGAATAAAGGAAGTCAACATATTATATTCATTCCCAATCTTTTTTTTTTTTTTTTGATCCTTTGAGACGCTTATTAGAAAGCTCTGAATTTTCGCTTTAAGTGCATAAAAGTGCGCTACCTTGCGGAAATTTTTGGCCACGCAGTTATTTAAACCTAGATCTACACCTTAAGTCGATTGAAAAAGACTTCCGTTGTTAAAGAATGACAAAATGGCTCGCAAAATTGGTTATCGTAAGTTAGCTTATGTTGACGAAACAAAGCATTTCTAGGAAATCGAGGAAAAGGGTTTGCTTTGATTTTTATGAATGAGGACGTAGTCATATGAATGCTGTAGACGCCTGCAAGTTTTCAAAGGTATGGGTTTTGTATAAACAGAGGAGTTCGTGCACAAAGTCTCCCAAGTTCGTTTTATATATGAATATATATATAATGGAAAAAAAATATTCATTGATATATCACCATTTCAGCGTAAAGACAAAAGCGTCGTCAAAAACATGCCGTTTTGTGTTAGAAAGTAATAGTGATTTGATTGGTCAGTATTTTAAGAACTGTCATCGCCTTTTCTTCCACAGCAGCGGTTGCGAATGTAAACAACACTCCTACTTCTTTAGCGCGCGTTTCTCCTTATATACTGTTTATATATCTAAGATATTGACCAGATCCACTTATTGTCAACAAGGAATCTAGAAACATTCATGTTAACCTCTTTTATTAACATGCCACTCTTAATTTGTCTTGCACGCGTTACACGAATTATGACTAGACTTGGAATAATTATAATCTTAAGCAAACCAGGGTAACCCAATAAAGTTTTTAATTTTTTTTTCACCTCTGAAATATTGTCTGAGCAGTTGCACGTTTTTACCTTTTACTGGAGGGCACTTTTTCACCGCATCAGGTCAAGTTCTACACTGAATTTGTAGTGAGTCATCAGCACCACGTTATGGTTCGGTGAGGAGATAAACGGAAAAAAGGGCAGCCATAAAGATTGCACCCAAATTTAGTTTGCTTTTTTTTTAAATTGAGATCTCTCCTTCATTTAAAGAATGTTTTCATGGCAACGTGAGAAGAATTCCAATGTCTCAAGGTTCTGTATATTTTAAAACTGCACCAGGAGTGATTCTGGAGGATATTGTGTATAATCTGTTATTGTAAAGTTTGCTTTTCTTCAGTGCAGTTGTGTATGGCTCTGGAGAATATAAGTCTGTTATTTTATGAATTGAAGTTTGCATTTCTTCAATGAAGTTCTTTTCCCCACTTGTTCATTTGAACGGGCAATCATGCTTGTATTGAATAGGGGGCACCCGATTTCTCGTCAGCTTAATATCTGCAGGAATCTTCTTCGCGGGTTCGTGCTCCGCACCGTGGGTAGGTTAGTTTAAGCCGATATGTCATAACTTCCGCCCTGCGCGGCTGATACTTAATTTTGATATAAATAAAGTAAATAATAAAAAGGCCAAAGCTCATCGAATTATGGATGGACTATGCTGCTCAACAAAGAAACAAAAATAAATCGGAGGCGCCTGTCCCTTTTGTAGAGCGCACACTCCGAGGTCCATAAGAGTTATTAAACGTAGGTTCGAACCCATACAGTTGGCGGGTACTTAGCAGCTGCGCCGTGGTTGGAGGTGCTTTCTGAAGAGATTCGACATCGCCATGTAAAGATTTGTTTAATTATAATATTTTAGATCATTTTTACTGTCATCATCATGACATATTTTGTCTCATTTCACGTGCGATGAAAAAATTGAAGTTCTAAGTTGTTACATTACGTTCAGAATTGTGTATCATTTCTTCTCATGTATGTATACCGAGAATGAGACATTGGTTTTGAAGTCATAAAGATTTATATTTCTTGGTTGAATAACATTGGACAGTGAGGCTGATAACGCACTAGGACAAAACAGTTGCCCAACAGTTTTTTCGGTGTCGCAATGTATGATATGGACAATGAAAATAAGAGCCGTACGCACTGTGGCGACACAACAATTCCGTCGTTGAAGCTTGTGGCAAGGAATAAACACAGGCCGACACGACTGTCAAAACTTGTCGCCTGATAGTTTTGTACTAGCTGAAAAATAGAGTGGCGTACCGCACCGACAACAAACTGTTGACCCTATTTGAAATTGTAATTGAAGGCCAACAATCCGTAGAAGATCATCGAAACTGTCATTGCTCATTCTATAATATCTGAAAAAAAATTATGATAAACACCTCGGATCTTCGTAGAGTTTATAAAATTGCCCCTTTAGCAATGTTTGACTGATCAGGGGTGAACCCAAAATCTTTGTTTGCGTTTCTTTTTTTGAAAGAAATCAGAAGAGCACAAACTCAAGCAACTTATTCATTTATAACACAGATTATGATCTAGATTGCGCGAGGTAAATGAAAGTCGCCCAACTGTTTTGTTTTAGTGTGGTAGGGTTCATGGGCACTCAGTCCAACGACAACACGACAGAACTGTTAGGTTATTGTTTTGTCTAGTGCGGTATCAGCCTAAAGGTCAAACCGAAAAACATAGTTGATGTAGATCAAAGACCCTACTCTCAATTGCTCCTAGGTGGTAGTCTACACACATATTACTAATTAAAAATATCTTGCAGCCGACGATATACTCTATGTACACCCCATTCATCACCTTACATCTTCCCGCGCACACACACACACACGCAAAGCGAGTAAAACAAATATTATACAATACTACAAAGTTTTATCAAGGTAAATAAATATTTTTAATACATGCACTGCGAAAGAACTAGTTATGATTTTGTATTTTTTCGAATGTTATTTTTTTTTTTCTTCAAAGAGACTCAGAGCTTTATTGTATAGGGAAAACAAAGGTTACATTACATTCCTAAGTTCAATTTTACAAAATGCACATTCATATCGTTTTGAACTACTGAAGGTGAAAAATTAACTTAAAAACATAACTGTAGTCCTCGAGTCTCAGAGAGAGGTAAAAACCATTTAATTTTTTGACTTCATAACTTTTGTGCAATTTTTCAAATTTCTGACTCTGAAAGGCGGGTCGGTTTTGATTCCATCACGGTATTTGGTTGCGCTTGGAGCTGAAAGTCCTCTCTGCTGATGGCTGCTGCCTGCGTGTATGTCCTGGGTATGACGGCCTTCACTATGACGATGACTGATGGGCCTTCGCAGCACCCCGGTTCGTTATTTCGGCTTTCTTCTGCCACTTCTGGAATGTCGAGCCAAGGGCTGCCGGTGCATTCTGTGTTTTTAATGCACACGGTGTGTCTTACACCTTCGTCGCTGAATGCCCTGCTTACCCTGCCTGATGCAACATCTGCTTTAATCTTGAAGGACCTTAAGGCTAGTTGATCAGGCACGATTTTACCGAAACTGAATCCCGCACTACAACAGAATTCCACCCAGAGTCGGTTTATCCTGGTATTCATCAAGGCGTAAATGACTGAATTTGTGGCTGCGTGCGACCAGGACACGTACAGGATAACTGTGAAGAAGATTGGTGAGATTTGCTCCAGGCATGGGTCCATAGCGAGCAGCACCAAGAAGGGCAAGTAGGTCAGTCCAAAATTAGCAAAGATGATGGCCGTCATGCGCAGTAGCTGCAAGTCTCTCGTTCTACCCTTAAATCTCGCGGCTGCCTCCATTATAGAGCTTGTGATGCGCCGTCTCGACTGATGTGTCACATACAGAATTGCCGAGTAGCAGTAGACGTTGACAAGAGTCATGAGCGCACCGAATAATGCAGATAGCAGCGCAACGAACGTTCCGCCACCACCACCGCCCAAACCTTTGGCCGACACAAGCGTACAGTAGCCGCGCCGCTGGTCATATCCAAATGTCTCCCACAGCCCTGTAAGCGGCACCAAGTAGATGAGACACGCTGCCACCCACGGCACGCCCACTAGCTCCGGTAGATGTCGCCTAAGCTTATCAGAAGTGACTCGATGGACCACAGTGAGGTACTGGGTTAGAGTAAGGGCCAATAGCTGCAAATATTCGGCAGTGAGAGTCACGTAAACGATGTATCCGTAGGCCTTGCAGAGCCCATCACCTAGAAGCCATATGCCGTGGAGGTTGCTAGTGCCTACCACAGGCAGAAGAAGTGAAGTTGACATCAGGTTGGCCGTGCACATTCCCAGTATGAGTGCCATGGTGGGCGCCGAGCGCTGCAGACCGCCGCTGCAAATGAGCCCGATGGATAACGCGTTCCCTATGGTGCCTAGTGTTGCCAGTGTGAGGGAAGCCGCTGCGCTGGCCGCGCGGATTTCCGGCTTAAACATAGACCAGCTTGTGTTCTGTGTGCACATCCTCGTCTTCTCGCTATTTGAAGAGTTATGGACCCTTTAACTTCTGTGTTGATTGCATTTATGCGATAGTATGAGTCTTAGCAAGAAAAGTATACCCGCCCCATATAATAGAAAAATGTGGCAGGATCTTAGATGTTTGGGGTTTTTTTTCTTCCAATTTTTTTTTTACAGAAGAAAAAAATGTTCTTTTCCCTGTATATCGCTAACTAAAGGCTTGGTAGACCATGATGGGGTAATAAAACTGCTTTCTTCACCCTAAATATGGATTTTAATGTCTTATGAACTAAAATAAGAATCATTCGTCACATTTTTTGGCTGCGCTGTGAACATACCAGGCCCTGTGCACTGTAGAAATATTAGGTACGTCCATATCATAGCACTGTTTGTTTCTTTAATGCCGCAACACAATACAACTGTTTATGGATAGTTTTAGTCACAGGGCAAAGTTCAAAATTTATGATTGGTAAAAATAGAACTTGGTGTAAATTTTTTTGTTTGTTTTGGACTGTTTGTAGCGATATACCTATATTCCAACGCATTCGTTAGAGAGAGAGCGTAGGGAGAAAGAAGATGTAGCAGCCAAGGGGTTTTAGACATTGCATATAAAAAATTAACTGCGCTAACTAAAATTAATGTGCTATAGCACTTTTAATTTAGAATGTAGATTAAATTAACACTTTCAGCCGTTTGTCAGTGAGTCCGATCTATAACTCCATTGAAAGGAATATTTTTCATTCTAGTATTTTTGCAGGTTATGTTATTTAAAATGAAAAAAGAGAAAATGTAAGTTTGTGTTATGCAAATGATTGAAAATTAGCCAGAGCGCGATGTGATTTTTCACGGTACCAAAAAAATATATTTCTTTTTGATTTAACTAAATACATGTACCAATCATAAAGTAAGTAGTTGATTTCCAATGTTAATTTGCAATGTTCTTGAAACACTAATTACAAGTAGTTAGGTCTTCACTTTTACCTGTTTTCACACAAGCGACACGTTCCTTCGTCGTCTTACTTTTATTTCACACGGACCTTCGAAGAAATTTTCTTTCAAGGATTTTACCGAAATGGAATCATTTAGTGTCATGTCGTTTTTATCTTGTTCTTGTTTATAAAAATATATCCATTCTGTGTGTCCAAGGAGAAACATTTCTTTTTAATTGTTATTGCTTTTCAATTTTAAAGTTTAATATATTTTTTTCTTTACTGTCCTTCCCCTTTTGTCTTTTTTTTTAATCAAACTACGGAAGTAAAAAAAAAAAAAAAAAGATTTGATCGTGAAATGAAGTGGGTGACGCTTTGTAATGTTTACCCTGTCAATTTATTACATGTGAATTAAAGATTACTTTAAACTTGGGTTTTTATATCCCACATATCTTTTTTGGTGTTTGAAAATTAATCCCATTTTCATTGTTGTCTCTGGGGTCTTACTGTATGTCAATCCCATTCAGCACACGATAGATGCACTTGCAACACAACGTAACACACACGGGGTATTGCTGTCAGTATTTTTTGAAGATTTGAGAGATTCTATCTGGAGAAAGGCGTACAAGGAGACAATGGAATTTCATTGAATGAAAGTCATCCGGTTTAATTAATTTCTTCGGTACTGCTTATCCTCCCGAATATCATTTTTGAGGCTTCTTTACTCATAAGATGATAAGTAAACTCATTCTATGTAATTTTAAAATGATCCATTTGGAAATTATGAAACGTACTTCACTAAAATTTGAATCTCGTTCTTTTTGCTGCCATCATTACCATATCAAGTTCTGCAAGTCTAAATTTCAGAGAAATCTGTGGTCTATTATCCTGATTGGTTATGATAATGAATTTTTATCTCATTGCTTTGTTGGAACTTGTCTTTAAAAATATTATTCCTTAAAAAATGCATGCACAGTTTCACAACCTTTAACACTATGCACCACATGTATATCCTTTTTATAATATCAAATAGAATGGTCAACTGATACAATACACCAGCTCTGCCTGTTTATAATTGATCTTATCTAGACTTTTACCAACAAGAAGCTTGTCTCATAATTATATTTTTCATCTTTTGGTCTCATGCATGTATGAGACTAAGCAGGCGATTAATTAAGTGCTTCACTTTAGAGGATAAAACCTCAATCAACAATTTTTTTTTTTTTTGGGGGGAGGAGCACAAATTCAATTCAAACTTTACTTTGAAATATTTTACTTTCTGTTGACACATCATTACAGGCTGAGTTGGTTTAACTACAAAAAAAAGGAGGAAAAAATATATGATAGTTTTTCATTTCACGAATTCTGCGTCGGTATCCCTCACTATGGTATCAAAGGTTATTTGATAACAATTATTTGAATCCATGCTCCGATGACAAGAAGCAAACTTGTTAGGTACGGAAAGCTTACCCGAACTGCTCTGTCGACAAAACCAAGTCTCAATCATGTTAATTCGAACTTGTCCGCCTCAGCTCGAGGCAACGCTAACGGGAACCATTGGTGAAGAGAGAGAGAGAGAGAGAGAGAGAGAGAGAGAGAGAGAGAGAGAGAGAGAGAGAGAGAGAGAGAGAGAGTGAGTGAGAGAGAGAGAGAGAGAGACAGACAGACAGACAGACAGACAGACAGACAGACAGACAGATGTGGATGAGGAGGCGAAGCTGGTCCAAATTTTTCTTGCCTACCGTTTCCCTTTACTTCACAATGGAATGTGTACTTGTGTGAAGAGGTGATTACGGGGCTCACAACCTGCAGCAATTTGTAGATAAAAATTACTCGCAGTTTTCCTGATTGCAGATTTTTTTTAAACTTTTCACTTATTGATATTTATTTTAACTTTTTATTATTATTATTTTAAGAGGGTGGGGAGAGAGGTTTCATTGGAGTAGAGGTTTCCATTCCAATATTCGATCGCGTAAGTTTCCTCTCTCCGAGATCTTCATGACGCCTTCACAGCCAAGTTAAGTGGGTTTCTCGAGTTCCTTAGAGAACCCTCATCGCGGGATAGAGGGGTGACTCAGAGATCTTCAAGGAACGGTTTATAAAGCGTTTCTATATTTAAAATGAATGCTCAAAGGAATTTACGTTTTCTCACCCGGAAAAACATCAAGAGGCTTTTACTAACTCATTGAGTGTCACTCCGGGGACCTGATAATTATGGCGTGTCTTTGCTTATAGCCGCGTACTCACATTGCGCTTGATAAGGCTACTGCGAGGAAATGTCTTTGAAAAGCTCAGCATTACATCTAATCCAGTGAGTATCCGAAGTTGGGACCTGGTGATTCCAAATTAGAATGTTTATCAGAAGACGGCAAAAG
Source organism: Elysia crispata (assembly GCA_033675545.1). Taxonomy (NCBI): domain Eukaryota; kingdom Metazoa; phylum Mollusca; class Gastropoda; family Plakobranchidae; genus Elysia; species Elysia crispata. Next base: position 78,158 of record JAWDGP010006856.1, read on the forward strand.
CACATGTGACATTATCTTTTTGACTTCGCCGTGCATGACTGACATTTTTAACGTTCAATAAATCAAACCCTCAATCTACGAATTAAACTAACCGTGGATTAGGTCCTGATGTTCTTTTCATCGTTGTCTGCGTTGAGAATTTTCCGGTTAAGACTTTATTGCTTCTATCATATTGCCCATGCAGCTATAGCTTAATTTCACAGTGTTTTTATTAATGATTTGCTGGAGCTTGCTGTATTTTCGGGAAACATGTATTGGGGATTGAACCAAGTTATGTGTCTCTTTCTTGATCTTCCATTTGTTTTGTCGCGTGTTTTATCGCCCGTATTTTCTGTTTTATCTATTGTGCAGTCGCTTTTGTTGCTCATTGTTTAAGGTGGATTTTCCCTACATATTTGAGTGTCTCCTTGTGACCGTTTTGTTTTAAGGCTTTGTTGTAAATCTTTGCAGCTTCGCTAAAAATCTGGGTGTTGGAGGAATTGACCGACAATCGTTTCTCTATACCTTTTGGTAGGTTCTTGATAATTGATAGTGGGTGTTTGCTTTGAGAGAGCCATGATTATAGCGGAGAAGGTCAACATTGTCCATCTGACAACACATATAACGCATTCAAAACCTAGGACTTTACAGACTCCACAGCGCCAATACTAAATTTACGAATGGCACATTATATTATATACCGTACCTTGCTTGATAGATTTGAATTAGACTATCACTAAAGAGAGACAGGTAATGAAATCTTAGCGAAGCGAAATGGAGTTTATTATGGTGCACAATATTTATAAAGGGTTGATACTACGTGCATAAGATTTTCAGTTAATAATATAAAATTGCACGCTTGCTCCCAATTTACACATAAACAATGGAAATATTGCCAGCATAAGGAAAGTAATGTAAAATGAATACAAATATGGAAACCCGACATATTTTGGTCAATTGTAAGAACATAGAAAATAATCCACAGATAGAAGCAAGAGAGGTAATTAAAACGACAAGGAAACTTATAACATCGTTAGTGAGTATTATATATATATAAACATCTCAATCATGGATTGCTTACCTGAGAATGAAACTGCTTACAAACTTTTCTTATCATAGTTATATTCCACAGCGTAGCTCACGATATAATGTTAAACCGAAACAGCGAAAGTCACATAAAAAACCGATATTGCATTCATCAGTAATACCTTTGGTCCCTCTTGTATTAAAGTGATATATTTTTTTAGATAAAGTCTTAAAGGTCGTGTAAAAACTGGATATATATTATTGAAGTTCTAAGTGCTTGTACCGAGTCACATTTTCATCACAAAAAGCTTATTTGAAGTAAGACTGTGCCAAGACTTTCAAATTGTTTTACTAATTTTAACTCCTAGAACTATCTTGCTTGCTCATGAGAAACTAAAAAATTGATTAAACCGGTGACTACACGACGGCTTGGTTAATTTAGTTTGCGAATCTCCTATCTCTGTCTGTCTGTCTGTCTGTCTGTCTCTCTCTCTCTCTCTCTCTCTCTCTCTCTCTCTCTCTCTCTCTCTCTCTCTCTCTCTCTCTCTCTCTCTCTCTCTCTCTCTCTCTCTCTCTCTCTCCCTCCCCCCACCCCTCTCCCTTTTTCTGTCCATTCCCTTCTTTGTGTTCCGTTAAGACGAAGGCCAAGATTAAGGGACTGTTAACAATGATTGACTATAGAAATTGGATTTACCTTTGAAGATCAGAATGATAATGAATAGATAGGAATATTGACCAATCTATAAAGAAGACTCCAGCCATGGTCCCGCTAGATCGGCAGCATGAAATCATCGATTAGGGATCAATTTGACAACACTGTCGAATTATGAGAGGGATGGATCACTTAGATCCAAAATTTAACGTAAAACTTATCTACATATATAAGTTTTAAATCAGCCCTCTTTTTCAAGATTTATAGGTTGATCGAGGAGGTTGTTCTATCATGCAAATATTGTTATAAAAAAACCGAAAGAAAAGTTGAATTGACAAAACAGTTCTGTAATATAGTAACAACCATCCTTTCCAACGAAAATTACTCTTTCTTTTAACTTTTACAGTAATTTCATCTTTGCTGCTCTGTAATTATAAGGCCCTGCCGCTGATTATGGCTGCTTTCATTTATGGCCTCCGCCGCTACTACCATTAATTGTCTGTTTCCGAGGCAATTTCACAGTTTTACGCCTTATCGATCTTTCCTCGACAGATTCTTTAGTGTCATCCGGTGAAATTTTAATGATCTGCCCTTCGGGTGGCTTGATTGATGCGTCCTATGAGTGCAAAATGTATAAAGAGTGTGCCTCGGACGCCCGGCTTGTTCTATGACGTTATATGCCATGGAACTGACGCAAAGAGAAGAGAAGATCAAATTAATTGACGAATCGAATCTGCGATCAACAAGTTTCCGACCGGCCATCGTATCCAATAAACAGTTTTATTTAAGAGAATGCCGTAGATTTTATTATTATTATTATTATTATTATTATTATTATTATTATTATTATTATTATTATTATTATTATTATTATTATTGTGGAGGTGACGAATGTTCCTTTATAAAATATACATACTTTAACATAGATGCATAAGTGCTTTTGTTTTTCATTTGAATCTTTTACGGTTTAGCCCTGAGAAAAGAAAGGATGAGTGTAACCATCCGTTGAGCAAGGTGACTCTAAGGAACAATTGTAAGAAGTTAGTTGACGCAAACAGAAAAAACGATCTTACTGTCACACAAGTGTTTTGCTTTGTTTAGTTATTTCGAATAGTGTGTGTGTGTGGGGGGGTGGAGTGTCATGATGTCACTTCACCCGAACAACTCTTGGGTGATTGGCTTAAAACATTCTATAAAAGTAATGAATTTATGGCCAGAACGTCTCAAGTATAATCGTGCTCAGATGGGTTTTATTTGGTGTCAATAAATATATTAATCTGCTACTCGATGTAAAGTTTGCGGCAGATCAGAGGCTCTCAAGCCTGTTCGCCCAGGAGCTTTTCAACTGCCCCAGGTCACCTCCACAATTCTATTGATATGGATGATAAGCAGTCGCATGGTTGGCTTCTACTTTGTAAAATTTCCACATTCTCCACGAAAATATGTTACAGAGAATAGCTAATAGGCCTTCAATATCCTCACCGTGTTTGTTAAAAACGGTAATGGTTTCGTCCAAAATAGAGGCAGGCGCTAACTACTTTTAAAACAAGCACGATTCCCGTTCAAATGAACAGTAGGTGAAATCATAGGTACTTTGAAGAAGAGCAAACTTTACAGTAATAACACATTTTCTCCACAGCATCCATTTAAGAGCTTTAATGTGCTCAGTACCTAGAGACATTCTTTCAGTTATAAATCGATAAGATATTTCAGAGTAAACCAAACTTAGCCGCTTTCCTTCAGGCAGCACATATTTAGTTTGTCTTTTCACGAGATCATATCGTTCTGATGTGATCCATTTCAGCTACAATGTGATCTGTAACCTGATGTCGTGAAATATTGATCTTCAGTGAAAAACCAAGCAAAACTAAAATTGATTGCTGATTATTCAGTGAACCTTCATTAGCCCATCTCATTACCGAAGCCAATCGTTGGTCCTGACCGCTTCTTCTGTTGATATTATAGTTTATGAGGAGGTTCTCATCGCGCGTCATATTACTTTTTAGGACTTTAAACACTGAGCTTACACATGCACATAGATTTGATTCAATACAAAGTTGTAATTATTTGAGGATGAATTTGTTTTATTTCATATCTTATGGTTATATAATGTTGTATTTTGACCTTTTTAGATTTTTAAATTTAAGCATGTGAATTTTTCATAAATAGATCTATAATAAAACTTGTGATTTTTAAGTGGAATAGTTTTATTTCAAACATTTGGAATACATTTTTTTGTGTGTTCAGTTTGCTCAAAATAAGAATGTCAGCTAAAAACGTAGCTAATATAGAAGACTGCTAAATTTGAATTATGTATTGAAAACCTTCTAGGTGTATAATCTTGTTGACATAGGCTGGTTTATTGTTTTGATGAAAATAATAAGGAAAGACTGTTTTTGAAAGGATAAAAGAACCATAATTCTTCTGAGAATAGCCGACCTTCTTTCTCTACTCTAGGGAACACGTTATTTTTAAACGCAAAATAAAGAGACTTTTCGTTAAAATTAAGTGTTTGGACATGGATGTGTGATTTTAATTAGGTCCAAAGTACAATGGAGACTACCCGAGCTTCAAACCTAGCTGAAGCGCTAGCCTAAAATGCGCCATTAAGAATTGCTCATGAAGCCATGATTATGTAGCCTAGGCCTGCCAGTTTCTCCAGTGGCGTTCTTATCGAGGGGCCCCATCAAAGGATGAACCTAATTTCAAGATCTAAAAATAGGTTCATCCACCAACTGTTTTCTTGCAACAAATTGCAATGAATTTTGAGGACTTCTTAACATTCGAATGTCCATACTTTTTTGTAAGGTTTTTTTTTTATTGATCACATTTTAAACTAATATTGGGAGTTCAAAGTTCAATAAACTTCTTTCCTGCACATTGAGTGGTTTCCGAGGAGATAGCACAGAAAGAAATCGCAGTTGCCTTTCATAAAAGATTATTCCCGATTCTCAACTCAATCAGTAATCTCTGGAAAAGGAAACAAAACAGGTATGACTCTTGATGCAACGACTTTTTAGAGAACAAACTGGTCTGCTTGAGTGGATTTGAATTGTTCATGTTCTGTTCATGATGCTTTTTAATTTGTATATGCTTACTGATGTGTTTTCTTCTTACCCTTCCCCCACCCGCTCTCCTGCTTTCTCCTCCTCCTCCTCCTCCTTCTTTTTTTTCTTCTTCTTCTTCTTTTTCTTCTTCTTCTTCTTCTTTTTCTTCTTCTTCTTCTTCTTCTTCTTCTTCTTCTTCTTCTTCTTCTTCTTCTTCTTCTTTTTTTTTTTTTTCTTCTTCTTCTTCTTCTTCTTCTTCTTCTTTCTTTCTTTCTTTCTTTCTTTCTTCTTCTTTTTTTCTCATCCTTTTCCTCTCCCTTCGCCTTCTCGTTAACATGACGCTTTTTGTTGTTGAACGAACACCAGAATAAGACATTTTTTTAATTTAAGACATGAAGGTAAACTGTTTTTTTCTTCCACAGTTCCTCATCCTAATCTGTATGTACTGGTGAACCCAGTGAGAGTGACGGTTGATTTCCTTACACTACTGTGGTCGAATGTCTTCCTGCTCACCCTTTCTAACTCGCTGGTAAGTAGAATTAACAAAATGACAAGCTCAGACGCAACCTATCTGAAAAATGCTCAAAGCAATACTGAAGTTGGTTAGGCTGGAGGTACATTAAGGACCAAAGGACAAAAATTCGTAATTTTCGCTCAGGGCACAGAGTGGCATTGAAATTAGACAATTTTTTTCAAGAAAAGCAAGATATGAAATCTTAGTAGTAGTAATGAAAGTTATAATATTAATATTCTCTCTCTGTTATAGAAACGAAGAAAATTTTGATAAACTCTTTGTTTTATGTTTACTGTTTGATATGTTGATTCTATTTAATTATAATTTTTAAGGGCTTAACAAGAACCCTCTCTATCAATAGCTGTGTAATCGATAAAGATATGTATCTTTTCCTCATTTTTATCAGTGTTTAATGATAAATCACTATCTTTGCACCAGTCAAATAAGTCATTTTAATTTGTGTTGTCCCTCGGGGAACACCAGTGATGACGTCAGAGTAAGGTTTGTGGCTTAGCCTGAAAAACGCATCGTCATCGTTCCGTCAAATGGTCCAACATGAGGGGCCATAGAATGAAAGCAAGGTGGATCCATGTTTCAATTTTTCAACTTGTAGTATAATATATAAAGTTGAATAATACTGAAAGCGTTGGAGGAATTGAAAAGCACAAGGTTCACATACATTTACTTCGGTGCCTTTAAGCCTTTTCAGTGTGAGAAATGGTGTTATCAAAGATCTGTTATGGAGCACCATCGACTCTCCTGTCATACCTATGCGCGAACTGAAATGATTCATACTAGTTGCTTCATTGTGACATGATAATTTTTTAAAAAATCTTCATCAGATACGACTTAATAACAATGGATCCTTGGTCGTTCAAACATGCGATATTTCGAGCAAGACCATAGACTTTTTTTTTATTCATTTTCGTATAATGTAACAAAACAAAAAAATCAAAGAGAACAATACAGCATAAACTTCTAGCAGAATTTTTTTAAAGAAATAATTGTGGAAGAGAAAAGAATAGCTTTAGATATATCATATGTTAAGGCAAACTTGGTGCATCCATGACTAACTTAACCTGTACAATCAAGAAAGATCAATTGTTGGAAAAGGAAAAAATGCAAAAGAAAAGGCAGGAGCTTCGGGGTGGGGGGAAGAGAGAGAGAGAGAGAGAGAGAGAGAGAGAGAGAGAGAGAGAGAGAGAGAGAGAGAGAGAGAGAGAGAGAGAGAGGAGGGGAGGGGAGACAACTATGAAGCACTTTTTTTCCCAAAAGTCAAATTGTATCGTTTGTACTAACTGTATGGTTCTGTAGAACATGTAACACCTGCTTAACTTACAAAATCTGGAGTAAGCAGCATAATGCAAAACCCTCCCACTACCTTACAATCCCCATCCCTATAAAAACTTCTTGAAATGTTTCTGACCTTTTCTTGAAGGTCAGCATTATGACATAAATTTTCTCTTCTCTTGTTACAGGACATGGACTTTGGTGAGCAAAAACCTCCAGAACATGTAGACATCAAAGTAGAGATGCTGATGCCCAGAGTGAGTTCAATAGGAAATCTTGAAATCGCTTTTAATTTTCATCTCTTGCTGTACTTCCACTTGCGCAAATACACATGTGCAAACATTTACTCTCCAGCCTTCTCCTGTCGATAATCTCTCCAATGAATCCCCCCCCCCCCTCTTTTTCCCTTTCTACAGTTGATAATGCCTGCAGAAGAGAAAGTTGAAAATCAACCAGATAGGCCGGAGGCAGTGCAACTGCAGGTTTCCAAGCTAGTCGTCACCAATGGACGCACTGAGGACAGCATGACCCGTGCTGATTTACTCAACACACTTGACATGTATGATCGAGCTGGGCTGTTCTCATCCCGAGAGTTCCCCAACGAGGAAGGCCAGCACAATGTGAAGGGTGAGGTCATCCCTGTTGCACTTTATCAGCACGCTGATGGCTCTGATGATCCCTACATAGATAGAGGTGGGTAACACAGGAGTGGAAATGAATCTTTTGTTTTAGGTCTTTTGGGGGTTATTGAAGAAATATATATATGTATATTTTGTTTTTTAATTATGAAAACGAATGAAAGGGGTATACGATAAAGCAGGAAAAAGTGAGAAGAAGAAGGGAGAGATGAGGAGGAGCGAGAATGAGAGAAAAAAAAAATAGAGGAAAGACTAGGATTAGGAGTGGAGAGTAGAGAGAAGGAGCAGCGCCAGAAGAAGGAAAGGAGTAGAAGTCATATATATTATGACGACCAAAATTTTTATGAGCTCATATAATTGAATAAATTAAACATTTGTGTAACAGATTTCATGGGGGTGATTTGTTTGGCTCTGTTTGTCTAGGGGTATGGAAATGCACACCGCCAATCACACCACTCGTCCATAGAAAATAATTCCTAAGTCCGCTTGTAGAAATTGCAAACCCTTTTATCCAACACAAGAGCTTGAATCTATAATCACTGTTGATTGACTTAACAATCACTGTAGTTAGACTCTTAAACTCACTGTAGGTAGACTTAATAATCACTGAAGGTAGACTTGACGTTGACAGACTGAACATAATTTCGACTCTTATTTATACAAAATCTCGTCAAATCATCCAGAAAAGGAATTACATAACTCGTAAGAGAATATTCTTGGTACACATGATGAGTAATGCGCTCTAAAATAGCAACCAATCAAAACAAAGGTATACAAGGAGTGACGAGATCATTACTATGCTAGAACTAGATCAAAGATTCCAGAAGAATCTAGGCCATGCAAGTGCGGGCTGTTAGGAAAGCAATAGCAATAGATCAAATTGCAGCACAATGCGTTACAATTTGAAAACCAGGTCGCTTAAGAATGTTAAGGCACATCTGTTTTCGTTTTCTCCAATGGCTTCATTACCAGAATCAAGATGAGTGCAATGCATTTGCAATGTTTGGAGTATGTTACTGATCATGAGTTACAACTGCACATTAACCTGCTCCGCCTTGAGGAGTGATTATTTATGTATGTTAAAAGTCTTCTTTTATTCTATCTCTCTCCCTATCCTAGCCATCAAAGTACTTTTGAGCCAAGTAAAATCAGATGATGCTTCAAATACACAGCTGTCACCTCCAGATGGGCCATTTAGTCTTCCACCACACTCCCTCAACTGCAACAGTCTTAAGCGACTTGCCTCACGGGATGTGTGGTCAGTTCAGGCGGAACAACTATGGCTAGAGTTCTTAGGGGCACCAGCAAATAGAAACAGACCTGTACCCTTTGTAGAAGCTTTGCCTGTGACTCTATGGCTTAATCTCACACCAAGGCCTATAGAAAGGGAAAAGAAAGAACAAATGGTAGTTAACGGGGCCATAGTGAAAGACAATGTGAATGACAGTAACAACCATGAAAAAGAATCTGAGGAGAGTTGGAGAGATAATGATAGAGGCAATTCTCAGCCTGTAACCTTTAGAGTTGGAGGAGAATCTCCTGCATTGCGTCAATGTGGAGGTGATGGGAATAAAGTTGGTTCTCAGTGTAAAAGTTACAATGACCATAAGCAGCAGCAATCACATCACTTGTCATCAAGTTCTAAGATGCCTGTGTTAGGAACTTCCCCACCATTCTCTGGTTCTCCTGGGAAAGAGGACAGGTTTGGGACTCGCACCAGTGATCAGAATGGTGGTCAGAATCACGATTACCCTAGAGACAAGGTATCTGCAAGGGAAAGTCGTGGTAACGGGAAGTCTTGGTATAATAGCTTGGATCACAGGCAGCATGCAATGGAATATAATGAGTGTAGGAATAGAAGATTTCATTCAGAGGAAGGAGAAAAATCTCCTAAAAGTGGAAATTCTGCATCTAATGGGTCATATGAGAGTGGCAAAGTCCAAACCAGGAACTATCGCTGTGATAAAGCAAATGATGACATGAGGGAAAGTATTGTAGGACAATTGGATAGAGATTACAGCTGCAGTTCAGGGAATCAGAGATCCCGATCACACCAAAGACCATCGAAGAGGGATGGCAGTGCACACGATAGTGTAGAAGATAGGCAACGATTCCATAGACATGTAGAGGATGGAGACCTTAACTATGCTAAAGGCAGAGAATGGATGGCCAATGAGAGTGCCTACAGCCTACACAGAGAGCAGCATGAAAGCAGAAGAGATGGGGTATCAAATTTCCTCCAGCGCCAGGATTCGCGGTCCAGCTTTAACTCTGTCAGGCAGTGTGACGAGGCTAGGGAGCGCAGAGGGCGAGAACGCAGACTAAGACACAGTAGCAGTTCCAGCAGTGAGAAGAGAGATCCAGACACTGTTGTTACCCGTGTAGCTGGCTCTAGGGGTCGATGTATTGATGTTCTGGAAAGTAGGTCTAGTGCAGAGGGCCAGGTCAGCAGTGATTCTATCCATGGCATGGATGAGCGCCATATTAGGAAAGACAAGCCAGTTAGTGTGGAGGATCATTTCCCTTCAAGTGACAAGCGATACTTTCAAGGGGGAGAGGAGGAGTTTTCTAGATCTCAGGAGGTTCATAGAAGTAGCAGTAGAGGCAGACATTGTAGTGACAGTCCAGACTGGGGCAGCCCTAGAAGCCAGACTAGGCACAGAGAAAGACACCTTCAAAGATCTTCCAGTAGGGACAGTCGAGGAGGCAGAGAAAATCCAAAGGAAGAAGTTCTAAGGAGATCACCAAGGACAGATGTTGCAAGGAGACCAATATCCAGAGATACCCAAGCTGGGCGGAGATTGGCCCGAGAACCAAGCAGAGACTCGTCAGATGGAAGATATGATAGTTCTGATCAGTTGTCAAAAACTATCACCAAATCTAGAAAGGGTGGTAGTGCCCAGGGAAGGAATACTTCTGCACACAGTGGGGAGGATGATTGTGGTAGTGGCCGAAACAGCTGGACAGAGGATGATGCAAATGAAGGAATGCGAGGGGGACACTGTAGTGGAAGTGGAGCGAGGCAACATAGATCTCAAAGTCGAGGTTCTGAAAGGGGGGTAGCAGGTGGCTCTACAGTTCACCGACATCCATTTTCAGGTAGAGGAGAGAACCCAGTGGATATCCCTAGGCCAAGGTGCATTACAGAGGAGGTGAAAGACACTGCTCCAAGAAGGGGACCCAATCATCGCATCTATGACATTGACAGTGACAAGGACATCTTCAAACAGGGTGGGGATGCCCACAGCCCTATGGATGCCATGATGGGTAGTGTGATTAACAACCTGATTGACAGTCCAGGAAGCTACCCATTCTTGGAACAAAATAATTTGGAGGATAGGTATAGACATTCACAGCCTCAGTCCAGGCATGGATGTGAGAGAAGAGGGGGTGGTCCTAATATTGGCTGGGAAGTTCAGCAAGATGCGACTTCCTCTGGTTGGTCCCAGCAACATCAGCGCCCTCCACCAGATGGATGCAAGTCGTCACAGTCTCAAGAGGATGAGGATGAAGAGGACACAGATTGGCCTAACACTCAGCAAGGCAAAAAGTCTACCAATGCTCGCAACTTTGATCAGAAGATCTGTGTCTTAATACAAGTGGGAAGCAAATTACGCATTCAGCTTAATCACTTCCAGTTTGTATTCCTCCTACGTCTGGCTGAATCTTTTGCTGCCTTTCAGAATGACCTATCCGCTGATCTCTTGTCCTTAGCTTCCACATCAGTACCAGCCTCACAGTTTGCTGGGATGAACTCTCCTATAACTGCTACCACAACTACCTCTTCAAGTCAACAAGCTACTCAGCCATCTGCCTCCTCCATAAAGCCGTCATTGAAGCAGGAACCTCCAAGTACCATCATCATCCCTGTAGTGCTGAAGGAGGTGGAGTTTGCTGTTGTGTGTCCCTACCAGATGCATCAGCGCACATTCTCGGATGACTTTAGCATCTTGTCTCCATTCTTGCAAGGGATTAATTCAGGGCAGGATGCTGTGTTTGGCGAGGATGGTGATTTGAATAGCACCTCATGTTTTCCTCAGTTTGTGGACAACATTAGCAAAGGTAGGTTCATACCAGTACACACTTAAACTGTTCCATGAGCATATTGACCATTTGTTTTGTTTCTGCTGTGAAAGCCAGAAAGAGTCAAAGGTATAAATGTGTAGCTTTGCCACAAAATGAGACGTTTTCCTCAAGAAGACTTGAAATCCTTGGTAATATAAGTGCTTTGACTTCTGTAACAATATGCAAGTTAGAAATTAAAGCAGTATAAAACTGGAAACTTCAAGCTATCTTTAGGAAAATTGCATCTGCCCAAAAATTTCTTTGCCCTAAAACATCTCATTTGGTGGCGTTGCTACTCTCTCTCTCTCTCTCTCTCTCTCTCTCTCTCTCTCTCTCTCTCTCTCTCTCTCTCTCTCTCTCTCTCTCTCTCTCTCTCTCTCTCTCTCTCTCTCTCTCTCTATCTCTATCTCTATCTCTCTATCTCTATCTATCTATCTATCTATTTAACTGGACTCTCAATTGACCACCAACATCACCGTCATCTTCACAATTAATCACCATATTACCATCATCATCAATACCACAGACAATAACAATAATAACTCAGGCAATAAGAAATGCCTGAGAAAGAAATAGAGTTGTAATAAAAAGAATGTGATGATGAGAATAAGAATAATAATTAGAAGAAGAAGAATGGTTTCTTGCAATAATTATGACAGACAGTCTTGTATCAGAGTGTGTTTATCTTGTCATATTTTGACATTGGCACTGCATATACTAGGGAAAAACTTGATTGTTGCGCAATTTAGAGGGAGGCCCAATCTCACCAACTTGAAGTTGACTTTTAAAACAATAATGGTTTAGATTATTCTTTATCGTTTATTTTATGAACGTCATAAACTGTTCCTCAAGACATTCCAAAGGTTCTGCCATGAATATGGATATCATAGAATAAAAAAAATGGAACACCGAAGATTTGAACTACTTATGCGTTGCCAGAAACTTGTGACAAGATACAACTTTTCAATGGCCACCAACTGGAGTTGCCTGAGCATTTGATGCTTATCTTTTCATTGTTTACATATGAGCGACTAAACGATTTTGCAACTTTAGTTGGCCAGTGTGCGCCAAACCATAGACTTTAAGAGCTCTATGCTGGAAATGATAGAGCCCGGCTGCGATGTTTCTATGATGGTTTAGACTCAGAAGACATATATTTATTACATTTAATAGAGTCAGTATTATAGCATCATACTTTCTCAAATTATTTTTGGCAAACCAAGAGCACTCAATTTGCTTGAAGAAGGGTTTTTTGTCTTACTTGACGTCTGAAAATGTGGTAAATTTCATATATATATATATATATTTATATATATATCAAAAAATAGCGTTTTGAGAAAAACGTAAAAAACTAAAAAAATGGGATCTCCTTTTTGTTAGACCTTGAGAAATGACTTGTAAAATCTGTATGATAAACTCTTTATTTCAGTATTTCAAACGTTTTAACTGTTTCTGATTTTTGTCTTTGTTTACAAAAGGCCAAATACTTTTGTCAAGTTAAAACTGCCTCAGAAGAAGCAGAAATAAGTCGTACAATAATTTTTTGCCTATATAATGAGGTGAACAATGCGGCTACCATAGCAACAAAAAAAGATCATTTTAAAATACTTCTAGATTCATTTTTTTCAGAAAAGATGCAGAAATGGCCAAAGTTTAATTTGGCACAAAAAAAAAACAACTCAAATTAAATATTTTGGGCAAAAAATAAGTGATTATCCTGACCTTAATCATGAATCTTTTTTAATCTGTGAAAGTTTAAATTATCAAGCACTTAATCTGGTCTGGCTATATTACTGAAACCTTACTAGGGCTTGTGAAACTGTGAAGAAGATTAGTCATTTAAGCCATTTTTAGGATGTTCATTGATCAAAGCGACTGACCAAGCACAATATGTCTGAACCCTGGGAACTTTTTAGGCGTTTATTTTGTATCTTTAGAACTCATGATGGCCGTGAAGAATTGTTTAAACATATCCCCTTATTTTATTAAAGGTTTCAAATCTGCTTATTCTTGTCTTATTTTATAGTTTCATAAGCAGTTCTGTTTTATTTTAAATTTTCAAGGAATATTCACAGAGTTTATCCAGTATTATCATTTTTAAATAAAAATTGACCATAATAAAATTATACATGGCACTACCGTGCTTAGAGATAGAAATTCTTGACCGAGTATTGAAAAGTTTGAGTCTGTCTTTAGAAAAGTCGTTTTATTCAAGTTTTGCAAATTATCAAAGATACAAATTACATTTTAGGCGTCATTATGTTCATAAGTGCTTTCAGCCTTACTATGCTTTAGATAAGTAAATGCCGTCTACTTTCATCTTTGGGAAACATTTCCAAGTGAATTCCTACAGAAGCACTTCATATAATTGTTTACAACACTTTGCTGGCTAGATTTTTAAACAAAGTCCTGTTCCCAGCTCCAAACTGCAAACTAGAATACACCACCGGTACCTCTTCTCACACTTTCCCGTTAGCTTAGCATTTCATTTAGGCAGCAAAGTGTTGAAAGTCAATACTTGAAATATAACTTGTCAACATTTGTGTTTCAATATGGGGCGAATCTGCCGTTCAGTTTGATGATCCTTTTGAGAAAATATACCATGAAAAAATATTATCAAAACATTGCTTATGTTCTTTTTTTTCCCTCGACTTTCATAGTTTGAAACATGTGTTGTGCCTTTGTTCTTTTTCCGTCTAGCGTCAAGGTATAAGGAGGAGACTTCCCTAAAACCATTACAGCACAGCATTAGTTTCAAGTCTCACTCAGTCAACCCTCTCGAGACCACACCTAAGCTGGCTCCACCCCCAGAGGGTCATCAACGTGCTAGAAGCTTCATGAACCCATCTTCTCACGCATCCGCCCAGCAGATGCCCGTCAACATGACAGTACCTGTCATAAATTCTGGTGGAAACCCCTCCCCCTTCAGTTTTGAGAATTTAAGGAAGGAGCCAGGAGATTCAATGTCACAGTCACTCAACTCTGTAGGAAAGGACTCAGGCATTGGTATGCAACACTTTTTTTAAAGACTGTACTAGAATATATGTAGTTTACCAACAAATCTGACCAGATTTCAAGCAATGCTCATTTCTTAAAACTGTTCTGGAACGTGTCAAAAATGATAAGTTGCTGCAAAAAATATTCTAATAATACTATTACTAGAATACCTTTGGTTGATGTTGGTTTTCATTATCTGCCCTCGGTTGTCATCATCCACAAGGTTGTTGTTATTGTTTTAGTTACATTTTTTAAAATTTTTTTAGGTACAGTAGTATATAAAAGATGAGCCATCTAGTGATGGAGTTGAACTCGATCTACTAAATCTGCTCTTTCACTTACGGGAACCTAATATTCTCAAGATTCAAACTAGTTTTAGGGATGAACCTCCTGAACTCAAATGTTTGTTGCTGATACCAAGATATATATCTTGATTATATACTCTTGAGTCCTGTAAAGAGGCTACTAAGGGCAGTTACACATTAAAATTTTTTTAAAAGAGAAAAAAGAACAGGTCATAGTTCATGGAGGCTATCAACCAAATCCTTTGAATTATTTTGTATACATCCGCAAATATGTAATCTGTATATTCCTCTTACTATACACATACAAAGAGCTAAATATCGGTACTCTAGCATTACATGTACTTTTAGTGAAGCCTAAATAATGAAATCTTAAATGGCGACGGACTGGTTTTTTATATAACCTTCTCTAGACCATAATTTTGTTCCTATTTTAAAAAGTTCTTCCCTTTTCCCCTCTCTTATCCTCCTCGTCCTCCATCTTCTTCTCCTCCTCTTCTTCCTCCTTCTTCTTCTTCTTCTCCTTCTCCTCCTCCTCCTCCTCCTCCTCCTTCTCCCCCTCCTCCTCCTCCTCCTCCTCCTTCTTCTTCTTCTTCTTCTTCTTCTTCTTCTTCTTTTCCTCCTCCTCCTCCTCCTCCTCCTCCTCCTTACTTTCCAGTACTTTCCCCCTCCCCCTCCAATCCTTTGCCATACTTACTTAGTTCTTTCATTGTTTCTTTTTCTGTCGTTCTGTAAATTCAGCAGTATATACCAGCTGCCTCGTGAGATATGGGACACAAAATAATTAGTATTAGTAGACTCTTCTACTTATTGCTATTTGCATTCCAGCCAGGAATCGCCAATCTACATGATATATTGTACGTAATCTGTATTGTTTCCTCAGGCATTGACCGTAAGTCCACAAGTCGAGGGCAGGGACGCGGGGCACCTCGTGGGGCCACCAACAGTTCTAAGGGAGGTACTTCAGACATGAAAAAAGCTTTCACCTCAGCCTTCTCCAGCTTTACTGATAAACTGAAGAACAAGATGGAAGGCACAGAGAGTGATGACTTAGAGACCATGTCAATCCGCACAGACACCTCAGATGATGATTTTGAACACTTATCCTTGGATGACTTTGGTGAGGAGGTTCCAGCATTCATGCCACATGATCCACCTTCTATGGACACAGCCTCAGTCAATGACAATTACAGTGACCTGGGCGATCCAGGGGACTCCATCAGCATGTATGCTGAAAGCTCCACTACGAAGGGCAAGGAGATGGTCAGTACATAATTTATTTTGTGTCACACTAATGTTTAGTTGACATTTATTTGTAAGGCAGCTGAGGACTTTCAGTCGTAGGTCGTAGCAACTACCTATTTTGAATAACAGCGATTGGAGTGGAGTTATAATCATATACTGTAATCTGTAACATTTTTTCTTCATTCTCTGTGAATAAAACATTTGAAAATAACCATTTAATGTGTTTATTTTGCGTTTTTGGAAGGCTACCTCTGTCGGCATGAACACCAAAACATAGAATCTAGTGTGCATCCTCTGTTTCAACCATTTGATCAGTTCACAATTCGGAGCGAAATACGAACGTTCTACTCTTTATAACTTGTCATCTAGAAAACATTTATAAACATTGTAAATAAGGTATATTCATATTTGCCATAAGCGTATTATTTGATTTGCTTTAAAATATACAGCACAGCTTTGTTTTGTTGAAGCGCTTGTGATCAGTTGTGAAGTCGAGAGCAATGGCGTCCGACTCATCTAGATCTAGATCTAAAGACACTGCTCATGATGAGCAACGAAGAATTCCTGCTCTATTAAATAGATTTAATGCGTCATTGATGACAAAGCATTAGACAGGAACTACACAGATCATCTTCATGATTATTTTGGGACAGATCTCAGTGCTTCTGACTCTGACTTTGATGATAGTGATACTAGCGATCTTTAAAGTGAAAGTGATTGCACTGAAAAGAAAACACCAAGGCAGTGCATACTCTGCCGATATTGATTTTTAAAAGGCTATAAACCACTAAAAGTGTCAGAAATAGACATAAATATTGATCATTCACTCATTACATTATTGTAAAAATCATATTCAACTTCATTTCATCTGTTAATTGGTATACAGAAATCATTTTGTGAGTGGAAATGTAAAAAAAAAGAAAGGAATTAAAACTTTAAAGGCCATTTTCTCAAAAGTGAGTATCCGTAGGTATGAATCTTTGAAAAACACTATCACAGCTTCTAATAACAGTTTTAAGAAGTAAAGGCCATTCTCTTTAGAAATGTTTGCTGTTTCAGAAAACATAACAGCTTAGTATGCTCGAAAATCGACTTAAGACTGAAAATCCCTGGCTCCCTCACATTTGTAAAAGTTTCCTTGGCTGCCATTTTACTTTCCTTGTGCTCTCAGCCAATTTTCAATAGGTTCTCGCAAGGTCCATCCCAAACAAGTGCTGTTCTTTGTATTAAAATTCAGACAGCATCTGACATTCCGATGGAAGGCAACACTTAACTATATTAACTCTTCAATGACGTGACTGTAAAAATGGTTGTTTTCACTGTTACATTGCTCTGGTAGGCTTAACAGATGCTCAGAAGATTGAGAAATATTTCTTGAGATACAAAGTTAGTAATAAAAACTGTTCATTTCTGCCGAATATATCAGCTCTTAAAATACACAGAAATTTTTTACTGCTGATAGATACTCTGCCTCTTTTATTCAAGCTACGACAAACTGTAAGGATTGATATCATATTACAAGAAAAGCTATAAAAGTGTTTTTAAAATATTCTAAAATAACTTAATCATTTTAGCCAGTTATATGTAAAACATTCTCTTCAGATGCATTGGAAATAAGAAATTATTATGAGAGTGTTCCCCTACCGGAATGATATGAGTATTTTTTATTTTTTGGTGAATAAAATTTTGCAATGACCAACTCCTGTTAGTCTCTTTAGCATTGCACAATATTACAAAATCATACTTAAATTGAGTACAACCATCAAAAAAAGTTCTAGGCTCATCCCCCAACATATCAGCACATCTGTGCTAACACCGTTATGTTTGTCCCTGAGATGTTGAACCAATATAGATCGGAGATCTTCTAATAACCATCCTATTCTCTAGATCTGGCCCAAGGCCTTCTCAAAAATTAAAATGAAGAAGCGCATTGAGGTCCAAAGAATTAAATCAGAAAAAGTAATTTTTTTTACTCTAGCACTAGTAGACATCAGATCGTTTGACAACGTGTAAATGTGACAGGATTTTATGGCAGGTGTCATTTATAAACAATTGCAGTTGCTCCTTAGATTAGATCTTGAAATAAAGGAATACTGTTGTAAGTTATATCGTTCTGGATCATTTTCTTTCTCAGTTATTGAAGAGTCAAACTTATTTTAGGGATGGACCTCCTGAACCCAAATTCATGTTGCTTAGACCAAGAAATATCTTGATTATATAAGAGGCTATAAAGGTCAATCATGTGTATAATTTTGTTCAAAAGAGAGAAAAGAACACTTTATAAATGTTATTGTTTTGCTAATAAAGAATATCAGCCAAATTCTTTGAATTACTTTGTATAGATCCACAAATATGCAAAGTGTATATTCTTCTTGCTGTAGAGAGTTGAGGAGCTAAATATCTGTTCTCTAGCAATACCTTTAGTGACGTTTAAATAATGCAACCTTAAGTGGTGAAGGACTTTTTTTTCCTTTCAATCTTATTTGAAGTTTTTATGCTAAGCTTTCCTTTTCTTCAACTACTCTAGACTCTGCTTTTGTTCCTCTTGTAGAAAAACTAATTCTCACCCCTTTCAGCTCGCGCAAAATAATATAAGGATGGATTCAATTTTTAGATGCAAATGGTAGAATGTGATAAGAGAAAACGGGTAAAGGGGCTTCAGGGTTGTAGATTGCCCTATTTTATTAGGTATTTTTTATTCCGAACATTTTTTTTTTGACAATACGGTCAACTATCTGTTTACAGTAGCTTTTTTCTTTATCTGGTCTTTTCTCTAGGTATACGTGGTCCTCTTCAAGATAGATCACACGGAGCTGTGTCTAGAGAATGGTGACAGAAAGATGCAAGCAAGGGTACAGCTAGCCAAGCTTGCCTCGGTGCAGCTTGGGAATATTTCGTATGATGATTTTCAGACAAGATTTTCTTCTCCTAAAGGTGAGAAGAAATTGCACAAACAGAATCAGAAAATCTTATCACCTGCAGGAAAAAAAAACCAAAACAAAACAAAGAAACATGTTGCTGCTGAAACATGGTTTGAGTTATGGATTGGGGATTGCCTTTGCTATTGTGTGGAGTCATGATAATTTGAAGAATGTAGGCATTATATCGCTGTTTTTCCACTAGATATTGCCTTCTACCAAATCACAGCTATACTCTCTTTGCTCTTGGAGACTTAAGTTGTAAATGTTTCATTGAACCATGCATGATACAGGGTAACTTTAAGAAATTAAAGTTTCAATTGGTCATCCTTTGTTAGTAGCAGGATCATATGGAGACCAGCAGAATGTGTCAGGTCCATTGAGGACATCCATCTTGTATGATTCTTTAGCCGGTGCATATCTCTTTTAATGTTTCTTGTTAATGACATAAAACCTGTCAACTTCTAAGCAGGTACAATTTGTTTTTTAAATCTCATATGCTGTATATTTTGTAGCATTGTTTTTAAGTTTTGTATCAGAAGTATTTAATGAAATATAATATTTTCAAGGATAATAGGACAAGGAAGTTTAACCAGAGTAGTTAAATCTCTTGTGAATATTTTTTTACAATCATTTCACGGGTGAGGTATCTTATTTTATAAGCATGCCACCTCAGGTTATGTTGAACAGGTATTTCAGGGTTTTATGCCTCAGTATCAATTATAAAGACAATAATTATGGTCCATTTTGTTGCATTTGTAGACACTATCACTATCTTTTTTTTTTTCAAATTTGTCTGTGTTGGCCCCCATGTGAAGTTTTGAAATTTATTTTTGTACACATATTTTGATAAATTAAACAGTTATTGATTAATGTTTTTCACTTGAACCCAAAATTTGAACCTTGAATGCCTTATTACGTGTCAGAAAATGAAATACATATCTTTTTTTTACAGAAAACTGCCCACGAAGGTACATCAAAATTGAAACACTTGAAAGTTTTAACCTATTTTCCACTTCCTCTCTGCTGACAGAAATTAGTCAAAGCCTTTTGATGTCATCCATTTTAATTTTTTTTATCTTTTCTCGGGCAGGATTCAACCAATAACAATGATATCACTTATTTAAAGTCTTGCTCATTGGATCACTACCCAAAATTTGAATAGAAGATATAAATACAATTGAAATTCCCACTAAGAATGTAATGTGAAACTGAACTCTCTTGATTGTTAAGTCTAGATTGGTTTTATGAAATTTTATTATTATAATGTTCAAGGGGAAAAAGTTGCAGATTTTATTAGTTTGTTGGTGACAAGGTCATGTTTCTAAGATTTTTGGATGAAAGGCTGAGTGTATCATGCTTAATTATGTTACTCTCTGTTTTTAGGTTACCTGCAAGAGGATGTGTCAGACAGCCCTCCTGCCAAATATCCAGTACGCCTTAGGCTTGATAGCGTGACCCCTGATCTTGGATCGGCAGATGTACCAGCATCCTGTGACCACTTGACTGTACTGGCAGAAGATCTAAGCCTTCAATTTAAGATGTCAGGTCTTAACTGCTTGTCAGACTTTTCTGAGGATGAAAAGATTTCAGCTGAAACATTGCCAATTTCGCTGGACATTAGGAATTTGCTGCTAGTCTTAGAGGTAGGATAGTGTATGTGTGTTTGTGTGTGTGTGTGTGTGTGCCAGGGCTAATACCTTTTAGTATATAAGAGTGCTCAACCAAGCATTTTAATCATCAAGATGTTGAAATCTTTATCACTTGTTCTCATATAATACCAATACTAACTTTCAACACTTTATGACTTCTTTTAGGAGGACCGCCCACCTGCAAACGTGACATCTCCAGGGTCCTTGCCCACCAACCTACATATACAGCAGCTTTCTGTTGAACGAGAAAAGGATGGCATATTTTGCATAAATGGTAGGTTGTTCTTTTATTATTAGTGCGTAAAGTTATGCTCTGTTAACATAGGTCAGAAGTTTTGATAAAGTTTTGTTTCCTGCTTGCTCTATGCAATAGTTTTACCATGCATTCTCGCAAATTGTTCAAATGATTCTATTTTTGGTAATGTTTAAATTGTGATGCACTCATATATTTTTATCAAGCTTTTTAATAGCAAAGCCTAACATTAAATCTTTCCACAATTTTCTTATTTTGAGAAAAAAAGTTGTATTCTCTTTTTTTTTTTTTTTAATTCTCTTCACCATCACTGAATTTTATTATCTAGCTAGTTGGGATTCAAACAGAACTTAGATGCATGGATTACTTGATGTTCATTGTATTTTGGGTTGAATTATTAAGGAGTTAAAAACATCACCTGAAATATTAGAATTAAATTACATTTGTTTTAGTCCCCCACTAAGGATTCTATATTCTCTAGCTCCTCTAGTTTTGACTATGTGATCACAATGGATGGTTATAATCTGTTATTAAACTTTTACAAATAATTTGCTTCCTCTCAATGATATTTTTCAATTAAAAAACTAGAGAAAATTGAATATGATTCACAAGAACTGAAATTTGGAGAGATTCAATTTGTTTGAACATACATGGTTTAATGTGCTTGGAAGAGTTGAATATAAAACAAAAAAGTACACAACGTTAAAATTGCATTGAAATACTTGCAAATATTTAATAGATGCTATTTTATTGTTCAAGTCACTGGTTTAATAGGTTTCCCTTTAAACTCTTAGTCACAAGATATTATAAAAATAATTCAGAAGTTTAGAGTGTCTCAAACTGTACATTTTCCAGACCATGAGATGTCAGGTTTTTGTGTCTTTTTATACCTATTCAATTTAAACTGTTCTTTCCATTTCACTGCTTTACATCTTTATGTTATTTTTTTTTTATTTCTGTTCCTGTTCTGATATTTGGTGTTAGATGAACAAAATGTTTTCTTAGATTGCATTATGCATCTAAATTCAATGTGATCTGCCTTCAGGCTACTCTAGCAACAGCAGTGATGGCAAGAGAGCCGCAGCACCGTTACCTGTCCCACCATCTGGTTCAATAAATACCATAAGTGCCACAACCTCCAAGAAGCCGACCATGGTGAATGCAGTAACTTCCCCTGTGATCAGTCCAGATGGGACAATGGCTCTCCTTATGGCCAGCCAAAATGAAGCAGTGCTCTTAAGACGGCAACTTGAGGAGGTGAGGAGGGCAAACCGACTATATGAGCACCAGCTACTGCAGTGGAGGGATGCCATGGCAGCCTCAGGAGGGCGAAACCCTTTCACAGGACGTTCTGGGGGTATTGGTGCTGGAGGCTCAGGGGTAGGAGGGGGTGGTAGTGGTGGACCATCAATGAAAAAACGGTCAAGCTTTACAGTTGATTCACTCTCAAGCAGTCCAGCATCTCTGAGTGGTAGCCAACAAGATTGTTCCAGTACTGGTGGGGGTGCTAGTACTGTTTTCACAACAACACGACCAGCCTTGTGTGAGGAAGTTGACCCAGCTCGGGATGAGCTGGAAAGAGAGAACCTTCAGTTGCAGCAGAGAATGGCACAGCTAGAGGAAGATCTGCTTACAGTTTCAAAGGAGAAAGAGTCTTTGTTACAGACTCTACAATTACTACAAGATGAGCTTCTAGCATCAGAACGCAGGCAGAGGGCAAAATTGAAGACTTAAGGAGTGGTAGCATTAAAGGAGTGGAAATAGGCTGGTGAGGTTTGAAATAGAGATGTATTCAGAATCAAAGTTAAGCCCAACTTGTAAGGAACGATTGACAATGCAATGATTGCCTATGAGGTCAGTTGAATACTATTAAAGTGCTTAAGTTGAATTAAACATTGCCATAGACAAGCAGTTAAGAAAAGTGCAGATGTGAGATTGAAAACATTTTTGTGCATCTGCTTTTATGAGCTGGCTTTTTTTTTAAAATGATTGTATGATTTCATATTTTGAAAATGATTCAAATAGCACTTTTAAATAAAACTCATCTTACTGATGTGGGGGGCTTGATATTTTATTGTCATTAGTATAAAACATATAAGACTGTGTGCAGGTTTGGGAGGACCACGATTTGCTACTCCACAGCCATTTAATTTCTCAACACAACACATGGCATAGCAGAATACCTGTATTTGTATTGTGCATACCATAGTTTACAACAAAGCTTCTAGATGGGCTTTCATTGTCAAAACTAACTATAACTTATACTTATTTTCAATCTTGACACCGGATCTATTTGAAATAAGCATCATTGTTTTTTTTTTTCAAATAGTTTTATAGTTTTTAATAGTATAAGAAAGACAGACATATAACTTTTGGGAAAAATAAGTTTTCAAAGAGAGATTGATGGAGTACAATATTTTCAGTTATGCTGTCAGCCTCTCATGAGATGAAAGATTTTATTTACAATGAAAGTAAAACAGATCCACAATGAATTTATGGGGCAAGGGATGTCCGTGAGCAAATCTTATTTCAAGCAAGCAAACTTTTTGAGTCTAGTTCAGTTCCAAGTAAGCTAAAGCCTCAAAGGCCATTTCTAAATTCCTTTTTTTTTTAAAAACTATACAGATCCAACTAAATACATACAGTTACATTATTACTATATATATAGTTACATTATTACAACACAAAGTGAATATTAAGGGATAATACACTGAGACAATAAAGGTGAAAGAAGGAAATCAGATCAAACTAACAAAGTCCATCACTTGACTTATTTAATGTCTCAATGAACTTAGGAGATATCAAAATTTAATGTTTAATTCGTTCAACAACTTGAATAACAAACCATGCTTTTCTATTATTGGACAAACAGTGACAGCACATTATCACTTACATTAAATCCAAAGGTCTAGTGCCACACATACAAACACACAACGCTCCCAACTCATGCCTTTGGTTACAAGGCTGTAAACCCTTCCCTTCTTTCTGGGCTTCACAAAGTCAAGAGGTCGTGAACAATCGGTAACTAGATTGAATAATTGCTGTAATGAAATTATTTGTTCTTCACACCTCATGAGCCCTGGATCCCTTAATATTAGCTCAAAGAGGGAGAAAGTGTCAAAATCTTTCAAGTTACTGAGATAGAGCGATTATAAGACAATGAATGAGGTTGCATAGAGGCTTGCTAGTGAAAGTGATAATATGAGCAAAGCAGAACCCATCAAAATTCTTCATAGGCTGCGAAATGGTACATTGCAGATGGACACTTAGCAGTAGTAAAGACAATAGATTAATTTTGTCCAGTTTGATGATAATATGGGCAGATAATGGGTTTAGTTCAAAAGAAAAATTTATTTAATGAATTTTAAGAACAGCACTACAGTTGCTTTTGTTTTCTCGTGTTTTGTTATTATTCTCATTTGCTTGAGAGGAGTTGAATTTAGATTATGTGTTTGCAAGAAATATTTTAACTTTTTTCTTTCAAAGGTGATAGCGGTTGAATAGGCAATATTCAAAAAGAATCTTCATCTCTGATTTTTTTTTCACAAAAAACTGATGTAAGAGACTTTATCAAGATATCCAGGCTAAGTGCATTACCTAAATAAGTAGATGCATTTTCTGACATTCATACCAGTAACTTATCAACTGATTTAATATGAATGTTAGAAAGCTTTTAGTTAGAGGCAGATATCTAAGGTTAATTTTATTCAATTTTAGCAGCAAGTTCTCGAAGTCGTTTTTTTTTTTCAGAAATAATGAGATGTTTATAGGGAAACTTAGAATGCTTTTTTTCTGAATGCAGTGCATCAGCTATCTGAATGTTTTGAGAGATAAAATATCTTTTTGAGATATCATAATGCTTTTTTTTTTCTTGAGGGTCGGGATGGGGTTTAATCATTTGTGACATTTAAACAAAAGGGAGCGATTTCACTACAAGCATGATTAATGAAGCCCCAAATGATATTGGAAGTGTAGTCTAGATCTAGGCAATATCAGTTGCATCTCTTACCCAAAAGCTTACATCTAAGTTCTAGAGATTTATGAAAGCAATAAGTTGCTTGTAGCTGTCTAACATGTACTCCTTATACCTCCCTCTATGCCCATTATCTCGCTAGGCGATCAGTTGCAGTAAAATTCCAATTTCCCTTTTTGTTGCCGTTTCAGATGTAAGGGCGTTGCCTTACACTTTTATAGCAACAGTAACTAAGTTTCTCTCATCTTTCCCCTTCTCACCTTTGTGCCTGTGCAATAACTCTTTGGGTATCAGAGAAATAATCAAGGAGACTTTCAATTATCACTGCACTCAGATCCTTTTAGAACAACGCATTGAAACAAACATTTTACCTCAGCGAGTCAAAGTTTTCAGAGTTAAAATGGATTACAGCCTTTCAAATACAAAAGAAAGATTAATTTAATTCAAGGGAGTGAAATGAAATGATTTGATGATTTTACATAAGGGAAAGTGTGAGAACTAGGATTTACTCTAAGATGAAAGAAAATCTTATATATCTAAATTGGAATTAAATGTACTTCAATGTTATTGTTTTGTTTTGTTTTTTAATTCAAATTCTCTCTAGATGCAAAAGAAATCTTGATGGCCTATATATCATTGTGTAGCAGTTTTGAAAAGTTTACTTTTTTAGGAGCTTCACTATCATTAAACTATATGAAGATAATAAACGTAACAAACAATGACTATGAGGATGCTGAATTTTTTTTGTCTGGGATCACTGCTAATGTTGGACTGGGTTTGTAAAAATACATGTATTCGATCAATCAATCTAAAAACTGGTATGTGCAATATAAGATTCACTCAAGGAGTCCCAAGGCTATTATCCTATCTACCTTAGAGGTGATCTACAAATTCTTTCCAGCAAATTTCAAGTTGAATTTTCAAAAGATACATGTATTTGTTCACATTTGATGTAACGTTTCTTCACAAAATTTTTGCGACAGCTTTGTGTAGCTTGATCTCATAATCTAACAATCATACGGAATCCTCTGAATGTATTGGATAGATTATTTTTTCATTGCTGTTGATATGTAATCTCTTTCATATTTATTTTTTAATTTTATAAACCATTGTTTTTAATCTATCTTTTTTTTTTGGTAATGTTTCATTAGATCACCATTTTTTATTGAAAAAAACGTAGAGAAAGGTAATACATGTAATAACTGGAAGACTTCCATGTGGACTAATATCTTTATGGCTTTGAGATGTGTCCCATGCCTGCTCTCTTCCCCCAGGTCAATGAATGTCACTGTTAACTTCGATGGGCAAAATGAAGCCTCACAACCATCCACTGTGAACAGTGAAGTATATTTAAAACAACAGCTGGTTCATCCTGAAGCTTGATTATTTTTTAGAAAAACATTTTAGGAAGGCTGGGGAGGAGAAAGCAAGTTGCTTATTTGGTAATAACTTTTCGACTTGTTTTCACAGCATCATATTGTTTAAGTAAGCCCCCTGAAATTTAAATTTCATTTCAAAGCAGTTCAGATGGCTCAAATTTATCAGATATAGGCTTTTTAATTAAGTTATCAATGGCAAGAGTTCAATACATTAAACTGATGCATGATATGTTTTTGATTTTTATGGTCTACCCGGTACTTCAGCATCCTTTATTAATCAAATCTTCAATTGTATATTGCTGAACCATTTATCTATCAATTCAATGAAACCCATGTTTACTACATTATTTTAGAAGTTTTTACATTTACAGCTTCAGTGGTACTTTGATTATCTTGATGGTATTTTGTTTTGTTTGATTGCTATCCCCCAAGCCTGCTCAATGCTTTGAAAAACAATGTTAATCTGTTTTTGTATTTTTATTTTGTATTAATAACCCTAGTACTTTTTGTTAAACCTAAAGAGATCACAATTTCCCATCTGTTAACAGACAAAACTGAAAGCATAAAAATGATTTTGCTTTAAACTTACCTGTCTTTGCTTCTCGAAAAAGCTGAAACTTAATTTTCTTTTTTTTTTGTTCCCTTCTCTCATCTTTGGTAACATCTTTATAAAAGAGGGTGAATCTTTATGTACAACCGTATTGGGTGTATTTGTTAGTTGAAAATTATTTTCATAATACCTTCTTTATAAGAGAGGACAAATTTTGTTTCAGCACTATTACATTCTCACCATTCTTGGCTGATCAGCTTTTGCTGTTGCAGTGCTTTTGGCACTAAAAAAATCATGATGTAAAACAGCATTTCACCTCAAGCTATGCAGGTTACTTTATAGAATGATGGTAGGCAGTAATGTGGTTTAAAATTAAGTGGAATCCAGTTTATGTCAGAATTTTTATCCAACAATTTTTTAAAATTTAAACACTTTAAGTCCTTTGCAGAGTTTTAAACAAGAGTCCATACAATTCCTCTACAATATCCTTTCTTTCAGCCCTATCCACATCTTTCCTAAAGTCTTCCTTGATTCCAGCTAGTTTTTGAAACCACATATAAATTCATTAAAAACTGAGGGATTAAATGTGTGGTCACAGTTGGGTTGGAGTTAGTGCTTCACTTACTCATTACAATGAACATTTGTGCTGAATGACTTCAGCCATCAATTCTTATGTGTATTTAGTCACTTTGGATGGTTTGTTGTTTTTGCTTTGAAAGAAAACTAGCTTGAATCTGGTGAACTAATAGTAAAAGACACTGGTATGTATGCAAAAAAGAAAAAAAAAACAAAAAAAAACCTCCCCCTCAGATATTTCAAGATGTTCTCATATTTAGATCTACTTAATTTGTAATTAATTAATAATTTCGATAGTTTTAAAAGGCTTATCAGTAAGTAAGGTATCTAAAATTTTATAACTTTTCAGTATCTTAATTAAGTATAGACTTAATACAAATTAATGAATTAAAAATTTTTGAAGTTTGTTAATTGAAGTACTTAAAATCTTATGCAGTTGGACATGAATGTATTCGAATTGTATTGTTCAGATCTTAGTTGGAAAAGGAGAAACAAAGTTGTGTTAACTGGTTTGACAAATGATGGAGTCAAAATATTGAGGAATATGAGTGAGTGGCTCTCTCTTTCCCTCAGGGCTCCAGCATGCAGAGGTTCTGAAAGGCATAACCCTTGAAATATGAAGCTTTTATATTTTTTATGTATATAACAGAAGGAAACTGAAATTTGAAATCTTTCCTGAGATTATTATAAATTAAACTTTTTTTTCTACAAATGACAGTATTAGTTCTAAAAGTAGAAAAAAAAAGAAGAAGCTATATTGCATTATGAAATAATGTGCAACACATACGTTTTGGGCGTGAAGTTTTGGGCTTCACGCCCTTAACACACACAAAAAATAGAACAGGCAGCACTAGATGCAAATGGCAAAACAAAACAAAAATGTTATAATAAAAATATTCCATATATATATATTGATACAGTAGCCAAATTAACAAATTAAATAGAAATATCAAGACAAAAAAAAGAATGTCATAAGTAATGTAAAAATTATTAAAATAGGAATAAAAAAGGCTTAGAGAGAATAAGAATGAAAGAGAGAGAAAGAGAGAGAGAGAGAGAGAGAGAGAGAGAGAGAGAGAGAGAGAGAGAGAGAGAGAGAGAGAGAGACACACACACACACACACACACACACACAACATACAAAGAGAAAGGGAAGATTAAGGTCAAGAGACAGACAGATAAAGAGAGACAAATGATCCATTACCAAAAATACATGTATGTGTTGTCAACAAAACCTGTTTGCTGAAATCTTTATTTTCATGTACAATTTTTTTCACAGTTTATATATTATGAAAATGTTATGCTCATTTAATCATAGATACAAACGAACCCAATAAGACTTGAGTTGTTAAATTGTTAAATGTAGAAAATTCGCATGTTTTTAAATTTTCTCATTTGAAGAATAAAAGCAGTTCTTAATCTGTATAACAATGCGAGATTTTCAAAAAGTTGAGGACATGTTTTTCATATTTCATTATTGTATTAGATAAAAATTGCTTTTTTAGAAATGTATTTTAACCAAGAATTTTCATTTACTTGCAGTGGACCATATCATAATAACGAATAATTGATAATTTTTTCTGTATAACTCTGTTGAATTCTTCCATGTGATTGTTTTCGAAAAATTTGATTTCTACCTTTGTATTGATTAAGAAAAAAAACTATTTCATTGTATAATTCAAATCATTTTACCTATACTTTTTAATATATTGCTTTGCATCCAAGAGAGAGAATTGGTAATAGTGTGAAATGTTTATGGATATACCTACATATCTTTCCATTATCAGGTCAAATAACTTTCTGATGAACCATGTGGATTTTTCATTTGTTTTTTTTCCTGTTAGTAGTCTCAAATGGCTTGATCACTTTGAAGAGCTCCATCAAACCATCAATACCTGGTTTTCAATGCCTTTTCATTCACAGACCAGCTTTACTCAGAGAGAGTAAGGAACACAGTTTCAGTGATGCAACCTTTATTTATTATTCTTTGAAGGAGTATAAGGTAAGGAAACTGCAGGCTCTATTGCTGTAGCTTATCTTGTGTTAACCCCCAAATTTAGATATAATAGGTTAGGCTTGGCCTGGATGGTTTTTTTTTTATTGCCTGAAATGATAAAAAATTAAATCTTTTGACTGGTTTTGGAGAACGGAAAGAGCAGAATTTCAGAAACTCTAGGTTGCAGGATATACAATGGTCTCATTGTTTATTTTCTTGCCATGAAACTGAAAGAAAATATCTCATTTAAAGTGAAAAAGAAATGGGTGTTGTGCATGTGATATAGCTTATTTAACTCTGCCTTACAACAAAAAAGGTTGAAAATAGGATGAAGAACATCTGTGGAATCAAATTATATCAGTATGAAGACTCAAGGAGAGAGTTAAACTTAAACATTGCACCAGATAATCAGTCCCAACCAATGAGGGTAATGAGTTGCGTCCCACATTGTAATTAAGGCATTTTTCTTCAACTCTCCAAAGATCAAGTGTATTGATGATATTAAAAATATAACTGTGAAAATACTTTTCAATGGCTATTTTGTAGCATGAGTTATTGTTTGTTGTATACTGGTTGACTTCATAATCGTAAAATAATTATCAGTGCGTTCTTAAGGTCCTGTTTATCCTTTATGTTTATTTGATTGTTTGATGTAGCCTGCCCACAACAAGGGATCTCAGGCATTTTCTCTACGTACGGTATTACATGTATTTATGTGAATCAAAATTTGTAACAATTATGTATAGCATAATTGTTTTATGGAACTGCAATTTTCTGTACATATTGTCCAATAGATTATTAAAAAACCATGTGATAAGCATTTTATTTACAAGATCATTTTGTAACCATAATGTTGGTGAATATCATCATGACAATGTGCCAATTCCGTTTCTGTAATATTTTTTTCACATTTCTGGTTTCTCGCAATAGTTTACTTGTGTAAAAATGTACCCATGACAGAGATGGAATCTATTTACTCCAAAACGCTCATGGTCTCAAAACTTATTTTTATCCAACTTTTTTTTTCTTGTCCTTTTTGAGATAATAAAATTGTTCATCCAGAAAAGATGGATACCATTGCATTGATATGTTGTGCAT
Organism: Elysia crispata; assembly: GCA_033675545.1. Classification (NCBI taxonomy): domain Eukaryota; kingdom Metazoa; phylum Mollusca; class Gastropoda; family Plakobranchidae; genus Elysia; species Elysia crispata. Next base: position 108,308 of record JAWDGP010006856.1, read on the forward strand.
TGCTTGGATAAATGATCAGTCTGTACACTTATGAAGCAAAAGGTGGGCTATCATCAACAACTGAGACCACTGTCCATCTAGAAGTCAATCATTTTTTTCTTCGTCTTTGACACAAAAATGCATTAGTAATAGAATTCATAAATTCTCGCACAGGTGAAAAGAATAAAAAGATAATGAATGTTTGGCAAAGTAAACCAACTTTTAGAATTTAATCCTTATTGTATTATGTATATGGAAGGACTGGGGAATCTTTAAGAGTTATTTTGAAAAAATTAAAGACTTTTACCATCCAAACTCCATGCACACACAGACTCATTATAATTTATGAGAAGTTATATTTTATAACCATTTACTACTGAAATTGGAAATGATGCAAATCCTTAGATTATAGAATAATTAAGATAAAAATTTTATCTTGTAAAAAAGGATTTTTAAAAATAGATTATAAGGCAACAATTAAAGAATAAAGAGGTGCACTAATAGGTGCACTGTCTTGTGGAAATCCATACCTGTCCATTTATTCTTACCTACTTTACAGTGAGTGTTTGAAAAATCTATAGATTTGAATTTTTACAAAATTAAGTAACTTCTTGCTTAGACGATATCCTTAATAAATTTCAGCGAGAGTTACCTTCCTTGAAGAACTGGCAAACATTCTCTGGACCTAAGCTTAATAGTCTTTAATGTACGGTAGAAATTACTGTTCAGAGGCTGAAAATAATAAATGTTATATCTCATCTTCGAGCAATTATTAGTTAGGTTAAATGTAGGCGTTATAAAGGCATGAACAGGTAAATCATTTATTGAAAAAAAAAGTGTAATACAAGAAAGGCGTTTGTGGCGTTCCATGATTACAGTGTAATATTGAGGTATAATCGCATGTCGGCTAAGATTTCTTGCCTATCGTCATAAAAATCTCTCTCTCTCTCTCTCTCTCTCTCTCTCTCTCTCTCTCTCTCTCTCTCTCTCTCTCTCTCTCTCTCTCTCTCTCTCTCTCTCTCTCTCTCTCTCTCTCTCTCTCTCTCTTTCTCGGTTTCTCTATCTATCTATCTACCTCTCTCTCCCTCTCTCTCTCTTTTTCCTCTCTCTATCTCTCGCGCTTTCTTTCTCCTTCCTCTCTCTCTCTTTCTCCCTCTCTCTTTTTCCTTCACTCCTCTCTTTTTCCCTCTCTGTCTCCCTTTACCTTTCTCTCTCCCGCTCTCTTTTTTTTCTATTTCTTTTTCTCTCTCTTACTCTCTCCTCTCTCGTTTTTTTTTCTCTTACTTCTCTCTCTCTCTCTCTCTCTCTCTCTCTCTCTCTCTCTCTCTCTCTCTCTCTCTCTCTCTTTCTCTCCCTCATTCTCACCTCTCTTTTTCTCTCTTCTCTTTTTCTCTCTCATCTCTCTATCCTCACTTTCTCCCTGTCTCTGTCTCTCTCTGTCTCTCTGTCTCTTTCTCCCCCCCCCCTCTTTGCCTGTCTCTGCCCCAAGTGAAAGTGATTTTTGATAATTTAATGCATAAAATGCTATAAAATTTCAATTTACAGGTGATATCGTCCGTTTCTTTCAAATTTCGTTACTACCGTCAGGCTTTTGCAAAAGAATATTACTACATGATGATATTAAGGTTGGCGGATAGAGGGATTGGGTGGGGGGGGGGGGGGGGGGGTTGATAGGCACATAGAAAGATTTGCACCGGATCTCATACACAATGGGGATATAGTGGCTAGACTAAGGCTAATTCAACTAGTGTCTAAGGCTGAACGGGGAACTTCTACAAGTTCTAGTCTCTTCTTTCTGTGCCTGTGGTATTTAAAAATTATTCTAAAGTACAATCTGGTGTGTAACCAAACCAGAAAATTGCTTTGAAAAAAATTCCTCTTGCATTTAGTGAGCAATAGACATAAACCTAGATTTAAGCTAGTTCGTTACATCTGGGAGTCTTGCAAAGAATTACATAGAAATTTAGAACTAGATCATCTAGACAGGGTTTTGTGTTCAATGCATATTCGACTTTGCACGTGCAAAGTGCACGGAAAATTCAGCTTCCGGTTTTAGTGTAGAATGAGGTGTATAAATTCATAAACGATGGACTAGGCCTATGTATCCCTTAAATCTTTGGTCTATGAGTGCTAGTTAGTTAAGGCGCGTAACTGTAGCTGACCTTTCTTAAGAAACATCATCTATTCAAGGTGTCTAAATCTCTGACCTCTAAAGGTAGAACAGTGCGTTACCATCTACCTGGGCTCCGGTTATAGTTCTAAAAGATATTGTTGGCCTCTAACAATCTAGATCTAGATATCTAGATCTAAAGTAAATGAAATGTAAAATATATTCATTTCTCTAACTCTATAGGTTCTATATTTGGATCAATGATAAATATGTTTAGTTAAACACCTAGAAATTAGCCTACAACTGGTTAATAGGCTACAGCTTATCTCTTGCTTTATAAGTCCTTGAATAGGGCTTTGTCGACGGGGTGAAAATTTGAACTACAATGTATAATAACTTAGAACTAGTCGTACCAAGTATTCAGACACATGTTAGAGCCCGCCAAGCGCTCTAGCTTAGAGGCATGATCTAGCGCCCCTAATATGCTTGATTTTAGTTCTAGGGAGGTGAATACATGTATCGGTACTTCCAAGTTCAATCGTAGGCCTAGCTTATGAATATATATAATTTATTAGCAAACCATTCGTTTGCAGAAAATTAAAATAAACCTTGAGCTTCAAATAGCTCAGTAGACTTAAATAGACCGCTGTTCTGACAACACAAACATGGGCTAAGGAGGGGGGTCTCATAAAACCAGCTTTTCTGTTTGGGGGGGGGGGGGGGTGGGGGGGAGGTGTTCGCAACGAAACAGGGACATAACTCCAATGAATCCATTAGAGTAGCACATCTTACCCACTGAGCAGGCCACCTTGTATTTCCGCTTACGGATCACAGGTTCTTAGAGTTATTGCAGTTTATGTTTATTATCCTGACCCGGCGAATAATGTTTCCCAACGAAACGGGGGCATAACTCAAATGAACCCATTAGAGTAGCACATCTTACTCACTGAGTAGGCCACCTTGTATTCCCGCGTACCGATGACAGGTCCTTAGAGTTATTACACTGTGTATACATATAATATCCTGACCCGCGCATAATGTTTCCCAACGAACCTGGGATATAACCCAATGAACCCATTTGAGTAGGTCACCTTGTATTTCCGCTTACCAATCACAGGTTCTCAGAGCTTTTACAGTGTATGTATACTCATTACTATCCTGACCTGCGCATTAAGTTCGTGTTGAAATTCATGTCCACTTTTCCCCTTTTTGCAAAAAGACGGTTTTATTACAAATTCTTTAATTCTGTAAGTTCACATCGTTCTTGGGTGTATTCGTTTAATTCGTAATTATAAACAATGGCTAGTTCTGATACATGATACATCACAGGTACTTGAAGTTACGGACACATTTAAAAAATGGTTGTGGTTATTACAAAGAGCGAAGAGCAAATTAAAAAAAAAGACAGCTGTGACTTTACCACATGGCCCTTCCCCTCAATACAAAGCCCGGGCAAAGACTTGGCATGGCCAATGCCCCCCAGACTTCCTTGAATCATGTGGATTGCAGCTAGTAATGGTGTTTGATATAAAGTAATGTGAATGGCCAATTTTTGCAATAACATACAACCAAACCAATTTTGTTACAGATCATTCACATCAGAGCCCCTTGTTATTGTAAAGCCGAGTAAGAAAGGGAGGAGTTTACTGATGTGTAAAGAAAGGCACGAGTTGAGAGCGTAATGTGTGAATAGGGATCAAGCCATTGTTTTTGGTTATTTTGATATGCTGTCAGCTGTTACTGTGTGTCCAATGGCAGGAAAAGCGTAGTCTAGCGTTCAGATTTTTTTACTCGATGTCACTCTCCTAAGTTGTTTGAAACAATGATAATGGAAGCGCCTGGCAAACATCGAGAGGGGACCATGCTGTTTGGTCTTGATTGTCTTGTTTCTCCTCTATTATCTCATTTATCATCCCCACCCCTGTCTCTGTGCTTAGTTATATAAGAACTGCATCGTACCCGTATTTAGTTGTATTTGTATAGTTACATACACATAGTTTCTTTGAACAAAAGGACTACGCACTGACTCTTCAGGCTTTAGCTTCGATGGAAAACCGAACTGGACTCAAAGGTTTGTTTATTCTAAATTGAGTTGTAAGTTTTCATCCCCGCTTCTTCTCCCCCCCCCCCCCGCGCACACACGGACACACACACACTTCATTAAAATAATGTATGTGTTTTACTTTCAGTTCAAATCCAGTTTTTCATCAAATAAATTGTAAACTGAAATTATCGTATCCAAACAATCTCTCTTTGAAAAATTATTTTTTCTCCAAGCCTATGTCTATAATTCGTCCTTTCATTAACTCATTAGAACCAAAAAAAGTTGTGAAAGTTGAAAAAATATAAGTATAATTTGTTTGGGCAACAAAGGTCTATTTAGATGCTAACTGGCCGTGTCCTTACGGTCTTAAGCGGCGTCCGCATTGTCACTCCGAACTATCGGGTACCTATTGGGCGCCCGATGGGTCGACCAGTGAGGTGGAACTGACAGTGTGGACGAGAAAATATCATGGTTTTTTGTCACTCCATGGGGTCACCGTCACGCCAGTCGACGAATCCAACATTTAGGCGCAGTTATTTGATAGCCGGGACGTGGCTGGCGACGTCTGTGATTGATGGGTGCAAGAGAATTAATTTTGTTTTCAACATTTTTAAAAAAATATTAACCGGAGCCCAAATCTATAAACAAATTCAGATTCAGCGCATTAAAATTTGTGAAAATGCTCGCGTGCAACAATTTTTAATATTTATTTAGAAAGATAATTTTAATTTTACTACCACTATGTTATCTCTCTCATTCACTTCTCTCTCTCCGCCTGTCTGTCTATCTGTCCCTCTCTGCCCCTCTCTGTCTGTCTGTCTACCTATCTGTCTGTCTGTCTGTCTGTCTGTCTGTCTGTCTGTCTGTCTCTCTCTCTCTCTCTCTCTCTCTCTCTCTCTCTCTCTCTCTCTCTCTCTCTCTCTCTCTCTCTCGGTTAATCCACAGTTGGGAATGACAGTGAGGACCACAGGCTATAATGAGGACCATTAAATTTTAAGCCGTCGCAACAGTAACCGCGTTTAACACATTTTTTTTTTTTTTACTTGCCCTAAATGCTTGGCGAGTGCTGTAGCTGTCTCAGTGATCCTTGCTTTGCTTTATTCTTCTGACTTGAGACTTAGATAATGTATTTTAAATTGATCGACAACTTTCATTATTGTTCCTCCTGGTATCTCGAGAGCTTCCAGCACTTTAAGTTGCCATCAATAGACAAGTCGATTCTTCTCTTGCTTTTTTTTTTAAGGCTCAGTAAGAAATGACTAGGAACATATTGCACTGATCTGCCGTACCTGGGCCCTTGGTTAAAAAAAATTGATAGCTTTATTCACTGAAAAAAGTTAAGCTTAAAAGGTTTTATTTACATGTTCTTTATTCTTTTAATTTGTTTTAAGATAGTTTTTAATATGCCTACTCATGTTGCTCTTCTTTCACTTTATCGTTTCTGTATTTTTCGCTTATTATAATCTCTTTTATTCTGTTCTTTTGGGTCATTTGGAGGTGATAATGAGGGTTTTGTCTCAGTCGACTGGGGTATGTTTCTCTTGCGAGATTGTTGTAGTTGAGGTGCTAATTGTTGGCCTCTAGGACTTTCGATTACTGTTATAATTATAACTATCATGGCCAGTGCTCTCCTTCTTTTCTTACCATCCTTGCTTTTACCTCCTTTTTTCCCTTCTTTCGTTTTCATTTTTTTTTTTGCGAGGGTATTTTCTCTTTTTTCTTCAAGGTTTTCTATTTTCCTTTTTCTCTTCTTTTTTTTCATTTTCGTTTATTTTGGTCTTATTTAATTCCAAATTAATTCATTTTAGTTTTCTGTTTGTTGTTTGTAGTGACTCCTTGCGTTGTTTGGTTTCTTTCTTCTGCGTTGGGACTGGTGAGTTGCTTTCCCCAGCACCTCTGATTGTTGTTTGCCATTAGACATTTCTTCTCTGGTCATGTCTCCTCTTTCCACAAATGTTTGTACTGAGCTGCATTTATTTTTATCTGGTTGTTTATTGAACTGTTGGTTTCTTGCCCTCTTGTTTGTTTATATTTAGCGTCATAGTCTCTTCTCTGCTTTTTTTGGCTGGGTGCTTGTTCGTTCCCCTTTTATAGTGGGATGGATAAGCGCTCTGACTGCCGGCAATGAAAGTTTTTTGATGAAGGCTATTACAAAAAGGCAAATGTAATATTTATGGGGCATGTATACTGAGAATTGAACTTTTAAGTAAGATAGGGAAAGTAGATGGTAAAAAGGGCAAAGACAGACAACAGCTGGACTAAGTAGAAAACCTTTACAAATTCATGCATGCTTCATATGACCAGTGAAATGGAAAGCCATAGTCAGTTCCCAACAAAGCACTTGATGGAGTAAGTACGGCGTCCAGAAGTCGACTTTTCTTTGCAACGTCGACTTTATTTCTGCTACAGTGCTGCTAGGTCGACTCCCGAGACGTCAGTGTGACCACAGGTAGATGAGGATACGCGTGTCCTCATTAATCTGTAGATGTGGCCTTGCTTGTGTTCGGGGCTATCTTAGATTTAATCTTGTTTTTTTTTATTTTATATTTTTTTTTTATTTTAAGGCTTTAGGAAGTCGACCGAAGCCGAGATTTTTGGGTCGTGTCGATTCTTTTGAGTCACTTGCACATTTCGTGCTGCGCAGTGCACAAAGCATGCACTTGTTGAAGAGAAAAATGACTTAGGCGACACAATTTTGACCAAAGTCGAACCGAGCGACGCCATCGACTTTTCCGTGCAGCGCTGAAGTTGTAAATCAGTGTGAAAATTAGGTCAAAGCGCCCGGCCTTAGTACAGCCCACAATTAATCTATGGCACTCAAAGATGTTCTAACAATAGCTATTTTTAGAACAACTTTAGTGGTACCCGAGACTGATGGTCGGGTGGTACTGCCCATAGGTTGATTTGTAGTACTGCCTGAAGACATCTTTGGTACGAATTCTTCGATCCCAGAATACATCATGTTATTGATGACATTGTGTGTGAAATGCCAAATTGACCAACAAAACATACGTGCTGATATGCTATCATTCTTTCCACATTCCACTTAAAAAAAAATATTGGCGAGCTTTAATCTTAGCAGAATCTGTTTTTAATGTTTAAGAGGAATTGAATCCAGATTACAGAAAATTGTTTGGGATAACTGAACAAGATAAGATAATCAAAGTATCAAAGTAGATTTGAGTTTAATATTGTACATGAACTTGGGAAAATCCGGAAGTTAAAAAATCTTGAGTTACAACATTTTTCTCCTTGCAGCTATTATGTCCTATAGAATACCGCGTCTTTAAACTAATGAAACATATTTTTCGTACCATACAGTCCATAGCCTGTCTTCTCGGTTGGATGTAGATCTAGATCTAAATTTGGGTTACTTCTCATATCTAGAACCTTTGTTGTAAGTCCTTTCTAAGATGTCACGTCGGGAAGGAGCGATATACGTTGGTCGCCTTTCAAAGAACACTCGGACGAGAGACCTGGAGGACATATTTGAGCCTTATGGACGTTTGTTGAGATGTGATATAAAATATGGTAAGATTATCTAGATCTACAATGCAACGGGCTAAACCTAGTTTTAGTTCTAATATCGTGTAAATATTCATTACAAGAAATCAGATGTAAAAAAAGGGTAAATTTGATATCGGCCCAACTCCCGTAGACAACTAGAGCATAGTCTAGCAATGCCAATCCGCTGCTCGCAGATGAGACAACTCTAGCTGAAATTCAATGCACCGCGGCCCGTAGACTTAGACAATAAAAAATGGACTGCGATTAAGCAACGGTTGTCGTTTCAAAATTGTAACTACAGTGTCATTTTATGACGTATCGCATTGAAACTTGGTATACAATCAGAAAAGGTAATTTTGTACCTGTACACCCACTCTCACCAGAGTGCTGTTTCTTGTCTTTCCGGTCGACCTTGACCTTGGCAAGAACCGTATTATAAGTGAAAGGTGTTGCGATTACGTAACTTTATCAAGGCGGAATTTTAGGTTACCGAATTTTATGGAATGTTAAAAAATTAGGCTAAATAAATAAAAGTGGAAGTGTTGTTTCTGGACGCATTTTTTCTTTTCGTTTGCCGCTCTCTAAAACTACTAGATCTAGGACTACGCATTTTGTCTTTAGACAGATAATTTTTTAACATTTCTTGTGCTCGTGTTACTTTTTGTCAGCGTATTTTCATGTATTCATCTTTGAAAGACATCCACCCTCTTAAAATAATGACTCTTGACATTCAAGACGAGCCGGCCTTCTAAGCCTTTGGTGTAGCGCACAAATTGATTTTGGTTTGTGACATCACATGGCTAAGGGCGCTTCTCTCATTGGTCGACAGCATGTGAACTGGGTTAGGCGAATTCATCTTATTGGATTGTTACTATTTTAATAGTGACTTGCAAAGGGGTACTTAGGGTAGATCTACGTAAATAAAATAGATAGCTATCAGATTTTAAAACACGAAAATGCTATGAAAACATAAATTTGGAGCACTTTAGAAACATGACTTTTTTTCAAACAGTTTTTACTCAAAGTGCTTTGAGTAGTATGTTGAACTTATACTTATACCCCCTATAGTATTCAGTTTAAAATAATCCATTAGCGCATCTACAATATGGGGACTGTTCTCTGCTTTCAAAACGAATTGTTTGTTTTCTTTTAAGAAAAAAAAATAAAGTGGTACATTTGCAGAACTTGCCTGTAGACCTATGAAGAGTAATTATTTCTTAACTATGCTTTTCGAATGAAAACATCTTATCTACAAAGTTAGCTTATATTTAATTGGTGGTTTCTAACTACATGTATTCCTGTCAGATCTATATCTAGCTCTTGGCGGAGAGGTTGGGGGCTGAGTCTGATCAGACAAATCCTGTTAAATGTGAAATGAGCGTTCTGTATGACTGATTCAGTAACCAAATACAATATTGTAACTCAAATAAGTAACTCATTGAGGCTGGGGGTGATTCCAGGAGCAATCATGCTATTATTACTATTCTAAGTAGGTACTTGTACAAAGTCCCATGAACGTAGGAAATTGAAGGATAAGAATGCTCAATGAACATATTATCTCTCATTATCTGAAATGAGCTGCTATAAATTTTCTCCTTTTTTTCTTTTTTCTTTTTTTTTTTTTTTAACATCCTCAATATGGATAAAGAAGCTCTTGTTGAAAAATATGAATGCCGTGATTCCACAAATATTAGCATCATCATTCAGATGTGCAAGGATGGCTCTAGACTAACGTTACCTACAGCGGTTTGGGTCGCGAATTATGGCACTTATTTCTACATAGCAAGTGCAGAACGGAAGATAATTTATGCCATCAGCATAATTTATGCATAAACTTAACATGCTGATTCTGACAAATTAAGAAACAAAAGAAAAATACAATTTAACCACCTTGGTTGATACTTATGATAAGAACATTTTGGAGGTGGCAACTTCCGAAATTACAATATATAAAGTGGTAATTTTTGCACAAATTAACTATGAATGCTATATTTCTTTTAACAAAGTAAGAAGCTAAATGATACATGTATTATATTTCTGCCTGCAAAATTTTATGGAATTATCTTGGTAAATATAGGAATTAAGCAGGTTTTATGTCCTAAATAAAGGAATGGGAGTTTGGATTAGAGGGTAAATTATGCTAATTTATGCAAAAATTGACCCTCAGAAACCAAAATTATCTCTGACAAATTATGATTCTATATAAAAAAATACACTTAAATGTCAAATGTCATAGAAATATATTGCTAAATAAAGAAATTAGGAGGTTTTAATTTCCTTCACAACAAAAACCAAAGCACCAAAAAGGTCCACCATTTATTCCTCTCTACACCTATACACATTTTAGGGTTACTTAAATCCTCAGAACTTTTTTTTTCTTGACCGATTCTGAAAATTTAAAAGGTTTTCTTCTTTTGAGAACAAGCTTTATAACTTCCAATCATTAGTAGGTAAATATTACAGCTTTGAAATTTTGGAATGGCATTGCTACATAGTCCTTATCTATAAGTGATTCTTTTGCCTAAATTATTCCAGATTTTGTAGTGAAAGTCGTCACGATTAAGTAATTAGTAAAGTACATAAGAATTGAATGGGATTAATAATGGCAAATGAGACCCTTCTCATGTAGATCTAGATTAGATCTAGATCTAGATCTATAAAATTTTGATTTCGCAACAGAAAGTAGTGTCCCTGTTTTCGAAATTGTGCACATGCACCGGGACTGTGGTGATTAAAGGCATTTTTTTAATTAGAGAGATCTCAAGGAAAAAAAGGCAGGTTTGATGAAAATAGTGCTTATGAGTTGCTGTAGATTCACTGATGGTTCTTTAAAATGTTCAGTTTTTATGTTCATCATGTGTTAATTGTAAGACTGTAATTCAAATGAACATCACATGCCATAAACCAGTCTTCGATTGTTTTAAAATTTTATGTGAATTTTTTTCCTTTCCTGTCGTCTCTTTTTGAGAAACATGTTTCCCATTTTTTTTTGGTCCAACGAATCAGAACTGACAAAGAGAGACTAGAAGTAGAAATATTTTCCACAAAACAAAACTTGTCGCTAACAACAGAGGAAATCTTCATTTACAATTATCAACAAACAGAAAAGCCCTACGACCTACAGATCAGAAATGTTCTCCTTTTTTACACCGGCCACATGGCGTCATGATGTGCGTCTGAATTTTGCCTTACACTTTCGGACATTAATATTAATAACCATGTTTATTAGCCACTTTCGCAAAATTTGCCTTTTAACTCTATATAAAGAAAGTGTTGAATGCATTCACAAAAAATTTGGGGATTTTAAACCTGTAAATATGGCCACAGCAGCAAATTAATTCGTCCCTGACCTGTGTGCATCTGATAAAAAAAGACAGCCAGTCATTGTTATCAACTGCCGATATTTAACCTATGCTAAGTTGGAGGTCAAAATGCTCTCGTTTTCTTACAAAAAGAAACCCTCGGATGATTCTGCAAGCACGGTTTCTTCATCCTTCCTGTAATTTTTCGGTGTATTCCGGCTCTTTGTGCATCTGAAAAATTCTGAAGTCAACCAGTGAAGTCATCCACATAGATCTAAGCTAATACTTATTACTCTGCAAGATTTTGATTGGATCCCAGCTGTTCTGGTTCTTTCTATGCACTAACTTGAATGTTTTGCAATAGACTAGCAACAGATGGAAAATACATGTAATGTTCAGGCACCTGCATTGAAAAATAGGGGCATAACTGAAGAAAACTGAATAAATCTAACCCGTTAGTCTGGTCGTCATGTGTCGGAGACACAGGACCACAGGTTAATGAGAACACGCAGGTGTCCAGACTGAGCCAAAACTTCAATTTTTTTGTCCTTTCGTTTCAGTGGTTGCTAGGGTTGTCCAACATATTAGTTTTGGTTACAACAAACTTCCTTTCCATGACAACAAGCATAAAAAAGGGCAATCTACTAGCATTTTTTCCTGGCCTATACATAAAAATTTATAACTTACGTAGTTAATTTTCTACTGAGATTTAAGCCAACAAATTTTTCAAGTTTCTCAGTACATAAAAATGGCGAATCTAAGACAGTTTTAACTAAATTTCGGCCTGCAATCGGCGCCTCCCCACTATGACTGAGGCCATAAGACATCACTCAAACTGCCATCTTTCATTATCATAACTTGAAAATAAATCACTAAAAGAATATGAGACATCCATAAACTTGCTCTGTAAATGTAATTAAATACATGACTCCAAAATATAAAGATGCACTATACATATCTAGACTTCGATCAAGCTAGATCTAGTTTGAGTACGTCTGATTAAAACGTCCAAAACAGTGACTATTGTGCCGTTTACTAAAGACTACTAGTGCTAGATCTGGATTTAGAGATTTACAAAGTGTATTCTTAATACATGTAATTATTTAGCGTAGCCAGTATAATCAAGGCCTATTCTATCTAATGCATTAGAGGCACGATATCGTAGATCTACATAATTATAGCCTTTGTCGGATCAATCACCTAATTTTGTTTATATAGATCTACATATATGAAATTTTAAAGTCATTTGTAGTAGAGAATGATTTACAAAAAGGGAAGACAAACCCTCACGTTTTTTCAAGCACAGAATATTCTTTTTTTTTTTTTGAAAAAAAAAATCCTCTCGAAAAACTAACATGTCTTATACTCTTACGACTTAGGAAAGATTTTTTTTTTGTCGAGAATTTATGTTTTGGGAAGTCTACTAGATCTAGTGTAAAAGAAAAATATAGGCTTGCCTGGGCTAACAAAATTAATGTAGCCACATGATAACGAAATAATTTTAAATTTTTGGTTTATCAAGTTTATCACGGTTGATAATATTACTCTAGATCTAGTATTTGACCTTATTCTAAACTGTAGTCTAAACTTTTAATCAATTAATAAAACTACGTCTATTTTCTTTAAGTGACTTCACACATTCATCATTTGTTTCTCTGATACAAGTGATAGATCATTAAATTCCTCTGCAGAGCATGATAGTAGTTAGTAGTAGATCTAGAACCAATAAATGAAGAGCTGCGATACCACTCAGGAGATAGAGATTAACAGTAAACTTAGAAGACAAAGAATAAAGAATCTTAACTGGCTAGCTCTGTGAAAAGGTCACGATTGGAAACTTAAACCGAGATAGCTAAAGAACTATGAACTCTTTGCAATTGCTGTTTGGTATGTTCATTATTCAAAATATAAATGAATCTCTAGCAACATTTCATCATGAAATATTGTTCAAAAAGCTTCATGTGGCCTCATAAAAAAACTCATCCCTGTCATGAAATGCAGCTGGTATCAAATTTCTTGGCATCAAAACTGCTCTGCATTTCTTTCAATTTAAGAAATAAAACTTCCATTACTTTAATTAATGCTTATAAATATGGTAACTTAACAACATTGAGTTAAATGCATGATTAAACATTAAAAGTGGTGTATTTAAAACACCCCAGCTCAATATCGGGAATCCCTGTTCCACCCAGCATTTGACCTCATGACCTGATCAGGTTACTACCTGGCTGGCATGTGACTGGCGAACTAAAGGGCTGCCTCTTAACAACCATACTCTCTTCTTTATAATGCAAATAATGGTTTTGACCAGCAGGGGGTGGGTGCTTCAGCCTATGCCACTTTCATTGACGGACTCGAAAAAAGTTAAGTAAAAAATTTTGTATCCTGTTCTATATTTAGAATTTTCACATTCAAATTGCACAAAAAACCCTTTGTAAAAAAAGTTCTGCCTTAATTAACTCTGATTTGTCTTGAACCAATGTAGGTCATACATAATACCTATCACATGCAGGTTATGTGAACTTTTTTCTCTTAAGTACATAAAGTGGAGCTGGGTCTTCTAAAATTTGTGAATGATACTTTGGTAATCTGGGTGTGCAACTATGAAAACCTGATCAGATTATGGTAGAATTATTTTGATCTTGTTCTAGGTCTCAATTGTGTGACATATGGTGGTATGCTAAGCAGGCTCCCTCTAAGTTGTATAATAAAAGCTATTATTAACTTCGCTCTTTGTTTCCAAGAACAGATTGCTCATTTGCCTTGTATGTACCTGAAAACAATAACTTGGTTAAACAACATTGCTCTTTAGTTAAATATGAAACATATCTTTGAAATACTTCCTTTTTTTTTTTTTTTTCTTTTTCAAAGAATCAGCTCTGGCTACTCTTAATATTCTTGCACACTTTAAAAATGATCAAAATATATATCACTTCACTCTTCAACATTAGCTAGTACATGTATAACTCTTATTGTCAGTGATAGTGAAAGTCTGAGTGACTGACTGACTAACTCTAGTAACCCTGTGTAATCTAAAAACATACAATCTGAAAAGCAAAAGCAAAACACGAAGAAAAATGATTCAAAGCATGTATCTTGAAAGAGAAGTGCATGTGTCAGGAAGGAAAATAAGAACACACAATTTCTGAGGTGAAGAAAATTAGAAAGACTCAAAGTAAAATTACAATGCAAGATGTTTTGCCTGTATTAAGTTCATCAGATTTAACTACAACATAGCCCTGTAGGTTGAATTACTAATAGTGATATGAATACATGATGTTAATGTCCAATTTCATGTTGTTCAATTTATCCCAAAGTTACCCAAAAAATGCTCCATAGACTATTTCAAGACAAGAGCAAGTATCCTTCTTTTGCCCACTCTTTACTAAAATGTTTTGTTCAATGAGAATCCTGTTTTACTATTTCTATACATTTTTGCAGGAAACTAGACCTTAGTAAATTTGTACTTGATTTTTCACATTTTTTTTTTGTTAATATTGTTTGTGGTTTGTCACCCTCAGCACAATCTATGGTAACTGGGAAAGGGATTATTATAGTTTTGGAGAGTGTAAGACAAGTCCAGACTGATATTGATACACTACCTTGTCTATACTGTTCTTCTTTGCACCTTTGCATATAGCTGTGATTTCTCTTATAATATTCAATACATTGGTTTGTAAAGTTAAAACTAACAGGGTGGTCATTTCTGGTAAGTTGCTCGTGACGAGATATCCAAAAAGCCTCTATATATCTGGCCTCTTTCCTTTCAAAGATTACAATTACAAGTTTCTTTCATAGAGCATACTGCATATCATGAGAGACATTATTAGGGTTTACTAGAGTATACAGCTACACATAAAAGAGCGGACTTTAATTGGATCACAAATTGTCTATTTGTTTGAATTTTTGCTCTAGATTTCATATTTCTCTCACCACAAGTGCGGTAAACATTAGATACGAGAGTAATGTTTTCCATTAACTACAAAGAAAGAATTTTAAAACAGAACAACCATATATCTTATTTAGAAATTAGTAAGAATGAAATTGAATGCTTTTTCATATTTGAAAAGAATTTTATATTGCAGTCAGGATTTTATATAGGCTACTTTAAACGATGCTCCCAAGTTAGAAAAACAATCAAACCAATTTGACTTTGCTGAATAGATATGACCTCTACTTTTTGATAACACAGAAGAAGTTGTAGACGAATGGATTTGTCCTAATTTAAACTATTTTTATAGCTAATATAGACTTACTGAGAAGAACATCTGAAAAACATATGAATAGTATAAAAATAAATACAGGTAGAAGAAAAGTAAGAGATCCGTTTTTTATAAGAAGAAAACAAGCTTTTATTTGATACAAAAAAGTATCAGATAAAAGGAAACTGATTTTGAGGCAACAAAATATGAAATTTTGCAAGAAACAGATTGACTGCTGATAAAAATGCTACTACTTATGGGGGGAGGGGGGGTGTGTTCGGCTTTGCTATTCAGGCTTGTTCAATGATCCTTGACCCAAAGTAACCTCAAGCCATTGCTGCTTGCATAGGGCCAGGTAGCACAACTAAGTGGTGCTCTAGTTTAGAGTGGTGTGGTGCTTATAAAAACTTTCTGGCTACCTAAAAGGCAGTGTGATGCTCTGAGCATTGAACGTTTCCCTTATTAGCTCCACCTACCTCTTTACAATAAGATTCAGTAGCCTGTGGGGATAAGGGAAAAGGGGAGGGGAAGTTTCGTCCAGTGTATATTGTTCCTGGACTGCGAAAGGGAAAGGAAGGAAGACAGTAACGGAATTAAACACTGCTGTCTAGATCATAGTACTAGCTTTTGTTGTGCAATATAATAATATTTTTCATTTTTTTCTTTGCATCCCAATAATCTGAATCTTATTAAAATATGTTTGTTTTGACCTTGAAGGTTATTAACCCTGTGGGTCTATATTTCATAAGTGAAATGAAGTGTTTTTGAATAATTTTGTTCTTCTTTGGAATCTTAGTTTAGAATTAAGAGCATCATCATCATCATTATTATTATTATTATTATTATTCCAACTACAGTGCACACCACTTATATCGACATTGCCTCTATCACCTTTTTTTATATCAACATGCTTTATCAAGTCCGAATTTTTTTCCTATTTGCTGTCTATAATAACAGTTCTTTATATCGACACACTCTCTCTCTCTTTCTCCTTTTCTCTTAGTTATATTGACAAGGATAACATCAAGGTAACCAGGCAAACAAGATTTAGTGACAAGAAAATTATCTCATTCATGTCTTTGTCTCTCTCTGAATGCCACATGCTGGTGTGTTACATCGCACAGGGTGTGGCAATCCCTTTGCTACCAGTACTTTGTGGCTGTGACTGGAGGTGTGGTTAGATGATAAGGGTGGGAGGGGGAGGGATGGAGGGTGAACCGTGGTTTTACCACTGGGCCTGTGGTATAGTATATCAATATAGTATATTCAATGATTCACAGGAGTGGTTAGTTAGCATACTGGGCTAAGCAGTAGGTGTGTTTGGGCCTTGAAAAGTTGAACCCCAAGCAAGAAAGTGATGCACAGTACTGGGGTCTACTCGATATTTTACTACCCGTCAAGTATCGGTCCCGTTACTCAGGGTGCCGCGGGCGCGGCACGTCCCGATCCGCGGCAAAGCAGATTCCGATCCGTGGCACGACTCAACTCGATTCGTGGGGCAGTAAGCTTCGAGCTGAGGGCCTAAAGTTAAATCTAGGGACTTGGCACTGAATGCAGGAGGTGGCTCTCGAGTCATGGAGTAACAGCTGAAAGGGCGCACCCCTAACACTTCCCGACACCTTTGTAAACACACACACCCGCAGACATACCCACATGCCGCGTGTCTGCAATCTGAGTATCGCACACATCCTTTGGCTTAGTGTAGGTCATATCTAAAAATATAGATTAGACTTTGTCTGCATAGTGTAAAGGGAAAAAATCTGGCTTGAAGCTTAATAAGCGGGGTTGGGCCTAGATAAAAGCAGTAACAAAAGAACTTTTTGACACCACAATTAAAATCCAATTTAAAAATAAAATGACTTAAGTTAAAAACTCTCTAATTTAAGGAATTAAAACAGAGACATGTAAGCAGTGCTGATGCGAAACAATAGGTTATACATTTACAATTAATAAAACATAATTATAACATGAATCTGTTATTTTTTTTTAATTGCGATAATAAAAATTAACATGAGCGTGCTATTGCAATTGAAATTTATTAAGTATTAGAATTCAAAGAACAGTTAAGGAGCAGCAGCAACTGGATTTTGCTCATTAAACAAATGCAAACAGAAGGAAAAATGATTAATTAATTAAGAGAGACCAATTTCATTGCAATAGTACTAACTCGTTATTTTAAAGTGCATTAAGCCTTAAGGGCAGCAATATAATAGGTAATTACGAAGCAAAAAGAGAGGGTGATTCTAATTTATCAGAGCAGAGAAGAACGAAGAGACCGGTGTAGTTTGCCTAAAAGAAGCCTCGCTTTGATTGCTGTCTAATTCTGTGAGGACTGTCTATTTTCACTTGTTGGTGTTTTTTTTTTGTTATTTCATCAAAGCATCCTACTCCTTCCTCTCCCTCTCCACCTTTCTCCTCCCCTTAATTTCCCTTGTGTAGGGCTGACTCTTGCTGCCAGAGATTCGTGCTGACTGCTTAGTGATGTCTGTCAGGAAGGTCTAAAACAAACAAAAAATTGGTGCCTACCTGTCTGCACGATGCGCACGATGTTATTTTTATGCATAGAATCAGTTTGAAGTCAACGGTAGGCATGTGCCATTGAGAAGCTAGCACGGATCCCACGGCATGGCACAGTATCGCGATCCGTGAATCTACTCGATGTGCCGTGAGTGTCGCTGCGTGCCACGGATAGGGTGCCGATAGCCCCAGCACTAATGCACAGTCAGTCAGTTAGGACTAGGCTAGCACTGATCAATCATCAATGGCCTATGCAGAACCCACAGGTTGAATCTAGATTTAGGGGAGGAGAGACTGTGTAAGAGAAAGCCACGGGTATTTCTCACACTTTTCAAACATGGGAAGTAACCGAAAGGTTACAAGCTATGAGCAGTTGCTTCATCTTAAGTATGAAATCTTGTTTAAAGTGTGATCTTTAAATAATGGGTACTTAAAAGAGACATCTTTATTTTGACATAGAAATTTTGGACCCTTATATGTCGATGTATCAGGAGTGCACTGTATTTATTATAACTTCCCATGGGCGAAAGAGACATTTAGGTAAATTGATAAAAGAAAGATATTTATTATTTCAAATTGATAAATATTCCTGCGTCTCATCAATAAAAAAAAATTCTTAACTCATTCAGGACTAGGCCTAAAGATGGTTTCTGTTGCTCCCAGACTGACTGACTTTAGATATTTTTAAAATTGTAAAAAAATTTTAACTTTCCTTCTTTTGCTATGATTTTTTAACATAGTAAAATTCAAACATCAAATATTTTATAACAGTTACTGCAAAACATTAGCTTGATTGTTTGTTTTTTTTCTTCTATAATTTATGAAAATATGGCAACAGAAAAATTTTTTGTTATTGCAGGATGCAAATAAATTCTATTCAAAACACTGAGTATGTCTATTTCTTTTTGATTATGTTTGTGCAATTGTATTCACATAATTGCAAGATACATGTAGTTATTGTCTAATTGGCATCTATTTGCTTAATATGAAGGAGGCGCAACCTTAAGTTTAGATCTAGACCCAGAGTAGCTCAAAAGCTCAGTAGATTTAGGTCTAGGCCTTGATCTAGGTCGAGTTTGTTTGGAAACTGGTCGCTCAGAATCAGTCGACTGAGCTTTTGAGCTACTCCTGGTCTAGATCTAAACCTAAGGCTGCTAGAATTTTGTTCAAATGTAGCAAATTCATTCTGGTCAGATCTAAGGCTAGGATAGAGACTTGGTAAGCTCAACAGAAATGAAACTGAAACAAATTGTGGGATCCTTGCTTCCTATCGCTTTGTTTCAAAAAGCTATTGATTTTCGAGAAATTTTGCAAGAAACGAAACAAGAGCTAAACTAATGTAGGGACAGTTCCGCCTTTTATAGGCGCTTAGTCACTGCTAAATCGATATTACATATTGACATGATATCTGTGGTGCATGTATCAGAACAAGTGAGTTAATGTGAATCTAAGTTCAGTGCACTTTGCGATTCTAAGAGACATTTTGGATTAAAAAAACAATTCAAGCTCGTAAATATTGAGATTCTCGAACCAATCGCACGCAGTGCATTATTGTTATGGTCCCAAATTTTTTTTCATTTTGCTACTGCTAAAAGATACATAGGGTGTACCTTGTGGATACTGAAGGGCTGCTTTGCAACTTGCATGCATTTTACTTTTAGAAAGCTGTGTGTTTGGTTTAGTGAGTTATCCTGAGTCTAAATGAAGTAAGATAGGATGTGATAGATCGATTCTAGATTATCTTAATTTACCCAGTCTGCAAAAACTCACTGCAATTTATTAAAGCAATTCATATATGAAGAAAAAAAGATGCATTTTCCTCAATTTTCTTTCCTAAAATTGGTTCATTTTATTTTTCAGGTGCTGAAATGGGTAAGTAAAACATCCTGATACTCAAACAGGAGGCAAATTTTACATACATCGGATCATTAAGATTACTGTCCTCAACTTTTACTGCCTCTCTGTAATTCTTTTCTTCCTTTTGAGCTAACCCTAGTTCCATTAGGTCTATTAAGACAAAAATAAAAAAAAAGTATTTTGTAATCCTCAATCTTGTTCCAAAAGCACCATTGCTTGTTCACTTTTGATATCACTACAAATGTCAATGTGATGGAGTGAAGCAATAGATAAAAAAAAAAGCATGGATACACTGGGCTGAAAAAATGATGAACAAAGTGCCATTATTGTTTGCTGCCTCAATTATTCTATGGTTGATTTTGTGGGAAAAAACCATTTAAAAAATTTTAAAATGAATATCTTTTTACTATTATTAGTATTAATAATCATGTATAATGAAAGATGAATTATTGAAGAACTAAGAGAAGTTTTATTTCTTAAATCTATTTCTATGGAATACAAGACATCTTTAAAATTATCAATGGTTTGTATCAATTGAATACATGGGTGATGGTAGAGCTTAAGTCAAAGTCTCGTTAGAGTGAATTGTGATGTAATGTGTTTTGAGGAAAATATGTATGCAATTACATGTATTATTTTTTTAAGTCCTTTGGTTCATTTTTTTTTCTAATAAATCTTAGTTATGCCATTATTTCAGTTTAATCATTCTGCAGTTTTTTGCTAACTTATGAGTACGTGAATGAAGACTTTTTAATTACAACCAAAGCCTGTAGGCCTATTATGCGTTCTTCACTAAGACACAACATGCAGTATTTCAAATTCATGCCAGGGGAACAGGGTCTTAGCAGTTAAAAAAAAATGAATGAAGCATAGCTCTCTGAGTATGCAAGCACCAAAACTTTCTTTTTCAACCCATTTTTGTTATCTTTTCCAGCGTTTGCTTTCATAGATTTTGAGGATAGGCGTGATGCTGAGGTAAGTTGAGAATCTATAACGCACAATGAAATTTTATTTTTTTGTTTGCCTTTACCTCTCCTCAGTACAGGTGAACTGGTTGGTAAATCTTGTGATTTACAAAGTTGAGGCCAAAGCATACTGTTACAGACTTACTGAACTTAGTTGTCTTTGTTCTCACTTTAAAGTAAAATAATTGACTTACAATTACCCATTCATTACCATCCCTTCTAACTCCCACTTTATAAGTGCACTTGGTAAAGAGCACTTACTGTCCATCAGGCTTCTTCCTCAAAAACCAGTTTGGCATTTTTCTTTACAAAATCTTGTTACTTTTTAAGGGATATTCTTTATGGTATATAGATATGGAAAAAAGTTTTCATTCAGCTGTCAAAAACGCCTATTTAAGAATTAGAAAGTGTGAGTCATAAGTATGAAAGCATGATTTGATAGGTCAGTTCAAAATGTTAGATCCATATTTCTACACCAGTGGCACATTGTGTCTGACTTCTGTTATGTTTTTTCTTTTCTGACCAAGCCATGGCCCTCTATCATAAGCCTCAGAAGTCAATCAAGTTAGCATTTCCTAGCCCATGGTTCCACTGCAACCTTGCCATGCCAGCTGCAACTTAAGTTTCCTTTCCCTCCCATGGGGTGTGAGGAACACTGCCCTTGGTCTAAAGACATGCCAAGCTCAGCCTCCTTGCCTTATCAACTGTCGATCTGCTGCGGGTGACTCACTGACTGCAGGATACATAATGTGTCAACACTTTAAGCAAATGAGCAGCAAAGAAAATAACTCATATGCTGTCGATCAATACCAGAATTAGAAAAGTATTGATCTGCAGTTTACAAATAATTTAATAGATTTATGATTTTTAATGGAATAAAGAAAAGATAACTTAGGAAATAAAAAAAAATTGTGCCAATGAAATAATGAAAGCATTCATATTTCCTTTCCTTTTCTTTTTTTTGTTATATAAACTGGAGACAGTTTCAAACAGTGTTAGTGTAATATTTTTTTTAATGCACCTGAAATATGCCATTTTTTAAGTTGAAATGATGATTCTATGGCACTACCTAGCAGCCTGCCCCGAGCCCAGGGTTGCGAGCCTCTTTACAGTTTACTGTGTGTTAACTGCTTGGGGCCGGAGTTTGTTTGTTTTGCCATGGGTCGACAAGACGCCTTGCCTCCTATGCTGGCTCTGGTCCTAATTCAGCGCTCAAAGTTTGCCCTCTTACACAAATTGCCCGAGTACCTCAGCCATGTGTGGAGATCGAGAACCCCTGTTACCAAAGTGGGCTTGTGGAGCCATTGCTAGACCCTACTGCCTTAGTCTGCACTAGGTCTCTCACAGGAGGTGCTTCTCTTGCAGTCTGGTTGCTCACTGCCAGTATGTTTGTCATTAAATTATAAATGTGTGTTTTGTGTGTTAAAACTCTATCCACAATACCATTTATTGTGTTATTTTTTTCTTCTTTTGCTTCGCAGTTCCTTATATTTTGAGTCCTTTATGAAAGTAAAGCTGAAGCCACTTTATAACTTTGTTGCAGTCTTATGGGTAATTGTGAAAAGATTTCACAATAACAATGTGACACTTATATTTAAAGGCATTATGGAATGGATTCTTGCAGGAAGCATCATAATTCAGTAAACAAGTTATGCAGCATAGAAAAGGAAGTTGCACCCCTTCTATTGACTCTCATACATTCATTATTTTGTCCAACTTTGAGAAGATATCACATGCAATCTGCATTGAACAGTATTATCTATTTTAAGTAGAATAATTAATGACAAGAACAACAAATAGCCTGTTTTGTGCTGGAAACTTTTGTTAAAGGAAAGTAATTATGGTTTAAAAAAAAAAGAGTATAAATCTTCAGAATGAGTGTAGAATTGCTGGGATGTTAGATTTCTGACTTTTGTGAGACATAAATCAGGAGGATGCAAAGCAAGTAAAAATCCAGATTCTAGAATTCATAATTGAATGTGTTCTCAGATTTCTTTAAGTTATCAGATAGTGCAGAGAATAATTGCAAATGTCCAATTTTATTTACTTCAATTTCCTTGAATTCTTTGTGCAGTCAGTGTAAATAAATTTTTAAGGTAATCTCTGTGTGTTAGAAGAAAACGTTTTTATCAATACAACTTCAATTTTACCCTGGATTTTCAAAGTTTCATGTACAAAGCTGAAGAGTTGGGACTAAAGTGCTCTAGATATACAAATCTACATGAAAGCTCTTTTATGCCAGATTGTATTTTGCAATTTCTCTTAGTTGCAAGTAGAAAATCGCATATTAAATTTATAAGATGTAGCTTTGTCTATCTCCCGCAGTGTTTTGGGCAGAAATTTGTATATAATAGATTTACAGCAATTATTTCGTTTCAATTTTTATTTTAGATCCAGATGTAAAAGGTTGAGTGTTACAGTTTTGATGCCTTTGTCCTTTTATTGTAATAACTGTTCTTGGTCAGCTTTAAATGCCTTTGCAGATTTGCCCTCCAAAATTTATCAGTCACTTCCTACTATTAAGTGAGCTGCTAGCACCCCTGACCAACCCCCTTGTCTTGTCAGATAAGAGACATTTTGTAATCTCATTTTCAGAATTGTGTTTGTTGATTAAAAAAACAAACAAAATATAATTGGTCTTTCCTTAAAAGTTTATCACCTTTTGTTCACTGTGTAATTTGATTTTAATTTTGTTTAAAACAGAAAGTGAAAGTCAAGAATTGTTCAATGGCAGAGTCTCTTTTCAGTGTCTTGGCTAAAATTCTGGAAGAAAAAGATAAAATGGACTCTACATTGTCACCTCCTGCTCTGGATTTAGATAATTACTGCGATAATTTTTTTACCCTCCTCAGCAGTGGAATATATGGGCTTTTGAAAAGCTATAAAGGCAAATTTTGCAGTTAATTTCTTCTCAGATGTTTGTCTCATGCCTTTTTGTACAGCTTTGTCTTTAACCATTTTATTATTCATATAGAATATATTTTTGTATGTACATGTATCATTTAAGAGGTTCACACATGGTTTTTGTTGAAAAATTTGTATCTTATATTCCCCCTTTTTTTTAATATGTATTGACCACATATAGAACAGTTTTATTTATTCTACATATAATTCTAAGAAAGGGCCATTAAAAAAAACAACTTTGAAATCAAAGTATCATTATTGCTTATCATAATATGCTTTGTACAGTTACAAACTTCAGTAAATATCTTTCTTAATTATTTTTTGTTTCTATGCTGTACTATTTTCCTCAATGCAGGACTGTGTGAAATATGAACATGGACGTGAACTCAATGGTCAAAGCATCATTGTTGAATGGGCGAAGGGTGGGAAGGATCGTAGAATGGTAAGCGGTTCAAAGGTAATTGTTTTCCAAATTTTTTATCTGTATAAAAGCTAGTTAGTAATATTCATTTATATGAGGCATTGGTAATGATTTAAAATTAATTATTTTGTGTCAGGTTTTATTTTTAAGTGTACGAAGTACACTGAATGACTCAGAATGATTTTTCTCTTTATCCCTTAAAAATTATTTATTTGTACAGCTATTAACAAGTTACCTATATCTTTTGCTAGCACACTCATGAGTCTCAAAGGTTTTTGGTATTATTGAAACCTACTTAGCTTACCAGTTAAAGAAGTCAACGATATGTCTTTCTTTGACTATAGTGAAACTTTAAAAAGCTGCACCACAAGTTCAATCATTTTGCTACTAAATTACAGTTTATATCGGCTTATTTATGGAGAAAAGCATATTTATAAATTCTTGAAGCTGATCTACATCTTAAGAGCACATCTTAAGGGTATCTTTGCTATCATTTGCTATTCTTTTTAGTTGATACTTTAGGCAGGCAAAGCGGATGAGAAACAAGTCAAGGATTTTTAGCACAATACAAAAGTAGCTGAAGGAAATACAATTTTCATCTGTATAATATTTCATGAAAAAGAATATTTGAATATATGCTGCTGCTGCTGACAATTGTAGAATTGTCTACATAATACATACTGGTAGCCATTTTAGATTTGAAAATAATCCATGGTGTACACACAAAAATGAAAGAAATACCTATGGACATAAAATGTGCATTCCCCTTTTTTTTTTTTGATAATTTTTATGGGAAAAGCCAAGGATGTCACTGCTAACAAACAGCTAAACCATGATTAGAATCCCAATCAACAATTTTCTATTTATTAAATAGTACTGAAGTCAAATTGCTTATTATTTTAATGGTATTCGTTTTCTCAAACATATTCTCAAAACACTGCAAAATTGATAATACTTAACAAATAGAAAGTTATTACAATCCTCACTCTGTGAAAAAAAAAGGGAATAAAAAGAGAAAAATAGAGCCACAATTTTACAATCTAATTTTCAGAGGAATGTTTTATGTTTCCACTTTGATTCATCTGCAAATAGCCAAATGCATTTTTTTGAAGATTGTGGCTTTATTTCTAAGTGTGATTAACAAAGCTCTAACAGAAAGAAATTGGAAGGGAATAAGTCATATAATTAAGTTATATAACACCAAAGATTTCGAACAGCTTTAATCCTAAGATTTTTTTAAATTAATAAAGTAACTAATTTCTAACATAATCATTTCTTTAGCTATACTAGCCACAGCCATGGATTTGTCCATTCGTCTACAAATCATGCAATTATCATCAAGCTAAAAGAAAAAAACTTTTATTTCAGCCTAAAATATGACCACATACAATTATCAATGTTCATGTTCACTACTGTCAGTCATTTTCCTATTTTTAATAATCTTTTTTGTCTACCAGAGCCATGATGAATGCTTCAGATGTCGCCGCACAGGACACTGGGCCAGGGACTGCCCAGAGGCCAGATATGGTGGATGGAGAGGTGGCGGCGGAGGTGGTGGTGGGGGGCGCTTCAGGTCACCTTCGCCACGGAGAAGGTGAGACAATCTTAGTTATTTCTCTCTGGCAGTTAATTTTAATTTAATGCCCTGCAGAACTTAAATGCTGATGTCTTACATCAGGCTTGTAAACCCATACATGCCTACCGTTCCGGTATTTCCGGATTCGTTCCGGAATTTCATACAAAAACAACCTGCGTTCCGCAAGTCCTCATTTTCACGGCAAAATACGGAAATTCGATTTTTTCAATTTTCCGGAACGCTAAGTTATCGACCGGACCGACTTTACCGCACATCGTTCGCTTTACCGGTTGAGCAGTCCCCATGCACAGTCACTGAGTCAGTAACAACACACCTTAGCCTTTTGCGTGTGCGTGTTCGTGTTAAAGGCCGCTGATGGCCATGCTCGTCTTTCACGTGCCATGTCTTAGGCTACTACACAGGTCGCGTAGTCCAAGGAGTTAGAAGAAACACACTCGGCAACCCTATGCCAAGGCAATGATAATGTTGCGTAGCCTGCAGTTAGGAGATGATACCTGCAGTCAACGCTTATTAGTCATCGTCCGGACCGACTTTACAGTAGTCTGGGCCTTGGCATGGTGCTGTAGAGGAGATAAATTTTTTAATGGAGTTGAACGTCCTTAAGTTGTTGCAAACTGAATCGTCGACTGAGTCAAGGCCCCTAGTAAAAAAAAAGGTCTAACGTTAGGCCTAGTTGAGTAGTCTCAAAGCCAGGAGTAGGAGGCAGGCCTTAGTCAGGCCGACGATTCCTATCTGAGGTATAATCTCCTAAGTCGTGGTACTACTTTCGTAGATAAATGTTCGGTTTTGTTTTGCATAGAGCTAGGAAAGCGTTCGAACGATGGTATTTTTTTTTCTTCTTAACTTTAATTAGACGGTTCTCGAAGATATTAAGTAAAAAAATCTGATAAATTTTTAACTCAACTATGGTCCCTAGTACTGTACTCGCATCTCTATTGAAAACAAGATCTAGATCTAGATCTATTAGATAAATAAAGGCTGTTAGTAAGCTTTTAGCTACGTCAAATTTTCATTTTTGTTTGTTACTGTTCACTGTGGTTCCAGTTGTGTTTTTTTTTTTGTTTGTTTGTTTGTTTGTTTTTGTCATTGTAATTTCTTTGTTTTATCTTAATTATTTCCTGTAGATGCTAGTAGTCGACATGTTGGAATAAATCTACAATTTACAGCCATCGAACCATCGATTTTTTTGTCTAGGATTCAACGTTAGTGGCTGTTATCGTATAATAAGGAAAGGGATAGTGTTTAACATCTCCTAAGTTTTCGCAGGTGTATTCGGTGACTGTATGGCTGTCTCTCTCTTTCTTAAACTTTTTTTTTTGTAATGAGTCTGCTAGTGCATTCCGATTCGTAAGTTAAGTTATAAAACAAACAGTCGGGCTACGGCAATCTTTGGCTAATCTACAACCAGGTCAAATACCGGTTGCGGTCACCTTTAGGTTTGTTCCTCATTTTCATCTCATGTTCCTCATTTTTGGTGTTGGTGTTCCTCAAAACCGTTTTTCTGGGTAGGCATGTCTGTAAACCACCGCACTTGTAAAATCATAGTTTCTTTGTGATTCTTCAAAATTTTCTCTGACTCACAATTCTTGTAATGTCTTATGAACATTTTTCAAAGCTCTTGGAAGTCAGAATATCTGATCAGTGTGAGAATGCTAGGAACTAGTAGCCTAACTTTAGATCTAAGTGAATTGGATCCTTGATCTGAATGTGTAGCTTCGGTTTTAAAATTCTTTTGGTTGCTTCCATCAAATCTTTTCAAGATCTCAACCTAGACTTGTAGATTGGGATCCCTCCAACTGAAATAGAGGAATGAGAATTTTCTGTAAACTCTTGGAATCCCACCTAAAGAACTCCAGCTTAGGTAAAGCCCTGACCTTAAGAGAAGGGATGTAACTCCAAACAAAAAATAGATCTATGCATTAAAAAAAATAGTATAATCAAACAAAACAAGATAAAATTATGATATAAATTGTAAAAAAAACTAGAGGTGTTGAATTTTTAACAAAACAAGGTTTCATGATAGTAAACCAGTTTTTTAAGACTTCTCCTTTACTTCAGGCTGACTTCACCACCATTTCATTTTTTCACTATCAACATCCCATTTCATCACAATCTGACTCCTGATGACAAATGGACAATCGTCATTATTTATGCTGATTGTAGGGATAACCATGCAGATAACCAGTATAAATGGTTTCTATAGCATCCCTAAGATGATTCAAGTGATTATCCATCCTAACTCAAAGTTTAGATCTAGCCTAGGCCTAGAAATCGCGGACAAAAAGGGTCAATTTCGAACCGAATTTTTAGATCTAAATTTAGTCCGAAAACAAAACTAAACTAACCAAAAGAAAGTCTAAAGTGTCCTCTAAACGTAAATGAGGTTTGCACGAGATTTCCGGCAGTTATAAGGAAAGAAAGTAGACAGAAAGTGAACGGGCGATGACGGGCGGTATAGATACACAATATAGTGGTCCATACGGGCGGCGGCGGGCGATATAGGTAGGATTGAGTTAATATGAAAAAGATATTTTGATTCTCCATAAATTATGCTCTTATGCCCTAAGTAATTTTGCGTCGCTAAGTTAGAACTTGATTCTTCTAAGCATGTACAAATTTTACAGAAAAGTTGAAAGGTAAATCTAGGACCAATTCAAAATTTTTTTTTTGCCATTAAGGATGAATCTAAGCCTGATAATTTATTGATTTTTTTTTTACTTTGTCTTGGCTTATGCATTTAAATCCATTTTTAACCAGGGTGACAGCTCATGGGTTTTTTGTCCCTGCCGTTACTTGGAGGTGCAAAGTTAGAAAAAGGACTTAAGGAGAGCTGATGATCATACACTAGTTTAATTCTTAGTTTGCAAGGACCAAGGACCATGAACCCAAACTTAAACCAAATGTAAATGGAAAGGCTTTTTTGAGATGGGGAGGGAAGGTGATGGCAAGGAAAACCTGGCATTCAATGTATTTTGACTTTTTCTGTTTGATTGGGGTACAGTGATTTCTTGTGGTTGAAACAAAGTTAAAAAAAAACATAAAATTTGGGACCCTAACTTTTGTGTTAGATATAGATCTAATCTAGATTGATAAATCCAGAAATATAGATCTCCTAGATATGCCCCTTGTTTGATATAGATTATTGTTGTGCTGACCTAATTACACAAGCTAATATATTGGAAGCAGGTAAAAGTAAATAAAATCCTAAACTCTATAATGTTTTTTTTTATCTAGGACTAAATTATTCTTTTTCTTCAATGCATTAATAGAATCAAGATGTTATAAAGATATAAAATTCTAGATCTTTTATAGCATCTCAAGTAATCCCAATTCTTGAACAATAGACTTTGATTCTAATCTAGTCCTTGATATGGAGTTATTTAGATCTATAGATAAATGTTCATAGTGCTGTAGTCTGTAGTCAGTACTGATTTAAATCCAGGTGGGTGATAGTCTTTCTACAGCAGATAATTAAAGATCTAAATGGGTTTGCTCTTTTTTAACTTGGCCTGTGGAGCATAGTAAGATAGTTCTAGTTCATAATGATCATATTCAGCACAATTATTCAAAGAAAAGATAAAGATAAGGGGAACAGTGCTCAGTGTTTTTGTAAAAATCTTTATGATGCTTCAGTTCAGCCAGTGACTTGTGGAAAGCATAAACATTTCAGGCACAGCTGTAGGTGGGCTACAGCAAACCATTCAACCTCTTAGTCTGAGCCCCCAATGATGATATCAATTGGTTCTAAAAAGCTCTCTCTCACATGGCTCTGTTCGCAGTATATTTAAAAAAAAATTTCTGGGTGAGCTTGCACCCTGACTCCTAGGTATGCTTCCACATGCGGGGTCACATTGATTGCTTTAAAAAATCCTTTAAAAAAATTGTATCCAGTTCTCATCTCTAGAATTGGTATCTGGACTCTTCATATTGATCCATGTTTGAATGGTAGATCTACAATATTTGAGTTGAAATTATAATAGTATAGCAAAGCTAGACCTGCTCAATATAGAATTGGTGAGAATTTGAAGGCTCTCTTCCTCTCCTCAAAGATCTATAATATAGTGCATAGAGAACATTTTGTAGACTTAGGTACTATCTAGGGCTTTTATTTTTCCTCAGGGTCTGCAGCTTCCAGTAGCAGTGTTTTTACTGGCATTGAATTTATCTTTAATCTTGGCAAAGGAAAAGATTTTCATTTAGAGAATGCCCAAAAGCCTACTAAAGCTTTGTTAGATCTAGTTTCACTTTGAGCCAGAGTCTAGATCTAGAGATGGGTAGCCCAAAATATTTTAATCCCTTGATGAGATTGGATCTTGAGGTTGATGACGACGTACTATCTGAGTGATCATGAATCTTCCAGTGGGCCAAGCCCTTCTCTTAATCTAGATCTTGCTTCTTTTCAGGCAGGGCCAAATTTTCACCATTTTCAAAAATTCATGATCAAAGAAAAATCAACCATTCAAGAAATAATCTAACTAAGAAGCAAAAAGTGCAAAGAAGCAGGCTTTCCTCACTCAGTTAGGTCTAAATCCTGGTGCTTTAAGTTAAACATACTATTAAGTAATTAATCCAGATATATATTGTACCCTTTCCTTAAAAGAATGCTTTTATAAGTTGTTACTCTTTAACCCAATCAAACAGGGTTTATTAGTCATGGCTATATATTTAACTCTTCCAACATCAGATCTCGTTCAAGATCGCGGGACAGGCGGCGTAGGAGCAGGTCACGGGACAGACGAAGACGTAGTCGCTCTGGTAAACGTAGCCGAAGTAGGAGTCTTTCTGAAGAACGCAGCAGTGCTCGCAAAAAGAAACAACGTCGGAGCCGCAGCTCTTCTGGGTCCAAATCCAAATCACGCAGCAGGTCTCCAAATCAGAAAAAAGACAAAGGTGGCTCCAGGAAAAAGAGTGGCTCTGCCAGTAAATCGAGGTAAAATCGTTTTGAACGAAACTTTGTTTCATTAAGCTCCCTTAATAAAAAAAACCCCAAGCTATTGTTCATAGAATGTTTACAGAGCTATTTTTTGCTGGTTTCTATTGTTTTTGCTTTGCGATATTTGTGGTGCTAATATTGGAATTGTGCTATGCTGAGATTGATTTTAAAATCCAAGTTTTCGTCGAGGTAGCGCAATAATTTCAACACATAAGAAGAACATTCTAATTCAATTTTCCTGAATGTCCCAGTCACGTTATGATGGAAATCATAATTATGATAATACTAAGAATTGTTTTAATAGGCTACCGTGATCATTTAAAATCATTTAATTACTGAGACAAATTTTAAAC
This sequence comes from Elysia crispata, assembly GCA_033675545.1. Lineage (NCBI taxonomy): Eukaryota > Metazoa > Mollusca > Gastropoda > Plakobranchidae > Elysia > Elysia crispata. The sequence continues at coordinate 138,999 of JAWDGP010006856.1, forward strand.
CCTTTTGAGCTTAGATATGTTCAAGGTCACCATTACGACATTTGTGCCAAACTAGTTGAGAGGATAAAGTGACTGCTAAATCCATAAACAATATTTTCGATTCATATAAATGCTTTATAACTTCTTCGTACTATCTTCTTGAAGAGTTCAGGCAATGTTTTCAACACTTCCACTTTTAGTTTGGCCTTCCAAAAAGAAAATTAGCAGTTTGTTGACAGCTTTTTTAGGACCAGAACTAGATCTAGCTCTTGGAGTTAGATAAATCTTTTGATAGCAATTTAAAATCTAGCTCATCAAAAGAGAATAAACAGACCTGCCACCCATATTGATTTAATCAGAATCATTAAGATTTTTTATGGAAATTTGGCCCTTTTCTGCTTTTCTGAATGCTTAGGAAATATTCTGATTTATTGTACCAAACTAAGTTTTCAACTACAAGCAAGATTAAAAATGTTTCATTTGTTTTTTTTTTTTTAATCAGGCTTAGAAAAGAATAAATACAGATGATATTGTTATATTATATGGATATCGGTTTTGTATTATATATTATCAATTGCGGTATCGAAATTGATATTAATATTTTAATTGAAACCACCTCGTATATTTATTCTGCGGAGTTGTTTACTTTATCGTTTATTCGTCTATGCTTCACCGTCTCTTTATCTTCAGATTCAGACTTCGCCGTTTTTTTTCCAACAAAGGATTATTCTAATTTTCTTTGAAGAGTAATTTCTACCACATACAGTGCTTTTTGTCATCTAGATCTTGTCATTTATCAAGATCGGTTGAGAAATCCTAAAAAGAACTAGTATAAATCAAGATGAAATAATTGTAGGTCTATAAAAATTAAAATCTAGATCAGCTAATAAGATTTCTTGTTTGGAGTCTTCATCCGCATGTAAACTTATCAATCTGCACAAGATCTACGATTTTGATCATTTTATCTAGTGTAGATCTAGATCGAAGTCATGCTTAACAATCTTTCCGTCATAATGTAATTTTTGCACCTAAATTGACCAGTTTCTCAATGAAGTGATTGAGCAATAGAGTGGATTACGCTCTTAAGATTATTTATAAAATAAAATATTTCAACTTTCCAGCAAGTTGTCAATTTGCTTTCAATGAAATATTTGGTTGAGTATTCAAAAGCTGGATCTAGCAAAATTCGTAAGATTTTTAATTTTTCCAAGTCAAGTGTGAGAAAGGCCTATACATCATGCAGAAAAAAATTATCTAAAATCAGAGATAGAGTATCAAATCTGTCATTCAGGAGTACATTTACTCCTTTTCATATAAAAATAAACCTTTTGAAGTTGTGTTGTACACTTCGCACTCGAACTAGGTTGACAGCTCTGCTCTTTGTGCCAATGCCACCCAATTGATTGAATCACTTATTTATGTACTGTAAGGCATAAAGTGCTTGATTTAAATTGACAGAGTTGTGGAAAAAAAAATCTGAAGATTATTTAGAATTTTTCACTAGCAAGAATTACAAGCTAAGAAATCTTGCTTTTATCAGAATTCAGAGCTAAACTGATGAATAAACATTCACCAAAGACCGCATTATGTGTTTTGTAACGTATGCTGTAGAAGGCAAAAATAAAGCAAGTCATTCAGATTTTTTTCACAGAATCATTCAGATTTTCTTTCCCTGTAGAGTGGCAGGTCTGTAAGTCTGTATAAATCTAGATTCTTGCCCCACCTGTGTTTGCTTCCAAAAGGTATCAGCTGACTCAGCCCATGATTATGACGGAATTGACACGTGGGTTGGGGGAAAAATGATACTTTATAGCCATTTATGATAAATCTTAAATCAGGACTTAAACCCCACAGCCCATGAAATTCGTTTAGGGTTGTTGGGTCTTCAGCAGTCAGAGGCAGTGTGAGTATGATATCCTCATGGGTGCAAGTTCGCCGGCCAATCAAACCCGCGTTGGGTCATTGCCGGCCAGATACGATCTGACTAAAGGCCAGCAGACATTGAAAGATATGAAAAAGGAGCAGGACGAAGTTTCTGTTAAATTGAGAATAATTTCCGGTTTTGCGGTTCTTGTCGATTTACTATCGATAACGTTGCTTTACTTTCATTATAATATGAGTTATAATGGGAAATATAGGCTATAGTTTACCGAATAGTTAACTTCATAAAGTGGCCAGTGGTGATGCCCACAGAAATTGAATAAATTTTGGCTCCCCAAAGGCTGATGCACTTTTTCTTCTCAGTTCGGAATTTTTGCTATCAGATTCTTACTTTCTCAGTTGAGTTCACTTCACATGGTTGAGCATTCACCTACATTGGACGAACTGGATTTACATAGATCTAGATTAGATCACCTGTTCTTGATATTTAGGATTAACCTATAGATCTAAGGTGTGCGAATTAAGTTAACTTGGAATTTGATGCAAGTGAAGGAGATTAGACTGGACTAAATCTAGATCTTGATTTCTCTAGATTTAGAATCTAGATAGAGCTCTACACAGTTCGATTTTTGACACTAAAAGTATTGCTAAATACTAGATTTAGCCTCTAATCTAGATCAAGATTTTCGGGAGACTCTAGCTGTAGATTTAGGTCTGTGTCAGGCTTAAGGTTTTATCCAGACTCTGTTACATCTAGATCTAAAGACGAGATCTTACTGTTAGAAAGTTATAAACCTAGATCTAGATCTAGGTCAGATTTTGATGTAGATCTACGTTTTATAAAGGTTCTAGCCTAGATGTTGATTAGATCTAGACTTAAGTCAATACTGTCTCCAGTATGGCAAAAATTGTTTACACTGGCGGTGACACTTCGAAAATTGATATTGATACTTGTGGAAAGCCAATCAGGTATAGGTGGCAGTGGTCTTGGATGGCTGAAACGTCTGAGTGTGGGAACACTTTCAACACTTGGTGCAAGAAAACTAACGTAGCCGGACAATGTTACTGTACAGTTTGTGGCAAAGCGATTGTTTATGGTAGTTCAGGGAAAAAAGCACTTAAGAAACATGCTAACCAAGAAGATCACGTGAAAGAAGTGTTACTAACTGCACAAAATTAAATGGAGCATCACAGACAACCTCCTTGACAAAAGATAATTTGTCAGACAGAACTAATGAGATCAAAGGAATTATTTCTCTTTTTCTTGCAGAGAACTGCCTTCCTTTTTCACTTGCCCCCAAACTATTAGCACTTTCTCAGAGATTATCTAGAGACATCACTGTTCTGAACAGCACTACCCTATCTCGCCAGTCAGCCACCTACACTACATGTCATGGTGTTGGGAAAACAGTTAGGGATGAATTAAAGTCAAAGTTGCAAAACTCCTTTGTATCTTTAAACATTGACGAGGCCACAAATAATGCCGGCAATAAGTACCTCAATGTCATTGTCCAGTATTTTGATGACTCTGATGAAGAAATCAAGACACAGCTCCTGGGGACAAGGCAAGTGAACCTTGCAGCCTCTGAAAATATATTGTATGCTGTTGGTGATATTTTAAAGAAAATGGACATTCCTTGGCACCACGTAGTGTCAGTTACCATGGATAACTGCAACGTCATGAGGGGATAGGCGTAGAGACCAAGATTCGCAGATTAAACACAAATTTGCTTGATGTTAGTGGAGACACTATACACATTGGAACAATGCTGTTAAAAAGTTTTTTGTGCCGACAGACAATTTTTTTGATTTTCAGTCATTGGCTTCAGATTTATTTTACGACACAGAAGAATCCCCTAAAGTCCGCTGCAAAAATTTCTACTTGGGCCCCAGTGCCAACCTAAATCTATATTTAGACCTATCCCAAATCGATTTCTTTAAATGAACGCTGTTTCTGGCAGAATAATTGATCTCTGGGATTCTCTCCTCCTGTACTACTCAGCCTTCCTGAATGAAAAAGACAGGCACAGATATAAGTCTAGATTAGACAACCTTTACCACAGACTGCCATCAGACCAGATCAATAATATCAAGAGCATTCTGAGCAGTCAGAGGAAGCAAGCGAAAAGTGACTGCAGTAGTGATAAAAAGTCAAGGATCCTCAATGCCTTGTTAGACAATGAAGAAAGAACTCTTATCATTGCCAACCTCTTCAAAGGCATCACAGAACAGTTTATGCATTTTACAAAAAAATATCAAGCACAGAGACCTTTGGTTCATGATCTACACTCAGATCTGCACAACCTGATAAAAGAGGCATATGCAGGATTCCTTCTCCCAGAAAAAATACCAGCTTGCAGCACCTCAAAACTCATCTCGCTAGAGTTTAGGGATGAATACCAGCTGCGAGACAGGGACCTGGCAGTTGGAAAATTTTGCAAGCCTGTCCTCACAACATGTCTGAAAGACAAGAAGAAAAACATTTGGATAAACAAGTTCTATCAAGCTCTCAGAGAAGGCGACATTGGTATGGGCGAATATCTAAAAAAACTTCCAGTGGCAAACACAACTATCAGGGATCTATCATACCTTAGCCCAGCACTCCAACGGAATGCAAAAATTGTATCTGCCATCAGTTCTCTTGCAGAAAAACTGCCATGGGTGGACTTGATGCTGAGCTCAGAGCATTCAGCGTTGACCAGACCTTGGCAAGAAGAGAAGTGAATGAGGAGGATAATGAATTCAGACTTGACAGGGGCTGGTGGGCATTTGTGTTTAAAAGGAAGTGTAATGGAGTGTTGAAATATCCCCTCCTGTCAAAACTTGTGAAAGCTGCTCTTACAATTTTTTGTGGCCCTATAGTGGAAAGTAGTTTCAACCTAATGTTTGACATTCTGGAAGATGACAGGAATAGGCTGACCACTTTCAATTTTGAGTCTTTGGCCTTGATCAAGTCTCATTTGTCAGCTCACAAACTGCCTGTAACAAGATTATATCTGATAAGATGAAAGTAGATATCGGCTATTCATATGACACTTACAAAAAATATATGCAAGAAGAAAATGTCACAGGTAACACTTCTACAGCCTCTGCTGCTTCTGCACTATCTCCAGCTTCTGCATTACTGCCACCTGCAGCCTCTACCCCTGCATCATCAGCTGCACTACTGCCATCTGCAGCCTCTACCCCTGCATCTTCAGCTGCATTACTGCCACCTGCGGCCTCTACCCCTGCATCTTCAGCTGCATTACTGCCACCTGCGGCCTCTACCCCTGCATCTTCAGCTGCATTACTGCCACCTGCAGCCTCTACCCCTGCATCTTCAGCTGCATTACTGCCACCTGCAGCCTCTACCCCTGCATCTTCAGCTGCATTACTGCCACCTGCAGAATCTACCCCAGCATCATCAGCTGCATTACTGCCACCTGCAGCCTCTACCCCTGCATCATCAGCTGCATTACTGCCACCTGCAGCCTCTACCCCTGCATCATCAGCTGCATTACTACCACCTGCAGCCTCCACCCCTGCATCATCAGCTGCATTACTGCCTCCTACAGCCTCTGCTCCTGCATCATCAGCTGCATTACTGCCATCAGCAGACTCTACCTCTGCATCAGCTGCACCAAAGAGAAAGCAGGTGTCTTTAGAATGCTTCTTCTCCAAAAGACCCAGATTAGCATAAAACAGTTTTGAGGGTTGGAGGGGGGCACAGTCATTGTATAAATAAGTAGGCCTACATGTACATTTGTTTTAATATCGGAGACAAGAGAGAGAGAGAAAATTTCTGCAGTGACCAATGACAGTAATCTGTTTGTGCAGGTGAGTTTTATAAGTTAGTGTGCAAATGAAGAAAATAATGTAAAACTGCTTTAATCAGAATCGTAGGGAACGCGTTTTCTACGCCGCTACTTTTGCAGGTCAATTTGAAATTCAGATTATTGTTTGCAGGCCAATCTATCTGAGTCTGCTTGCACCCATGTATCCTCTATGCAAACTACTGCTGAATATTCGACAACCAGACCCCATACAACTGCCTCCTTGAAACTTTTGTATGTGAAGGTTTGTTCAATAACTTTGGCATTGTTTGATAATTGTTTAGAATAATGGCATTCTCTGGTCAGTCTTCACTGACCGAAAAATACATTTTCTTTCTTTCTTTTTATTTTTTTTTTTGTTGAAATTTGTCTGTCTAGAGCTCCATTGTAGCTGACTGTCTTTTCTGCCGGGTTGCAATCTTTCATGAACAAGAAAATGTAAATGGTCAACAGCTTAATTTTTTACAAGTGATTGACTGAGCGAATGTGCACTTCGATACTCTTGGCACAGGTTTTTCTTTTTTTCCTTTTTTGACTGTGAAGCTGACATAGATGATATCGACAGTTCTGTAGGATTTTGACTCCAAATCTAGTGAACTTAGCGGGAGAAATTTTCCTTCAAACCTGATTAGTGTTAGTACAATTAAAACAAAAGGATTTTAAATATTCTTAATGCCATCCTTCTGTTTGGGTCACAATCCAGGTTGTAGGATTATATTCTGCCCTTAGTATGTGACAATGTTTAGTACATATCTAATTTGGTTGTCTGTTAATCCAGAGCTTTTTACATAGTACCTCTTGGGGATTGAAGCATTCAATTGGTTGTGCTTCCACTTACCTTTAAGTGCCTTTTCATTGATGCAAAGATTTTTGCAATGGGTGTAGATTTTTTAGTTTTGCAATTAGAGGCTCTATCTGATTTTTGCCCTCATTTTCTGGCAGGCCTGTATGAAGCATTTTTTAATTGCTATCTAAAAATGTAGATGAGTCAATCAATCAGGTGTCATTTTCTTTAGTGTAGACGATCATGAGCTTCTGCACATCTCTATTCTTGATTGCTTTCAGTGCATCCGTCACTTGTCCAACATTAAGCCGCTTTGTTACTCCATCCCACATCTTTCAAGGCTCTAGGAGTATGATCTAAGCCGTGATTAGATCTAGATGGAGGTGTTAGAGTTCAAGAAGATGTTGGTGTTGCATACTGAGGCCTAGGTGAGGTCTAGGACAAAGCATCCTTGGTCCTAAGACGTTTATGTAATCGAAAATATTTCTTTTTCTATGATAAGAAAGTGGAGACCAAAGGCAGACTGAACAAAACTTTGGTTTTCAAAGTAGGTTTCAGATGAGTATGAATGCAAAGTCAGGATTTTAACATGAATTTTGAATAACCCTTTACCAAGACAAAAATGGATACAAAACTGAGTCTCGTTAAGTTCATGAAAATTTTTTTTATAAAAGTTGGATTGCCAAGCACAAATGAGTTTTAAACATGAGATATACAAGAGAGAACAAGGTCTATATGAGTTATATTTTGTTTCAATTGTAGATCTGTGTAAGACACTGCACTGATTTGTGCAATATTGTCTGCTGACTTGTTTCAGATTCATCTTGTTATTCTCTTTGAATAAAGCCTGTAAATATGTTATTATATCCTCTGTAACTGGTGAAAAAAGAAAGTGTAGCATATTTGAAACTCAAGTAAGTAACATATTTAGAAATAGCTGTTAAAATGCTTCTTTGTAATCTTTTTGAAAAAAAAAATGGTGGATGTTCATATACATTCGAAGTCTAGATTTTATTCAATTTTTTTTTTCAGTCATTCAAGTTCCCTTTTTAAGGAGCAAAAAATACATTTTGACTTTCAGAACTAATTTGCATATAAAGATAAGATAAGATTAGATTAAAAGTTTCACAGCAGTATAGGGTTGTATCTCATATATTAAAACTTGTAAGGCTTGTTGGGAGTTTAGCAGGACTCATATAGATACTGAACACATGCAGTTAGTTTTCATGTTTTTTAGTGGCTCTGTTTGCTGCTGCTGCTGCTATGGCAGTGCATAAGGTCATAATGCACACTCTCTTGTCAGCTTTATCACTGGTCATGCAAGATTTACTCTAGAAATGTGTAAGGACTTAATACATAAAAATCTGATATCTTTCAGGGAAGAGAATTTTCCGTAAATTTACGGAATTCCGTATTTTTTGTGATCCTCCGTAAACCCTGTTCTTATGCCAGACGGAAACCTTTATCTGCAAGGTTGAGCGTCTATAAAATTTTACGGAAAAAGAAATAGTGAAAATATAAATCTACGAGTATGATATTTTTCCTTCTTCTAGTATCAACTTATGTCAAAGTGTAGAACTAGGCAATATATTTTATCGATCTCATGTATTTTTTAAATTTTTATTTACATTTTGAAATTGAATAACAAGATCGTAATTGAAACCATCCAAGATATTGGTGCCATTGAGTTTACTTCATCGTATATTTGTCCGAAAAACTTCGTTCTCTACATCTTCATGCAGAGACCTCGCAGTTATTCTCAACAACGATCATTATTATTTCTTCATCTGATAAAAGTTACTATGACCAGACAATTCTTTTTTGGTCAAGACACATTATCTAAATCTAGTTGATAATTAAGATGGATGAAAAATTCTAGATCTGATTATTGAAAATGGGCATGACATGACATAGGACTAGTATAGTTACATGTATAGATCAAGTAGGTGACTTTTATTCCAAAGCAAATAATTATAAATTTAGATCTAGATCTAAATGTTAGATCTCTATTTTTTGTTTTACATGGCCAGGACCTGGTGGAACCTAGTGATAAGTTTTAGACCTCATCAGTATTGATCATGTCAAATAACTCAACATCACCTAAGTAGCTCAAGTAAAAGCCCTGACCCTAAGAGAAGAGACGTAACTCTTTACAAAGAATAGATCTATTCTTTAAAAAAAAATATTACAATCAAACAAAACAAGATAAAATTATGAAATAAATTGTTAAAAAAAAAAATTAGAAGTCCTGAATTTTTAATAAAACAAGGTTTTCTAAGACTTCTCCTGCACTTCAATCTGACTTCACCAGCATTTCAGTTTTTTCACCATCAACATCCCACTTCACCACCATCACAACATCACAGTCTAACTCCTGATCACAAACGGACAATGATCATTATTTCCTGCTGATTGTAGGGATAACTATGTAGATAATCAAAAATAAATGGTTTCTGTATCATCCCTGAGATGATTCAAGTGATCATCCATCCTAATTCAAAGTTTAGATCTAACCTAAGCCTTGAAATTGCCTAAAATCGTGGCAAAAAACGGTAAATTTTGAAGCGAGTTTTTAGATCTAAATCTAGTCCAAAAACGAAACTAAAATAACCAAAACAAAGTCTTGGGATGTAAATGAGGTTTACACGAGATTTCAGGTAGTTATAAAGAAGGAAGTAGACACCCACCCAGAAAGTGAAAGTAAATGGGTGATGACGGGCGATATAAATACACTGTATATTGGTCCATGCGGGGGACATTCGCGCCGTATAGGTGTGGTTGAGTTAAGTAAAGTTAAAGATGATGAGACCATTGCCTAATATATAACTGTAAGCTAGAATATAGGCTTTTATGTTAATACGATGAGTAAACCTTAATGGTGCATCAATTAAGTCAATAAAACACAGAAAGCATTAACATTTGAGGGACACAGCAGCTGCCGTAGTTGGGCTATAACAGATCGTTCAACCTGTAACAGTCTTAGTCTGAGCACAGGAAGAAAAAAAAATACAGGAGAAGCTAAATGAGGAAAACGAAAAAAATACTCCACAATCATGGGTCTGTTAACAATCAAATTTTGTTTTAATGAAAAGGAGTGGGGGGGGGGGGGGGGGAGAAAGAATGCTTGTGCCTGCACTGCTCGCATTGAACAATTTTTAAAAAGTTTAGTAAAAAATTTTGTGTCCAGTTCTCGACCCTGTATAATGCAAACAATTAAACTTGAAGTATGTAAAATCATATGATAATTCTCACCTCTTTAGTTGCCATTAAAGTTGTACCTCCTGAACTTGTAAGAGGCATTGCTTACATGATTGTTTTTAAACTTTTTCATTTTGATGCATTTTCCTGTAGTATAACTTAAGACTATAGAGATGGTAATGCTGCTCTTTGTCACTCTCTTAACAGGTCTAGGTCTCCTCGCAAAAGGTCAGACTCTAAATCCCCTCGCCACAGCAGCAAAAAGTCTCAGTCAAAGTCTCCACGGCGAGAAATGAGGGACCACTCGGAGTCAAAATCTCCTCGCCGTGGTTGTTCCAAGTCTGGTGGTTCAGACAGGAGTCAGTCACGCAGCCCTGGTAGAGATGATGCAGATATAGTTCAACAAGAGCAAAATCATGAGGACCAGCCGGGTAACATTAGCAATGGTGCTGGTGATGCAGGGCAGCGAGAGGATGAGTCTAAAGAGAATGGGGATAGAGAGAGCAGGGATAATACGGGTGATGAAACACGGGATTCCTCACGCAGCCCAAGCCAAGACTGATTGATAGTCTTGCCAAATTTGAAAAAAAAGTTAATCTCTTTTATGTGCAAGTACATTTCTCACTGACTTAATATGTTCAGGTGTATAACTAAACCTCATAACGTTTCCCATACTTTATGTACCAGCATCATGTTCAACTTCAAAAAAATTTTTTTCAGCAAAATCTGTCCTGGTTGCCTCATATTAAATTGTTAAATTGTGTTATGGATAGGTAGGTACGTGAGCAACTCTCAAAAGATCATTAGCAGCCTAGTAGGACTATTTCATATACCTTTTTTTCCCATTTCAAAAAGATTTTCTTGTAAATATGACATTGTATTCTTCCAAGCATGTGTTGAGATGATAAGTACCCATTTAACTCAGTGCTCTCTTGTATTGAATTGTTAACCATTTTGTCAGTAAAAAATGTAACATAGAAAAGGAGTGTTTATGAGTGGTTATTTTTACAAAGTGGCCAATTATGTTCGTAAAGCCTCTATATTTTTTCATTAATTTTGTCAAATGGTATCTTTTTACTTAAAAAATGGAAGTAAAAGAGAGCACAATTCCTTTTAAATGTAATCTTGAACATGTGCTCCTTGACATGCCCTTTGTCATTTAGAGGACTACTTTAAGTAGAACAGATCAGCTATTATAAAGCCTTGCTAGATTGCAACATGCTTGTGCAGAGAAGGATGCTAAAAATAGAATTCACTTCACTACAATAGTCAGGGAGAATGCAAACCCTTAAATCTTATTGGGCCTCTGAAAACAAAATAGGTTGTTTCATGTCGTACTACATGTATAACGCCTGGAATATCTACATTTCTTGTTTACTTTCACTTTCTAGACTGAACCATCGTAGTCAAGTTCACTTGAAAGATATATTTCTTCTTGTAAAACCTTTATTCTATTTCTAGTCTCAATAGTCGAAGGGCCATTTAGTTCCATTTCTGTCAAAGCCGCTGGAGGATAACTTACGGAAAAAAGTTCCTGACCCTAACGTCATGAAGCATCTATGTTCTTCATGATCTACCTGATGTTACAATGATAGAAAATTATGTCACTGCAATATCAAGAAGAACAAAATGTTAATAACTCTAGACTATAGCTCTTGGTGAGAAATCAACATCCAGGCAGTTTATGTTGAAGTCTAAACAGTGTAAAAGTGCAAACACAAAATTCTGGAACCATTTCTTCTTGATGTTACAAACAGACATTATGCCATTTGCACATTCTTTATCAACACTTCAGACACACTAGGCTCTAGCTCTTGGTGATGAATCAAAATGCAGTCACTTACACAGAAATTTAAATAAAATTAAAAGCTGCTAACACAAACTTCTGGAACAAGTTTTCCCTATGACAAAAAATTGAGGTTCATTTCTACCATTAAATTTAAATCTTTTTATTCAACTATCATTTATATTTTAAACACCAATAACATCTATTGCCTCACTCAAAGTAATAATGGTATGGCTTTTTTTGCTTATAAGGTAGCTTATCTTTAACGTCAGGAAGATCAATTTGTGAAAACCAAACTATTCCTTTATGGTGGTCTAAAAATAATATCTCCAAAACCATTTTCTTTTTCATTCAAACAGTTCTCTTTGATATAAAACAAGTTTAAGGGCAAGAAAAAATACAAAATAAAACATTAGGTCTAATGTGACGTTTTAGGGTTGACCCTCTGAGAAAATGGCTCATACTGAATAACTCTGTGCTAATTTTGACAACCGTTTTTATTTTCTAAATTTTGCAACATAAAATATCTGGGCTGAAGAAGACTCAAGACTTACTGTTTGCATTCTGGTATTGAAAACTTTTCTGTAGTTGTCTTCAGATAGGTTTTAAAGTGTTCGTATGTTAAGTTGATGTTGAAGTGGTAAGACATGGTTTTTTTTCGTTTTAAGTATTCCATTTTTAATCACTATGACTTCTGTTTGTTAGAAATCTTCAAAATTTTCACCATTACAGTTTAAATTTGTAAACTATTGAATTGCTGTCAAGCAGCTCTTGTTTATTAGATGAAACAGATTGTGCCTTTCAACTGTTTTAGTCTTGTGGCATTGGAAGAGCAACTATTGTGCAGAGCGTAAAGCAATATGATTTTCATGAGTATTTACTGATGATAGAGATAGTCCTAGTCCAATGTGTAAGTAAATAGGGTCTATCAAGACCTTTGCATCCATCTTGCATAAACTTCTAAAAATCTAATTTTGCTTTTGATCAGTTGCAGCACTAAAATGGTAGCATTTTTAGCACAAAGAGTATTGCTCTTCTGTGAAATGTCTTTCAGGGCTCAAAGCTAGATCTAGTCCAAGATTCTAGATCTTGTCAGGAAACAAAGGACATCTTTTTTTTTTTCTTCTTCATTATTTGGTTCCTAGTAAGTTCCTCTCAAATTCGATCTCATGCACATTCTTTTTTGGCATAAACAAAGAAATGATCTCAAAGAAAAAAAATGAATTGATTTTTTTTCAAGTAGCCATTTAATTTCTGGTTTACAGAGTAATACTTGTGCACTTTTCAGTTGTCCTAACTTTCCAGAACTTGATTAAATTCATTAAATAGGGATGACACACTGCATTCGTCTTTAGTGGCTATTGCAGTTGAGCAGCTGCAGAGTGAAAAATATGCACCAGTTTCCTTGCTTCTTCTAAGATGTAACCAAAACAGTATATTGAGCAATTACACTTTATAAAGGTAAATGTCACACCTTGCAGATACTATTTACATTAGTAAAACTAAGGTTGAACTAGTTTACACAAGAAAGTATTCAGTTACAAAACCTTGACCAATCTCTAACTGTGTCTCTCCTGTGCTATAAAATTACACTTACAGTCTTCAAATGTTATAGAATCATATGTGATCCTTATCATGTGTTTTGGGACAGAAAATCTCTAAAAAAAAATTGTTTCCTGAACAAAGAAAAAAATTAAAATTACACTTCGAATACCAATTTCTCAAGATTGAATACTGATATTGATTAAAAAATGTTAAATTCTTGATAGAATATATCTCAACTTACAGTGCTGTTACTATTAGGTTTTGGTGGTCATACTCATATAATGACTGCTAATGAATGGAAAGATTGACTTGACTTTAATTCATCATCAGTACCGTACTTGAATGTGTGTTGCTTAGTGCTTTGGATCACAAGTAGTAAATGTTATAAGTAAATGTTTTGTTAAGGGTGTGACCTTGTAATCAGACAACTGTTTAAATTTTTGTCATTTTGAAGGAAAATAAAAGTTTTTAATTTAAGATATGTGTTGATTTTTGCATTTGTTTACTTTTCAAGTTTTTATCATTTTTCTCCTCACAATGAAACAAAGTTCTGGGATATGATGCAAAAAATGCACATATTTTTTGTTCAGTTTCAGGATATTGAGACATATTCAAATAATTCATTGATGTTGAGAGTAATGCAGCTGTTTTCAAAAGTAGCTCTGTGCTTAATTTACTGTGATGTTTTCTCCATGGGAGCATCTTTGTCTCATACGAGATAAAAAGCTAGTAACAGTGTACAGTATCATAAAGTTCAGCTTGAGAATTGAAGTCCCTCAGAGGAGTTGAGAAATTGATTTATCCGGGTCAATGGCATTGGTTGAAAAATTTTGTACCACCCATCAACATTCAGAACAGTGGGCTGTTGATGCTGTAGGTCAAGAGTAATGAAAGAAGGAATGAATGGAAACATCCTTCCTCAGCCTCTAAAGCATCCCTCCCATTGTGATCAGTGGAAAACTTGAAGCACACCAAAGAGTCCGACTAGAAGGCTATAACTGAATATCAGTTTCGCCTGCACAATCATAACCCTAGACAAGATACAAACCACTACCACTACATGTACCAGTATAAACAAAGGAAATAAACTACAATTTTTCAATTAATGACTGGGTCCTTGGGGCGCATCAGTGTCTTACTTTGCTTCACTCACCACAGAGTGCTCTCATGGCACTAAAAGTTAGGCTCACGAGCAAATTCTCAAGCACCCCAATACCCAAATGCTTGACCTTTTGAGGGATTTAATATGATGAAATCCTGGCACAAAATTTTGGAAACTCATAGTGTTTGAGCCTGACAGCCAACTTCCTTGTGCTCTCACATCACATCTGAAGTGGAACTCTGCTGAATGCAAAAGAGAGTACAGTGTACTGTAACATTACTGAACCATTTATAACAGGACCAGTGGTTACAGGAATGAGGTAATATTTGTTTTTCAATCTCAATTTTTTCTTTGTCTCTGTTAAAATATTTGGAAATATCAGGGAGAGAGGAAGCCTCAATCGGTTATAATGAGAATTTTGCGGTTTTTGCGGTCAACAGGAAAACCCTCACCGTGATAAAAAGTGTGTTATTGTGATTGAGAACGCAGTATTTTTCAAGCCTGTGCATAGGCCCAATATACTGCTGGAGTGGGCTTGACCACGAACACACTGTGATGCGGACTGATGCACAGTAGGCTTAGACCTAGGCAATGCTTTCTCTCTCCCTCCACATTTGCATTGGTCAGTCACGCTGTGTGGCGCATACAGGTGCTGACTGGACGAAAGTGTGTAAGAAAGAACCTTTCACATAGATCTAGCACCGGGGTGGGCCTAAGCATCACTGACTGTCCCATCATTCTTCAGTTTGTTTTCACACACCCACGCACAAAACTAGATCTCGGTTAGTCTAAAGTGTGTAATAAAGAGAGGGCAAAGAAAGAACCCTTCACTTAGATCTAGCACTTGGGTAGACCAAAGCATCACTGACTGTCCCATCAATTTATCAATCTATTGTTATTTCCCTTGATATCTGTTGTAACACGGATCTGATATAACAGGGATTATGCTTTGGTCCTATTATTACTGTTATATCAAGTTTCCACTGTAAAGGACCTTGCATTTGTTGAGCTTAGACAAACCTAGCAAATGACTCATGCGAGTTTGTTTTCTCTCACTGGCTTCCTCTATATAACTTTTCCATATATTCTCTTTGACTGTAATGAACTGCTCATACTACCTAAGGGGCAACCGTTACACAGGTATCTTGATCTTTAACCCTTTAGAAAGTCCAAGCCTAAAACAAAAACTTGAGATCTTACTGTATAACATGTAGATCTATTCAAGACAATTTCAAAACTATGTTCAGTCCACCGTATGCCAACTTTCAGTTTCATTCCTTTCATCTCTGCATCTGTGCTAGTTGCAGGAAGAAATTCTCTTTTTCACCTTTTTTCTTTTAAGAAACTGATCACACTCTTGCCTTTGATTTTCTAAAGACACTATTTTGATAAAAAAATATTGTCACTTCAATCTTAGAGATAATTTATAACTTTATGCCAAATTGTACATGCCTAGGTGGTCTAGAATAAAATGCTCAAGATGAGTCATCTTTTGCCTAGCTCTATTATTACTTGCACTACATTACTATAACCAACTTTCTCCCTCTGTAAACTTTGTCCCCCTCACTCATTCTCTGTATAGTGTTACTATACAAAGGTATACTCGTATGTCTAAGAGTGCTATTGTTTCTTTCTCTGAATCAAGGTAATATTCACATTAAATTATGTATGAAATAATTAAGAAAAGACAAAGTCAATAAAACCCAAAGGATATCTCCAATTTCAATCGAAGAAAGAGTTGTCATGACATAGTCAGCGATTCCATATCAAGAGATGGATGTGTAGCGGTCCTGCAATATCAAACAATGGATACCATGGCTGCTGTCTGAAATCAACAATGGCACTCAATTACAACTCGAAAACTTGATTTATAACTTGTGTTTACAACATAAAATGCTAACATGTAAATATATCAAGATTAATTTGATATACATGTCATTGGTGATGAATTAAAATACAAAATGTAATATGCATACACATGTCTCCTTTTACCCCCTCTGCTTTACAGCATACATTATGCATGTTATAAATCTCCCTCCTTTTCTCTCTGCGTTTAATGCAAGCACTACAATGCTACTATTTTAAGGGCAAATTAAGACAGAAAATGAAACCTGATGAGACCACGAAGAGCGAGCAGCAGTTACTCAGCAGCTCACGACGTCTAGGCCTCGTTTGCATTTTGCGTTATTCAGTATAAGCTGGATTGGCCCCAATATTACTGCTATTAGAGCTAAGTCAGACTCAAGACTATGTAGACACAAAACGCACACTTACAAGTCTATGATCAAATGTAATGCAACAGTTAAACAAAACAGCATTGTATTTGTTTAGTTTTTACATTAAAAGATGTTTAAAATACACCATTCAATTCCCTGCTACTAGTACATGTATAAAAAGACAGTTGATGATCTAAAATAATCAGCCTTTTGTTTACAACTGTTTATTTTAATGGAATGATGTTTTACTTGAGTTTTTTCATGCAAAAATTTGTCCCACTCTCTAAGGGTGAATGTTACGCTATAATCTCCTATAGTAGGCAGAGGCTTTATATAGTGTATTTGCTGCACTTACTTGAGCTTAAAAAGGAGTTTACTTTACTTAACCCTTGCAAAATATATAAATACTGCCAAACAGAGTTGACTTTAAGAAAGATTTCATTTGAGTGGATTTCTCTGCAATTATATGTAAATACCATCAAAGGATTTAGATACCGGTTCTGTAAAGATTAAGTCAATGTGCACTTATCTGTAGGGGAAAAAAGGCAGTAAGAACAAGAACTCTTGTTAATACAGATTGTTATTTCTGAATGCATGAGTATACATTGCAATAAAAGGGAAGCAACCAAAAAACCCTGTTTTGATGCAATGATACTCGTAAAAAAACCACACAAAGCCTGTTTGGTGGCACGAGGGAGAAGGCAATGTTGATTATCAATAACAGTTTAATCAAATCAGAAGTGTCTAGCAACGTTACAGAAAACCAACACACAAACATTTTTTATTATACTCCCCCCCCCCCTCCCCCAATGTGAGCAATGAGCCCTATGACAAGCCAATCCCCTTGCTTTTGTGGGCTGTCAGTCATAAAATGGTCTACCTTGCTCCAAGCCTGTCACTAGAGAGAGCACTGCTTTGTTTAAGTACAAGCCATTATTCTCCCTGCATTTTATGCTTTCGTGATTACATGTATCTTATACATTGTATAATCTGACTCAGGTGAAAGAGGAGGAAAAAAAAACCAAACAAATAAGCGGTAGAGAGAAGGTGACCGTCAACCCCCTAGCACTCTTAATTGTTGGTTTCACCACCTTAACAAGAGAAAGAAAACGAAGTAAAGGGAATGGTGAGGTAATGCTAGTTACACGCAGGCAAGCACGATGCCTACCTCAACTGTTAGCCGATCCTGGGCTAAGAAGTTGTCTAGTGTCAAGGAAAGTGACTGTCTGGCTAGGTCTAGATCTAGCTGACCATTTCACAAGTGCTGTTTCATTTTTTTTCCCCTTGGAGTTGAAGTGATCTCGTTATTTCCAGAATAATTTATAGGGCTTGAAGAAGAGAAAATACAGGAATTTAATATTGTCTCGGGGTTCTCAATAATAGCTATCTCGTGCATTATTTATGGGTTCCACTGTATCAGTTGCATTGAAAAAAATACTAGTTCTTCCAAACAAGTTTCCATGTTTTTACAACCATAAATTGTCAAAGTGCAAACCGAGATAAAGACAACTGTCAAATTTAATAGGTAACCAAAACGCCTACAATATAAAAAAACAAAAAAAAAAGCATGAGGAGCAGGTACCAAAACTATCAGATAGACTCTTAGTATGTACTACAATACAACTGTTTTGCAAACGATGATGATTTAGACAGTACACATTTCTTCAACTGCACTCCTTTTAGAAAGGCCAGTAAACAGATCCTGGAGGAGCTTTTCTAACCGAGGCCTATTTTCAACATCCCTGGCCTTAACACCTCATTATGTCAAAAACTTCTCCTGAAGTCTAAAGGACTTATAACTTATCTTTGTTTAATAAAAGAAAAAGATGAAATGCAACTTATTTTGTCTACTGCTGCAAAAACATGATATAGGCCTTCAGAGCAGAGAAATTTTTTAGGAGAAATATTCAAAAGCTTCTGCTACAAGCCCCTATACATGAAAATTAACACCATCAACTACAAACATATTTCAATTCACACTGATAAGTAAATCAACCCAATTTAATACTCAACCAAAATTAAATCTTTATTTGACTTATCAAAAACAAAATTGTAGACTACAATTAATTTTTAAAATGGCCATCACTGCACTCATGTTCCTTTTTTAAAAATTATTTCTTACCACAAATCAAGGAAAAGATTATGTGACACTTGTGCCCCCACCCTACCCGAAAATGCCCTCTGAGAAAATTTTTCTCAAAAATTACATTTTATAATATATAAAAATTCATGTCAGGTCAACACATTTTTCTTGCTACTAACAAGCAAAAAAAACATGAGAAAACAAACGGTAAGTCTGTTTTGTGAAGTGGATTTTACAAAACACACACACTTGCAGACTTATTACAGTGAATCCACAGGTCATGAACACAATGCTCAGTACTATCTCCATGTCTTCCTCACAATGTTTAAGACTCAGACTAGCTCTGGTAATTTGGTAAAAGCTACAGACCAAAGAGATCTCATCTACACCAGTGTTTCCTTATCTGAAATATTAGGTGAATATTGGATTTTTTTTTTATTCAACTGAGCCTCAGAAGACTTTCTAAGTTTTATCAAATTACATTAAACACTGTTATTTAACTGATTCACTCCGAAGCGTCTAATATTAGACGATTGGTTCGTCGTCGGACTACGAAGCGTCTAATATTAGACGCCTCAATGTCTTTGGCTTTTAGAACTACTGAGAGATGCGCAAAAATCTGGCATAGTCAGTTTCGGTTTCGTTCACGTTTGTTTACATTCCAGCAAACCTTGAAGTCGAGTTTCAACGGTAGCTTTAGTTGTTTTACCCTTTTATTTGTGGTTTTTTAGATCTAAATCGAAACAATGAGTGGGCGTTGCCCTGAACAGTTAGAAGGCCCAGATGGGAGGATTAGACCCAGAAGGCTTACTGCCATCGAGGCTAGGAATTTGTTACAAAATATCCTAGATAACAGTAGTGATGATGAGTTTAGTGTAGAAGAAGAGCCAGATTCTGATCTAGATCTAGATGATGACATAGAGTTTAGACCTGAAATTAGATCTAGTTCTAGAAGCAGTAGCAATGCTGTACATGATGGAGAGCAGGCAGGTCCATCATCAGGCTCTAGATCTAGGGAAAGGCCTCAAACAGGCTCAAGAGAGGCTAATAAAAGACCTAGAACTGTAGATCAAAATTTAGATCTAGTTGAAGAGCAGGCTGAATGGGAGGAGATTCCTATTGTAGATGGGCTAGGTAATGCCGTTCCAGTTCGCGCGACAACCGAACAGTATGATTTTTTACCAAAAAACAGGAGAGAGCCTGGTATGAATGCTGCCACAGGTATCGATGAAAACTCATCTGCCATTGATTGCTTCAGAGCTTTGTGGACACCTGAAGTCTTCAACCAGCTGTTGAACACAATAAATAACTATGCAGAACAAAGACAACAAAGAAATAACCCCCAGAAAAAGAGATCTCTAATTGCTAAATGGGAACCTCTCACTTTGTTTGAGCTGTACAAATTTATTGCTGTAACAATCACCATGGGAATAATTGATATGCCAACAGTGAAACATTACTGGTCAGGAAAGAGCATGTACCAATCCTCCTTTTTTAGCAAACTATTTACAAGGGACAGGTTTGAGCTAATCTTTCATGCTATGCTCCATGTCGACTCCACTGCCCAATGAGTGGAAGGACAAAATTGAGCCGTTTATGAATGCTTTGATTGCAAACTTCAACCATGCTTTTTATCCATTTCAAAGCCTCTCTCTTGATGAAATGGTGATTGGGTGGACAGGACGTGGGATCTACAAACAATATAATGCATCAAAGCCTAAAAAGTATCATATAAAGACCTTCGGGTTATGCGATGCCAACACAGGGTACGTTGTCAACATTTTGACATATTTTGGAAGAAATACGTCGTATTCTCATGAGTCAGACGGTGACGGGGCCATGGCTGTCAGAGTATTCCAGACTTTGCTGCAAGTAGTTGGAAAAGGACACCACATTTTTGCTGATAGATTTTATACTACCAGAAAACTTGTTGATTATTTGAAAGAAAACTCAACTTATTACACAGGCACACTGATCGCCAACAGAAAGGGTTTTCCTAAAGCAATACAAACTGACATCCCAGACTTGACCAAAAAGAAGTGCTATGCAACTATTGACAAATCTATCTTGTTAACATCTTTTAGAGACAAAAAAGCTAAAAAGCCTGTTATTGTTGTTTCTACAAGTGCTGATACAACTGATGTCATGGTAAAGGGGAAATCAAAGCCATCAGTTGTGAACCAATACAACTATGCGATGAATGGGTGTGATTGCGTGGATCAAATGCTCACCTACTACGGTACCTATCAAAGCTTTTCCATTGGATGCTTGAGGTCAGCCAGTATAATGCTTATGTACTGTATTGTCTATCAAGACCAGAAGAGGAAATAAGAAATAGTATGCTGCACTTCAAGGAGCAACTTGTTGATGGACTGATCAACCTCTCTGTTGAGATAATGCCACAGCAAGCTCATGCTGAAGGTGATGCATCCACAGTAGGCAGACCTAGGAAATCTGTTGTTCTTGAAAGATACATTGGAAACATTCACCTGATATCTTTCAGAGGCATGCAGAGAAAATGTGTGCACTGCGATACCAGCCGCTCTCAATTTTTTTGCAAAGGATGTAGTGACAAGCCTACATTGTGCCCAAAGAATTGCTTTGAGCAATATCACACACCATAGATTCTTCAAAAATCAGCTCTATAGATCTGTAAATATTTTGTAAATAACATTTGGTCTTTTTTCGTACTCAAAAAGTTTTATAAATTTTTATCTCCTTCCATACGGTCCGTCACTGTTACATGAATGCGTAAATCTGTAAATACGTTACCATATAAAAATTGATAGCGTGAAAATTTGGAGAAACTTATAGACTAATGACCCTTACCTTCAGTAAGCGGATGGGTTACCTCAATTTTGGACTATAAATCAAGATGTAAAGCCTTACATGAATGTGTTCATTTTATGGTGAGTGAAATTTATAGCTATAAAATTTTGTCACCTTTTTTTTTATTTCAGGCTTCAAACATAAAACTTATCATATAAAACATATACAATGCTCACAAATGATGTTTAATATGAATGTCCATTCAATTTCCTTCAATTTGATATGCAACATAATATAGTTTTATGAAAAATACATTGCACAATATTTGATTTTTTAACACCACTACCTTGTGGAACGACTGGGCCGCAAAAAAATTACGTCAAAATGTGAAAAAAATTACGTAGGGAATGAGTTAAAAAAACAGGATTGTAAATCTAGCACAACATATACACATCAACAGGCAAGCAAAATATATCATGAATAATCATTTCACTAGTACAGGTGATCCTATCACTCAAATTTATTTTTCACAGAAAAGGAATAAACTATTTTCATACTGCATACTTTCACGCACTTTCATCTCATGTTGCAACTGACACAAATGCTTATCTTAAACATCAACAAAAATATAATTGACTCTTACTTTCTCTCTTTTAACAAATTGTACGGTACACTCTTTCCAATACTTGCATATACATTCAAACTACCATTCACTGTAAAATGATTTATTCTTATACCTTTTTCTCCTCCCATTGAGCATTTAAGATATTCAGGTAAGGTCTTAAACTCACCAGTAGTAGCCAAAGAAAATCCTTGCCAAGTTTCTAGCTGTAGTCAAGCCCTTCAACAATAAATCAGCAACTACACATATACATAATAATGAAAGAAACATGTTCCCAAAACTTTAAATACAACTTTTACCAGAGAAAGAATTTTAGAAAAATAAAAAAAAGGACACACACATCAGTATAATAAAGCGTGCCCAGTTACTAATTTTCACTCTGATCCTCATGAAATACCCACACAGTAAACCTCTAATATATCAGCAGAAACAGGACTTTTTTCGTGGTGTTCTAGCACTAGCCGTTATATAAGGACTGGACTGTATTTAGATTTGTAAACTATCAATGCCAGTGGAACTACTATTTTCTTATTTGATGTAGACTTTAGAGACACTTTTCACACAAAGTTGAAAGAAACAATTCATGAAAACGGTTACCGTATTCGCTCCAATAGTAGCGCCGGGTGCGTAAAAATGAAGAGGGGGGAGGGGGGTGCATCTAAAGGAATGTTTTGGATGACTTTCTTCAAAGACAAAGTGCGGCCGTTTCCGCCGTCGCCACCCTCCCCCCCCCCCCCCCTCTAGTTAGTTTTAGAATGCCATGGTTGGGTGAAGAAAGCGACGCGTCATTCGAGTCAGATGACTATGAGGACTGCAGTAGTCCAGGACATTAACCTCAGACGCCTTAGTACTGACTTTGACATCCCCAATTTGAGATGACAATTGCAGTATCATAGTCATTCATTGTTTACATGAGTTGTCTGTTGTTATCATCAGATCTATCGCTTAATAAATGTTTTGAGTTTGAGTTTAATAAGAATCTTTTGTTCTCGAAAGTAGTGTTTTTTAAGTGTTGCTTGGATGGGAAAGGGGGAGGGGGCGTTTATTAGAGATGGCGCTACTAATGGAGGGAATACGGTAAGTTATTAATTTATAAAGAAACAGTTAAATCATAAGGTTTCATTTCCGCTATACTTATTAACAGAACTTTTCCTCCATACTTTTCATTGCACAAGTTCTATACCAATAAAAAAAACAAACTGCAACATTATAAGCACAGTCTCATTTTATAAAACATCACAGAATTATGCTAACAAGTCATCAATATTTTGAAGTAGGTCGTCAATAGGTTCTAAAGCGTCTCCCACAGTCATAATAGGATCACTTGGCTCGCCTCCAAAATTTTCCATGTCAAAAAGAGCCAACTCATCATCAAGAAAAAGACGGCTCTTTTTCATACTTGTTCTGTGAGAAAAAAGGAAAGTTTTGCACATTGAGTAATTTTTAATTTTAGTATTAAAAACTGGGGAAGAGAGCAGAGTAATCTTCGCTTCTAAATCAGGTAACACACATAAAACAACACAGGTGAACAACTAAAGTAATAATTATAATAATAATATTATTATTTATAATAATTGTAAAATAGGATTTGTTTTAAATACAGAAAAAAAAATACAGGAAAATATTAAATAGGAACAATGATTGCAATAAATGTAAAAATCACTTTTTTCTGTTTTGCAAGTAAAAAAAAAAATCAATATCTTAAAATGACACAGAATGATTAAAAAAAAATTAAACTCAACTTCAATCAACTCTTGGCGACTAAAAGGCAGGCAATAAGTATTGAAAAGAATTGAACAATTGAACTGGAAGTCACCTAATCCCATAAAAATATCAAACATTTGTATGTAGACTAAAACTACTTTACAGCACACCGCAAGTAATAAAATAATACTCACTCTGAGCTATCAGTTGAGGGTAACTTGTGCTTCCCAACTGTTGTAATAGTTGGTGATTCTGAATTTTCAAACTGACTTCGCCCCTGAACTTGGTGCTTTAACAGATGCGTTGCTTTCAAAGATGAGTCCAATCTTCCTTGCTGCGAAGCTGATATTTTAGTTAAGCATTTTTCATTCAACGATTTGCTCTCCTTGCTATCTTCATCCATAGTCGATTGTGATCTCTCATTTAGCAATAACTCCTCTTCCAGGGTCATGGGAGGCAAAGGAATACTTATATCAATTGAAGCTATTGAAGGTGACTTTAAGGTGGTATCAGAAGTTAGTGATTCCACCTGTTTCTTCTTTTTGAATAATTTTTTCTGACTTAAATTTCTTTTACCAGCACCTGTGATTGTAGAAGAAAGATTGCCACATTCTACAGTTTCTAAAGGTGCCAGGGTTGATGAAAGCAAAGAGAAACTTTGAGCCTCTGATTGAGAAACAACCAATGATGGTAGTGATTGCACTTTTGAAATTGTTGATGAGATAGGTGCCACAATCTGCTGAGGAATGTGAGAAGGCTGAGAGGGAGTCAAAGCTGCAGCTGATGACCATGGTTGGGCTTTTCGTTTTAGAACTGAAGGTGATTGGTTGTCTGGAACGGGTTAAAAGAAACTTGATGATTGATTTTGACACATATATCTTTCTCTAACTTATAAATACATGAACTAAGAACAAAATACACATGTATTAAAACCCCTGCTAAGCCACATTGTAACAAAGAAGGGAGTCAAACAACTTTATTATGTTTTCATGTGTTTTGTCTTATTTGTCTGTCTCAAGCTTTGTGGTTTATTTTTCTGTGCTATTCCTCTCTTTCTTTACAATCACTTGCATCTTTAGATCCTTTGGTTGAGCTCTGCCTGTTGCTGCCTCTTTTGTTGTTATTACTTTCTCTGATTTAATTTTATATTTCTTTCACTTAAAAATGTATTTTAGGATCCGATATTGACTAGTTTATTTATGTCCTGTTATGGCCTTGGTCACTCTCAATGATTCAACTTAGTCTATTCAAGCCAGCACAAAAGCCACTCTTCCTGAATCGTCTATTTTTTGCAGATGACTAGGTGCCTGGACTTGTCTTAGCAAGGCAATGGGTGCCTCACCGAGGTGCAGGTTCCATCCAGGTCCATACTAACCGTTCTTCATTATAATTTAATATTTTCTCATATGTCGGTCTCGAGTTAGATTTAAATGTGTGATTGATTTTTCTACACTTACTAGGACAGAATTTGATGATAAACTGGTTAAATGTTTTCAAAATGTATCACATAACATTTATATATTCCTTTTCCAACCATTAATTTCTGAAAACTGCCTCCCCTTTCGTACATAAACTCTACAGAAGATCAAATAAATTGAAGTCATTGATTGAAAACTTGACTACTAGCATGTTAGCAAAATATTTCTAGATGTGTTACTAATGTCATGCTTGACTAATTTAATCAAGTTGAAAGATAAGCAACACAGAAAAACAAACAAAACATGCCAAATGCTCATACCAGCATTGAACACTATGGGAGTGATTGGCACACGTGGTCTTGAGTTGGCTGGTTTGACTGGACTGCTTGTGATATTTAGAGGTTTTAGTCTTGGTGAAGATGAGGATATCTCAGAAAGACCTTGCTGAACTGTAAAATGTGATGATGACACTGATGATGATGAGTGAGACATTGTGCTCAGAATCTTGCCTTGTTGATTTTGCTGCATTTCTAATCTTCGCAGCTTCTTCTCAGCCATGATTTCTGAGAATGATTTGATAACTGCTCCGGTAGGCTGTGAGGCAGATCCTGAACTCTGAAATGATATATCAAACAATCATGAATAAGTATAATGATCAACTACTCATCATGTATAATCGAACTAAGGCTTGATAACAGCTTCAAAGTTGCCTTTGTTAGACACAAGTAGAAATTCTGCAAATCTCAACTATTTTATCATTCATTATGATAAAAATCATTCATCTAATTTCAAAACTTATTATATAAAAAGGTATCTATCTCCTTGACTTACAGGTGCAGAGATAACTTTCTTCATGCGTTCTCCAGGTCTGGAATGGAAACAGTCTACCACTTCTGTGACACCTAGTGGAATAGAGACAGTAGGAACTGAAGACTGAATTTGAGAACCATGAGCAGAGTGTGTTGAGCCCTTGGCAGAGAGGCATAACCCTGCTGCCCACGCTGCAGCTATTGGATGGGATCCTCCACGCTTTTGGGGAGCAACTTTTATCGTTGGTGCAGCTGTCACAGCTACAGGAGAGACTTCATCTATAGTTGATGGCAACAAGGGATCTTGGACTGTTCATTGAAAGATGAAAAAGTTTCAGTAAATTTCCACTTACAATTATTTGGAGATGTTCCATAGATCCCTAAACTGACATCATGTAAAAATTTTCAGTTAAAGAACTGATTCAGACTATATCAGATTATCTCCGGATGGAATAAGTAATCATGTAAACAAATGCAATTTTAAAAAAAATCCGGACAAAAGTAACACTTGAAGAGTATGTGTGTGTGTATATATATATATATATTTATATGACCCATTGCCAAATAAGGCATATCTGTATACGTCACCGCAGTACTTGAGCCATAACGTTATGTCTAAACTATGGTTCTATTTATAATTTGGCACATTTATTTAAATGTAAATAACCAACAGACATACAAAATTTTGTTTTGATTGATCAATTGGTTTTTATTTTACAGATTTCCAAACTATGAAATCTGTACTAAAATCGACCATGCAAATCTATCATGAAATAAACCTAACAAAAAACTGTACTGCAATGTCATTTTAAGAAGGCTTCAAAAGTTACTTTCTCTCCCAAGACATTGGAAGGAGTGCAGCCATGGGTTCCAATGCTTTTTTACTGAAAAAAATCGTTGATTAGGTCCTCCGCGTGTTTTAAAAATTCCTAACTTAACATAAGATTTTCTCGTCAAATACACCTAGGTGTTTGAATTTACCAAAATCTAATACATGTCTAAGAAACTAACTCTATTTTTTTTTTAAAGTATGGCGAGGTATTCAGTTGGATTGAAAAATAATCTTAAAGCCCCAAAATATAAGTGGTCGGAGGTTGAGTCTAGTCTTAACATTGCCACAGTTCATTTACGTGTCAAAAACTGAGAAAAGTTAAATGAAAAAAACAAGTGGACAAAATATTAAGAACCTCATTTTTTAAATTGTAAATTCTCTGGATATTTCCTAATTTTAAGATTTCAAAGTTATTTAAAAGAGAGAAAAGTTGTTTTGAACATTCTTTCGCCTTGTTGAATATTTCTTTAGAAAAAGATCTCGCAAGACACGATGACCTTTCGCATCAAACTAAGAAGGGCTCTTGAGAGTTAGTCCGACATCGCATTCAAAGTCTCTCAAATCTATCTTCCCAGGTGAGTTTTGTTTAGTATTTTTTTTTTTATTTCACTATGACTTCTTTTCTATTTTGATAACATTAGCTTGTTTTTGGTTAACTTACTAAAGAGTCAAGCTAGGAATTGACTATACTGTCATAGCTCTCACTCATCATTTTTGTGTAAGTTACTTGGAAAATGTAGATCTAGATAATTCATCTCAAGAAAAGGCATCCATCAAGTTCTGCATTATCGTATTCTTTGTAACTTGGAGGAAAGTATTAACATATATTTTCGGTTCTTCTATTGTTCTCACAAAGATTAGGATTGTCTCTCAATTAACACGATTTGACAAGATTGAAATCAAAACGGAAACTTCCCAGTGCTGTCTCAAGTTAAAATTTTTGTGTTAGTTGGAACGTAAAATGAAACATGGGAACGGTTCGTTAATATTTCTTTTTTATGTTTCATAAAATATTATTTTATTTATTCCCACTATCCAACTGATAAGAAAAGTTTTTAAAAGTTGTTTTGTGTAATTTTCAGGTAATTGATTTACTTTCAATTTCTAAAAGCCCTTGACATGACTGTTTTCATGTCAAACCATATTTTTCGGAAAAGTTATGAAAAGGTTCAGATTTAAAGAAAAGTCATGTCTTTTTCAAGAACTGTAGATTATAAAGCTAGAACAGTTCTCCTAATCTTTTGAAATTTGTATTTAGTTTTAGAGCCAATATGTTTTCTGCATTTATTAGAGCTGTGAGATAACTTTTGCAAAGTTGAACAGGAATAACTTCTTTGACAATTTGTGTAAGTTTGATAAATCTAGATCTAGTTTTTGTGGAAGAGCAGGAAACCTGCATTTTTCCTTTTGTTTTATTTTGAAAAGTTCTAAGAATGATACTATGTAGCTTTTATATCTACATTTGTTACAGTAGTCAAAGGTTTACTACAGGACATTGTTTTCTTTGAACTTTACTTGGCTAAATTAAGCAAAAAGAAAATTACAAATATCTAGATGTAGATATAGATCATAATGTAAAATCCATAAATGAGAAAATTTTATCAGTTTATGACAGGAAAGAATTTGGTTTTAACTCATTCAAGGGTAAGAATGTGCAAAAAATATAAGGGGCAGGAAAATGTGCTTGATTTTTTGTGAAAGTCCACCAATTTCAGGAATAGTAAATAAATTATTAAATTTTCTCTCATGCTTCATTTTTATAAAGTGTGCCAAAACAGCAACTTACTTTTAATGTTTCAATATTCATAACTTAAAGAAGGTTTTCAACAACCTATATCTAGATCTAGATGCAAACTTTCAAAGGATTTAATCTATAGAGCACTGTTTTCATCATGATAGCCACCATTCCTGAAAGTAGTGCAAGTTCCTATTTCTGGAAATTAAGTTATTATTTTCAAATATTATTTCTTAAAGTTTATTATATTAGTTGTTGGAATTAAACAGTGAGAGATTTATAATGTTTTAAGTACCGGTATTGGGGAATATTTACTTAAGTTAAGTTTCTGTAAGGAAATAAAAATGTTTGGGAGTAGTGGTCCAGTTGTATGCTTATTTTACAGTCTAATTTAGATTTCTATGGTTAAAATGAAATGCTTTTATAAATTTAATAAAATCCACACACGGGATACTGTTTGTTGTTAACATTAAGCTTCACACTGTTTCACAAGATAAAATCTATGCAGCTACCTCTTAATTGGACAATATGTTTAAAAATCATGGTTTTTCACTCAGGACAACTTTTACCAAAGTAGAAGGAGAATTTGAACATTTTTTTTTAAACTTTTCTTACCCAGATGGCAGATGACATCAATCATACAGCAGACAATAATACAAACCCTTTAAAGCGTTCATCAGTGCTGGTAGGAACTATATTCAAATTTTCCTCTTGAAGAATCATTCAGCATTATTTTTTGTCTAGAAATTATGAAGACTATTACATTTACCTGTTTAACAAACAACATTTTTTGTCTTTAGCACAAGTAATCAAGAGGTCAAGGATTATTTCACTTCCATCTATTCTTGTTAAGTGTAGCATTTATTACTGGTATTTGTTAGCATCATGTATGATAGTTATCCATTTTAGAAGTCTCACAATCAAAACAGCTCTACTCCACCTATATTAAGAGCACTACAGAAAATTAAAAGGTAAATTTAATTGCTATAAAATCCCTTCATGCACACAATTTTCCATTTCTTTTTCATAAAAAATCAAAACAAAAAACATCACTTGGAGGAGAAATTATGTAGACTTGACTCCTCCTTTTTTGTTGTTTCAGTTTCTGCTTAAGTGTTATGAGTCAACAGGCTAAAAAGAATCTAATCCTGATTTTCGTCTCTAGAATTGATATTGCATCATTTTAGATTTGTCTTTAGAATGCAATTTAAGCCATTTAGAATGGTACCATACAATAGCCTCCTATTTTCATTTCCATGTTATCTTTTACATTCTTAAGCTCACAAGCATTATTTGTTTTAAATAGAGATGATATAAGTAGTATGATGGACCCAAATAGAACAGTATATCTGGTGATTTGTCACCATATCTGTTTGTTTTTTCAAAATGACTTGCTTATCACTGATCCTTGACGGTTTATGATAAATGTTTTATTTATAGTAGTTGCATTCCATAGAGACAAAAAGATCTGAGTCAGACAATAGTGCCCTTTTGTCCTTAAATCTATTTTTTTTCCTTTTCAGTGAACAGTATTTCATGAATTTATGGCCAAAGAAAAAGAAGCCTGTTCCTTCAAAGAAAACATCCAAAAGCCAAGCATCAGGCAGAATACCGTGCCAGGCTAAAGATAGATGCCGAAAAATGGGCAGCCTTATTGCTTGAAGCAGAAATTACTGGTAAAAAAATTGTTGGGACAACTTAAAGCAGGAGCAGGAGGAGGAGCAAGAGATAAAAAGCAGCATGAGATACAAATTGAAAAGGTCATTGACTACACTAAAGTACATGTATGTGCCTGAAGCTGAAAATACACAGCTTGAATATTACAACTCATTTAGTTGTGAAGCTGAAATTTTAATTTTATTTGTTCGATTTTTCTTTAGTTGAATCTACATAATATGTTTGTTGATATTGTTTACAGAAATACATAGTATATGATTCAAATTTAAGGTGGTGCCCTGATACCTGAAGAAAAATTCATTTTCAGTTCTGTTAACACTTGACTTTTAATACATATAATTTGAAGTTTTTAAAGTTGACTTATCATCAAATAGTAGTCGCTATCAGGCTACTCATTTCATCTGGGATGCTAGACATATTACATGTTTAGGTGTCAACGAAAAGCCGAATTTAAACACAACTTATCAAGAACATTTCTCAATGCAAATTAGAATGATGAAAGGTCAGTTGAAATGCATCTGATGCTTTATATTATAAATGAAATGTTATTCTTGGTGGATGCAAATTACATGAAAAAATACTTAAGTGACCCGTTTGGTGTATGCATAGTTCAATCTCAGTTGATTTAAAGATCATATTTTAAATAGGAGTTGTAAATTTTCATGCTAGAATTCTAGCAAATGTATGTGTTTACAAAAAGGCCCATTTTTTGCAATTTTTTTACATGAAGGGGAAATATCAAATTGGATGAAATAATTATCATTATGATTTCTAGCTTTTTTATTTCTGTATGTCATACATCTCCTCTTTTTTGAATTCTATGTCCACTGCTTGGAATGTAATAATGTGTGCAAAGTGCTTGTTTTTAGACAAAAGAGCACTATTGTCTACTATAAAGTATAACAATAAGTTATTTTGATTTTCATAATGCAACATAATTTCAATAAACTTTCTATACATAGTTCTTTATTTTTTTTTAATCTTTGACATGATCAGTGTTGTGGAATTTGTTAAAGAGTTGCAGTTCATTGTTTGTTTATCAGTTCTTTCCTTTGTTCACTTTGGACTTGACAATTTTTCATGAAAATTAAAAACTTAACAAAGATATTAGCAAGAAAATAAAACCTCTCACATTTTTTTTAAATATTCATTAACAAGACTCACTCTTGAGTTGTTGAACTTATTAGCAGAGAATGGCGTGACTTCTTTACATTTTGTTTTTTGTTTTTTTTACATGTATTTTTTGTGTTAATGTAGTTTTCATAATGGTACAGTATAATGAATAGAAGGATAGAAATAATTTTGATCACATTCCAAAACAATAACCCTGATGGATAGGCAATTTTAGTCTAAATAAACATTACATGTAGTACTTAATGATAAATATACCAGTCTATAGAGTACTTCTAAATAGTAAGGGGTCTGATATTTTTCATGATATACCCTTACAAGCATATAAGTCCTTTAAAGAAAAAAAATATTTGTTCAATAATGAATGTTTTGACTATGAGCACTTGAAAAAGATGTTTTTTCCGTGTTATTTTACGTACTGCATCAAGGGCAATTTCTAGCTAGTATGAAGAATAAACATCTTATTTAAGCTTTTATTCTAAATTAAACGATTATTTCAACATTTTTTTTCTTTCAAGTGTATCCAAAATATGATTACTTTTAGAGTTAAATATCAATAACTACGTTTAAATATTGCGTAATAATAAAGGGCAATAACTCTGTCAATACTGAAGTGCTTAGATAAAAAATTATATAATATCTTCATCAAAGGTCTATACTACAACTTTGCTTCTTTGAGTTATATAGAAATGTCCATAACTTTCAAGATTAAGGCATGCCATATGGGTGCAAAATCATGATAGATCTAAGCTACCTGTATTTGGCAATGGGTCATATATATATATATATATATATATATATATATTAAAAGCAAATTTTCAAACCATACTATCCATTCTTAAAAATCATCTTTTACAATTACATTATGAGGAAAAAAATATCCTGGTTAGCAACTCTCCTAATACAAATGCACAACCAAAACAGGCTAATTAGCTGAAGGTCTTGTGTAACTTTCATGTGCTGAAGTGCTTGAGGTAAAATATGTCAAAATTTGATTGTGTTCGCCTTTTCTATGAGGCTCTATGAGTATCAAATCTCATACTGTTCAGGATTGAACCACTATTACAAGTAAAGGCATTACAAAGGGGGCTTCTTTAAAGCTTATTTTTTTTTGCAATGAATGCCTGTTCAGTAAGCTTTCAATTTGCAAACAACCTTCTAGTTAAGCTGAGACATCTCAAAAGGGTTAAGAAATAAAAACGTTGAACACCTAGTTACTTTGATCTATTCATAGACTGTTTTCTGAAGCATCTATTACTTCTAGAATTGATCACATAAAATACTATACGTGGCCTTACTCTAATTTTTCCTATTTTGAAGATGAGGCTAGGTAGCTAATGCTGTCAATTACATACCTGCATTTTTCAGGGCTGGTGGCATGTAAATCTGTCTTTCTTTTTTAGATTTCTTTTGATGTTTGGCTTTGTGCTTCTGCTTGTGTTTTTTGTGACCCCTACTTTTCTCCTCTAATTCTTCCCCTCCTCTCATCTGCTGCTGACTTTTTTCTTCATCATGATCATCAAAACCTTCATCTGCTGAGAAAAAAAGGTAGGAAAAATTCCTAAATATTACCGGTACTAAAAGGAAAATTGGTGCTTACAATCTCTTGATATTAATAAGTTAAATGATACAAAAATACTAGAAGGACCACTATCAGACTAGAGAGCGCTCTAATTTTATCAGCCACAGTGGACAATAGTGAACCTGTTTTGCATTTTTTTTCAGTCTGAATAAGCAGCATTGTCAACACTTAGTATGAATAAAACGTTTCCATGTGTTGATGGCTGGTTAGATTGGCCATTCATACACTTCTGTGTTGTTAAGACGAATTAGATAGGCTGTTTAAGTCGGCCACTTTTTGGATGTCTCAGTGACAAAATACACACTATTTCATAAATTGACCATCTTTTTCCTTCAAGAATTACAGAAAATGTACAGGTTTGGCAAGTTTCCTTTTCAATTTCACTACTTTATGGAGCATATTAAAACATCCATATAATACACTAAAATCACCCTGACGCCACACACCTTAATCAATGATGCTTGGAGTGTTAAAAAAATTGGGACTAGAATAAGTTTTATCTAATTAAAATGTGTACACAATTATTTATAACTCTTTCTACACGTGTTTTAAATAAAATTCTACTGTGTGGGTGTGCATGTTTTCACATCAAGCTTCACAACCAGAACTTGAACAAATGCTCATTAAACTTTCAGAATGTGAAGTTATTTTTATTGTGATGCACATAAGTGAGAAAGAGAGAAAAAGATATTGAGAAAGGAAGTTAATTATCAGTCAATAATAAATCAAATAATGAATAAATTGAAAAAGAAAGATAAAGGGAGAAAGGACTGGGGCTAAGTGCTTTATGCACAAAGGTAGAAAGAAAGATAAAAAAGCATATTGATCAACAGACATATAGAGTTAAGGAGGGAGAGTTGGAGGATGGCACACAAAGAGGGATGGAAAAAAGTGAGATAAAAATCTTGCTAAAGGGGTGATGTGTGTGTGTGTGTGTGTGTGTGTGAGGGAGAGAGAGAGTGTGTGTGTGTGTCAGTCAGAAAATAATATCAGGAGCGATAGGGAATGAACTGATTAAGAATTGGGCAATAGCAAATAAAGTTCCCACAAAAAAATATGTGCAAAAGAGGGTAAAAAAGTTTAACATGCAATAAAACAGAAAGAGAAAAAAGATTAAAAGAATAATATTATAACTCATTTAAATGACTTACATTTATTGACCATATTTTTTGCCAAAGTCAAGTCCTTACTCTTCTGCAGTTTCTTTTGGAGAGCCCTTCGCTTTAGTCTTGCAAAAGGAGACTCATCTACTTCACTTCCTTCTTGCATTCTTCCTGCAACATCAAAGAAAGATATATCTTGAAAACCAAGCACGCAATATTGAATCAATCCCAAACCATAAGCAGATATTAGCCATTCTTATCCTCGAAGCTAAACTAACTTTAAAACGTTCAACAAAGCTATTTAAAAATTCTCAAAATAATAAAGGCACTCCCCCCCCCACCACGAACACACACAAATTGAACAAAAAACTATGTTACAGTAAATAAAAGGTTCATTCCTCATAATTCTAGCATTCATTCCTACTAATCCTAGTATTATGTTTTTTAAACTGTGAGATCAAATTGAATACTTTTAATCATTAGAAACTTATTAAACTTGGCACATTCTAGTGTGTTTCGGAAATCGTTTCTTTGATAATCCCATTTTAAGTACCTATTTGCTTTAAAATTTGGATACAAACGTTTGGCTGCAATTTACAAATAATATCTAACAGGGGATTGTAACAATATCAGGGATACAAAGGGATAATCCAATACATATCTTTGAATTATTCTGCATGCAGCACTTTTTAACAATCAGAGAGCTAAAAAGGTTTTGCAACACACATTAACTAACCAATAATGCATGTTTCATTATAGCATTAATTAGCTGTAAAAATTGCGTGGTACTCTTCCATAATGGAAATGTCTTTCATAATCAACAATCCAGTATTCAAAATAAACTTGAAATATTTCAAAGCAGTTTTTACAAAAGGACAACACCCATTTGAGTGAGGCGATGAACCGTAGAGCTCTTGGTCCAAAAAGAGAGTGTAGATCACTGGACTAGGAGGCACAATAAGAAAATAGTTATACCCATTAACTAAATATTTTATCAATACAGGTGTGATGAGGAGAGAGAAACTAGAACATCTTGAATGATTGAGGGAAAATGCAGAGGGGGAAAAAGCAAGAAAAGATGTTGGATAAACTTAAGTGGTTAAAAGCAAAACGAGTGACAGATGCACTGAAAGCGACGAGGAATAAGCGGCATTCCCACTGTCATTCTGAACTATCAGGAACCTATGAGAAACCCGATGATTCGACCTCTGAGGTGGAACTGATATTGATAGACGGGGCGTGGCTGGCAGCATCTGTGATTGATATGTGCAAGAAAATTAAGTTTCTCTTTGAAAAAATTTCTAAAATATTAACTAGAGCCCAAATATTCATAGTCAGTTAAAGAACTTGCGAGGAACAATTTTCAAGCATTATTTAAAAAGATAATTTCAATTTTTATTTTTCTTACGTTGCAAAGCACTACCTTATCACTCTGTCTCTATTTCTGTCTGTCTGTCCCCCTCTTATGTTGAAATATGGGTATGGCCGAATTTCTATCAAAATACTATAGGGATATATACTGTCTTCTTTTCAAAAGCCACATTTTGGACCAAATAGTTGTTTTTTTATTTCATTTCTTTTTATCTTTTAAGCAGAAGTCAGTATGTAAATGGCTAAAAATAATCAAGATCTTCTAAAAAATGAATCTTCAGTTATAAACTGCTTTTTTGTCAACAAACACAAGATGTGGGTTTTTTTTCCACCTTTTAAAATTTAAATTAAATCAGCGAATCTAGAAAAAGGAGCAATCATGTCAGAGATAAGTTATTTTTACAGGTACATGCACCTAGCTAAGGCTTCTTTCCTCTGACTCAGAAGCTTGAAATAGACATAAAGCCTGCTAAAGGCTCAGAGCCAGCCAACCTCACTGTAAACCTATCGAGTTTCCACTATAGTGTAGACATGTGTTCAGAATGAAAGTTAACCCATGGGTGGAACTAACAGGTAACCGACAGTTCGGAGTGACAGTGAGGACGGCCCAATAGAGATGCATAGAG
The DNA here is from genome assembly GCA_033675545.1 of Elysia crispata. Lineage (NCBI taxonomy): Eukaryota > Metazoa > Mollusca > Gastropoda > Plakobranchidae > Elysia > Elysia crispata. The sequence continues at coordinate 174,767 of JAWDGP010006856.1, forward strand.
GTCATGATCACCAACACTAAAGAGCAGTGCACCTGGTTGATTGATCAACACACACACCTATGAGTATGGAGATTGGTTATCAAGAAAGTTATCTGTTTATAATTGTTTTGATGTTCACTTACTTTTTATCCTGCACAACTATAATTATATCAAGGAATACAGTATTAAAACCATCTATATTATCACTTTTATCTATACAACTATGTTTAATGTTTTAGCCTACCAGTCTCTCCATTTCATTTAATTAATGACAGAGTAACACACAATTTAATATAATTTGGGTCATAAATTGGATGTCTTGTATCTACAAAAGGACTCTGCAGTTCCATGTGTAAAAAGAAAAGGAAGGCTTAATCAGGCTTCCTCTAATTAGCTCCCTGAACTAAAAGTTTAGATTATAATTAGACCAATCATTATTATTGTGCTGAAGGGATCTTTTGAATCCAAGAATTTAGACACCACACTTGTCACAATTGATTTTGAATTAACTATTGAAATTTTGGAAAATGGCCTATTTGCACAATTGAACAAGCCTCCATTGAGATCATGATATTCTCATAAGTATTGGAAATCAGTCGAGTTAGAGGACTTTAAAAAAGAGATTGCAACCTTCATCATGGGAAGTTATGCAACTGTTTTTAATAAACAGTATGATAAAATTTTCATGCTTGCAAACTTAATTTTAAGACACATTGGTGTACTGCAAATTATTTACTCTAAGAACCATATAACTCCTAAAAAATGAAATACAATCCAAATAAAGCTTTACAAACCCATGGCAAAAATATACTTGCCCAGTCAGCTCCAAGGCAAGTATTCCTATTTTTACAAACTGAACCAATCAAAACCATTATCTTTTATTCTTTCACACATACACCCCACTTCCATTAAAAAAAAACAACAAAAAACCCACAAAAACCTATAAACTTAAATATGTTAATCAATATATTCAAACTTCCCTTTTGGCTAAATTTTCTCAAAAAGAAATAACATAAAAAGTCCTTCTTTCCATTCCATTCCATTGACCTATCCCTTTCTTATCTACTCTAGGCTAGTGCCACAAACAAGTTTTTAAAAATGTAAAATAAAAATTCGGCAATTTTAAACTTAGCATTCAAGGTGTTTAGATTCTTCTTTATAAGCACAAACTAGGTAATTTGATAGATGATTATCAAGGTAAGGATGGATCCAAGCGAGCCAGCAGGTACCACATTTTATATCTCCTCTAAGTTAGCCTTGTCAAACCCAACAGCAAGACTTAGGCATTTAACTTTATCTTTCATTTTAAAACCCATTTGATAAATTTATGAACCAACAAGGTGAATATCAACTTTTCAACATCTTTACACTGTTAGTTTGAACCTAAGACATTTGAAACTGACTGTTTTAAATACTCATCATCTGTTAAAAAACTTAATACCTCAAAAAGTGGTCTAGAAAAGAGATGAGTTCCTTGGTGGGAAGATTTGCTACCTAAATCTGGCTGAAATTAATATGCAGCTGCACCTGATGTTTGAAAAATGTAAATACCTTTAACAGAAAAGAGTCCCATCTCACTGAACCTTTATACGATACTTCACAGCTGTTTAAAAATCACAGGAGACCCATTAGCTTCTCACAAGGTATACCCCAGATACTCTTTTGTCTATGGATGGATCAGTAGTAATTCATATGCCTGGCAGGGCGCAGAAAAACTTAGAGCACAAAAAACATCTAAAGCCAGCACGATGCAGACAAACCTGCATATAGATTACCTGTGAGTCTTGATTTTGACAAAATTTTTTTTTATTTTTGCTTTGCTATATCACTGTTCCTAGCACTGCCAAGTATGATGTGTTTGGATTTAATCCTCAGGTTTTGATTACAGCTAGAAGTAATAATTTTCACCACATATATAAAATTATTTTTCAATATTCTTGAATGTCCTTGTTGCGTTATAAGAAATGTTAGAAATCATATTTACAATGATGCTCATGATTCAAATATCAAAACAAAAACAATATTTTAATTACTTCAAAACCATTCCATTCATTCAATGATATGTATTTTAAAACCCCAAGAAACTCTATGCAGTGGTGAGTTTGTGTGTGATTTTAAATAATTTGAAAAAAACAAAAAAACAAAACATTTTCCTAAAAATAATCTAGCCCCACTGCTAGATGCGATTGAAATTTCCTAGAAATAATAATTGGAACCCAATTATACAGTCCTTGACTGACTTATCACTGTCCATCAAACTTCTTTTAGACCTCTGAATAAACTGAAGTTCATAACTCAGGGGTCATAGCAAAAAAAGTTCCCAACTACTGAAAATCATTGGCGCCACGTTGATATCAAAATAAGCTAAGAAAATATAAACAGATTTGGGTAAAACACATTTATTACAGATATGAAAAATTCAGTCTTTAGTATGAAAAATTCAGATTCTACATGAAAATGACTATGCGTTGCAATTGTCAATGCATGAACAATTCCCTTTTACCTGGATTATTTCATTCATTAGCTTATGGAAGAGCAAAGAACCTCATTCTCCTTGTTCTAGCTAGTGGCCTAGTGCCCCCCCCCCCCCCCCCTCCCTCACATTGAGCCAAGGGGTAAAGTGAAAACTTGGATTTTTTGAAACTCAAATAAGGCAGCAATTGCTGCTTCATCAAAGGCCTTTTCTTAACCTTACTATTAATTATTTTACTTTTTACTGTGGTGTCACTTCATGAATTCTTATTGGACTAGTACTATTGTCAGATGAATGAGTTTTAGTTTTCCTTGCTGCTTCAATCATTATTTTCTATTTGATTGTCTTGAATCACAACTGAGGTAAGTATGTCATGCTGCACATTTTTTAACTTATGTTTGTTAATAAGCCATTTTGCTCTCTCTTTTCTTTTTTCTCTCTAAAGTTACTTTTTGATGAACATTGATATGTTAGGCCAAATTTTGTCTCTTGATTTTAATCAAGATCTTTTTGCAATTTCTGAGGTTAGAGTGTATTTTACTTTTACTTTGTGTCAACTTTCTCTTTTTCATAGGGCATCTGAAATTTAGATATTTCTGCATAATTAATATCAAATGGGGTCTGTTAGGATTTTTTTTTATTTAAAAATATTTGATGCTAGAAAGCCCACTCCTACTTAGCTCATACTTGACTGTCTGCATAATGATATTTCAACTGTCTGTCTAGTAATTATTCAAGAGAGTAAATGCATGGGCTGGTCTGCGGTCATGCCCAATGCAAGGCTAAAAAATCAGTTAGATCTGGTCATCAGTTGTAACATGATTGTATTATATGCTAAGGCATCAACCAAGCCCGCTCTGTGTCTCCTTGGTTTCTCATAATGATCCCTCATATCTCATCAAAGTTTGCTCTTCAAGCTAGACTAGAGAGGTGTGAAGGGGGAAAAAACAAACAAATTGGAACAGCCGTAAGCATGGACAAAACAGCTTTAAAAAAAATACAAGATTTAAACCCAAGACCTAGAACCAGAACTAGAATCTAGATCTGGTATATTCTACCACTTATGCCAAAGTTTAGCTCCAGCATGGTACGTGTCCTATTAAACATGACTGTGTATAGGCCTATCAGATTTTATTTTTACCCTCCCTCTCTATCTCTCGGACTATGCTGCTAATTTGATGATCTTAGAAGGCTAGGCCAGAGTGACAGCAACAGTCGCAAGTGTTAAGAAAATAATGAACTTTGCCAAGATAACAAAATATGGTTCAGAACTGTTCAAGACCTTTCTAAAATGTAGTGAAGATAGAATGTTTCACAGAAAGTAATTTTTGGAGACAGCAGTATGACAAATTGATCTACTTTTATGAAAAGTACCGATTTTATTATTCTGTGGACTTCGCATTTGGCCGGACACATGGTGTGTTGTGCTGAACATCAGTAAAGGGTAAACACATTGTGACAAACCTTTGCTTAGGAAAAATGCTGGTTTACTGTTGCGCGGACTCAGTGTTTACTCAGATAGAGAATTTGCACTGAACATCCAAAATTAACTTTTGAAATGCACGGATTAACGCTGATCCGCGGAAAATTTTGAGGCCTGATAACTTCAATGAATGCCTAACGCTATAGATATGATTTAAAAAATTCAATAAGAATATTATTCTTTTATCATAATCATAAACTTATAATTTCTTAAATCATAGAATACTACTGCCCTTTCTGGGGAGGACAATATAATCTGTAAAGGAAAAATGTGATGTAAATATGAAAGGCAATCCAAGGCCACAAAATAGCATAAGAACTAGACAAGCCTTGTCAAAAATTTTTCACATGAGAACAAAAATGAACTATCAACCAACCACTTGTGCTGTTTCATATATGTATTATTCAAGCCTGGTCCAAGGAACACCATGAAATACTTCAACCAAAACTAGTGATGTTGTTTACTTTTTCATGCAATATGTTAATTTGTATCATCATTCCTTATGTATACATGATGCAATCTCAAACTATTTAACCCTCATCCTGCTAACGTGGTTACCCACAGATAGGGCTGAAAACTGTACTGTTGCCACGGCCAGTTAGCTTCTGGACTGGGCAAGTGACAGAGAGGATTATCTATGTTTGTACTGAGTGTATTGTAGTTCACAACAAAGCGTCTAGATAGACTTTTGTTGCCAAAACAGAGTTACACTTATTTTTCAAACGTGACAACTTGATTTAAATATATTTCATGGTTCTAAGAGTTTAAGAAAGGGCAAGTTACAGACATAGGCTTGATGAAAGCTTGGATTTGCGCTGAAAGTAAACACATACGTAATTAATTTAGTGTGTGTGTGTAAGAGGGAGGAGGGTGGCGGGGATGAAAACTAAGCTGGATAAGATTATAACTCATTTAGAACAAGCAAACCTTTGAGTCTAGTTTGGTCTTCCATCTAAGCTAAAGCCACAGTGTCAGTGCATGCTCCTTTTGTTCAAAGAAACTACGTGTATGTAACTATACAGATAGATGTACAGCTAAATACGGGTACGATGTTGTTCTATTATAACTAAGCACAGAGAGTGGGGTGGGGTGGTAGGTGAGACAACAGAGGAGAAAGGAGAAAGGAGACAATCAGACTAAGCAACAAGGTCCGCCCTCGATGCTTATCAGGCGCTCCAATAATCATTGTCCCTTACAACTTGTGAGACATCAAGTACAAAACTCGCTCAACAATCTGTTCGCCAGCCTATACTTTCCTGCCATTGGACACATAGTGACAGCTGACAGAATATCAAACTCACCAACAACAAAGACAAAGGCTTTATACCCTACATACACACCACGCTCTCAACTCATGCCTTTCTTGACACCTCAGTAAACTCCTCCCTTTCTTACTCGGCTTTACAGTGACAAGAGGCTGTGTTGTGACTGACCGGTAACAAGATTCGTTTGGTCTAATGCTATTACAAAAATTGGCCAATCATGTTATGTTATAACTAACACCACCACTGCACTGGGGGGAGAGAGCAGTGGCCATGCCAAGTCTTTGTCAGGACTCTGTATTGGGGACGGGGTGGGGGCAAGTAAGAGGGAAGGGAAGGGCCATGCGGTAAAGTCACCGCTGTCTAGTTCTTTTATTTGCTCTTCCGTCTTTATAACAACCACATGCGAAAGAAGCCGGTTTCCCATGTATCAGTAACATCAACTACCCATCTCGTAACATAGTTCAGATAGATGTGCCTAAATTGAAATTTGTTCTTCACACCTCAGGGGCTCTCGATCGCCTTCCAGTAGTTCAAACAGGGAAAAATTGTCACCTTTTCATTGGTTGATATTCTTAGAAAAGATATAAAGTCTACAGAGTATATGAGATGAAGTGTTTAGAAGATGATGACTTTTCAAACAGGTCCGCCAGTCAACCATTAATAATAATGGTGCTGCAGCTCCCGGTTAGGAACCTCAGCACCAGGTTATCGTCAGGGCAAAGCTTAAATATAATGGGTGCGCAGGACTAGGGTTAAAATGGCATTATTCTCGTTGATATATTATAGGCCTGTATATATATATATATTATGATTATTATATACATAGGCAAAACAGGTGAGAGGGGGAAAAAGAGAGAGAAAAAGAGAGAGTGAGATTCAGTAAGCAAGAAACACAGCACCACTGGAGACAGATATAAAGTTGGAGTAAGATAGAGAGAAAGAAGGAGAGAGAGATCGAGAATAAAATCCTGAGAGGGAAATAAAAAGAAGATCAAGACGGGAGATAGAGAGAGAGAGAAACAGCAGAGAGATAGCGCGCGAGGGAGAGAGAAAGAGATAAAGAAAGAGAGGGAGACAGAGTAGATAGAAATAGGGAACAACCAAAAAAAAAAAAAGAGGGAGGGAGGGAGGGAGGGGGGGAGAGAGAGAGAGAGAGAGAGAGAGAGAGAGAGAGAGAGAGAGAGAGAGCGCACATGCACAAATGCTTTTTGCATGCTACAATCAAATTCTTACCAAATTGAGACACAGGACTGTCTTCTATGCCTGCCTGATCAGATGATATTAATATAGCTGTGCGTACGTCATTGTGTCCAATCTTATTTCCTTGCTCTCCTGAAGGAAAGTTTTTCTTATTTCTCCACTGCCTTCTTTTTGTTTTCCTTTTCTCGATCAACAACTTTGATGTGCTGTCCTCTTCAGACTTTGAGCCAATGTCTGTAGAGAAAAAGGAATAGATTTTTTCCTTTCGGTCATCTCAACAAAAATTCCACTCTAACATATAATACAACTGACAAGTAATTTGTGTAAAAAAATTTTATTATCATTTACATAAGTAATTTTAAGGGGAAAACAAAAATAGTAAAAAGGAGTTATTGAAAATTGAATTTACTACATGGCTGAGACCACTTGCAAAGAAATGTAAGGTATGTAACATGATGAAATCAAATAGTCTATACCTAGGAACTCTTTGCTTTGTGGGATGCCCAGATTTGATTATCTGAGAGATGCCATCTGGTATGCTTTAGTGACCAGTATCAACTTTTTTACAGGCAAATGTGGGATGAATCATCAGACAAAAATAGTTCTCCTTCCTATTCTTTATTTCCTTCTCCAACTATACTTAATCCTCTTATCTTCAACTCCTTTGTTCCTGTCTTTCAACACCACCACCACCACCACCACCACTACTACTACTACTACTACTACTATTACACTGCTACTAATACTGCTAGCTCCTCGTTTTCAACTGATACTTCTCCTAAAATTATCACAATCAATTTATGGGGGTAAAGAGAAGAGAGAGAGAGAGAGAGAGAGAGAGAGAGAGAGAGAGAGAGAGAGAGAGAGAGAGAGAGAGAGAGAGAGAGAGAGAGAGAGAGAGAGAGACAGACAGAGAGAGAGAGAGAGAGAGAGAGAGAGAGAGAGAGAGAGAGAGAGAGAGAGAGAGAGAGAGAGAGAGAGAGAGAGAGAGAGAGAGAGAGAGACAGAGAGAGAGAATGAGAGTAAAGAGATCTTTTAGAAAATGGCAGAACTATTTTGTTAAGCAAATATGTGAGCTTTATTTAGTTTGTGCTGTGGTGCAGTTAAGTTATTTGTTTTACTCACACACATACACAAAAAGGAATTTTAATTGCTTATGAAAAGAATTATTTACTTACATATTAAAAGATTAAAAAAATTACAGATTTATTTGAATCTTCTAAATTCTTTGATGGTCAGCCTTGGACAGCTTAACCAAATTGACATCATAAAACAGCTATACCAATGCTTAACTGCATGATTGCAGAGCAAGTGATCCATCAATTACTCAACAAGTAAAGATAAAATCAACGAACCCATTTTTTGCTGTTCAATGATTTTATCACCCACAACTCATATCCTTACATTTTGAACAACCACTTTGTGAATTCAGGTGGCAAAGCTACAAACTATTGATTATGATAAATGATGTAGAGGTGAAACAATCAGTCTCATTCAATAAAAGGCCATAGATTTTTTTTTCACTTTTCCATTGGGGCAAAACTAAATTATCAAATACTTACCTTTGGCTATAAGCACTTGTCTACTGGCCCTACCATCTTCATCTGAGTCTCTGTGCTTTAATAGAGGTGCTGACCCAAGCCTCTGTTTTATTGATAGAATGGGACTGTCTTCTACAGAGAGAAGACAAGATGACTTAATTCTATATAAACAATAATAGGTTGAACTTAGTATTGACATCAGATATGTTTAACAAACAATTTTTTCAAAAAGTGGTTTTTGTCTCCCCCCCACTCTTTTTTCGTTTTATTATTTTCTTTATAATAAATGTTGATTCATCACATAATTTATGTTTTTTCTTATGAGGGGGGGAGGGGGGGTGGGTAATTTGATTGGCAAAATAATGCAGTTACCAATAATTCTTTCTGTTTCAATCCTTAAACCTACCTCTACAAAGATTTAGAGTTAATAATATTTGATGCTATTTCAAAGCAGAATTTATTCCAAAGCGTAATTGTCATCCTAACCCTTGAAAGACCAGCGTAAGTAAACCGCTAACTGATTTGCCATGGCGAGGTAGCAGAGCCATTAACAGATGCAAGAGCGTGTGCTTGGTGCACTTACAGGTCCAGTTGTGTGAAAATCAAATATCTACCAGTTGATTCGCTGTTTTTACACTCTTAAGTTTTTAGACACTTATAAATGTATACATTTTCTTAAACTTTACTGTTTAATCTTTGTACTTGTGTTATTTTTTTAAAAACTTTTTTCTTTCATTAAAGACATATAATAAGAAAAAGGGTAAATGACGCACATAAAACGTGTCGAGAAGAAAAATAACAAGACAATTTTTATTGATAAAGCTAATCACCAGTTCCCCTAATTTGCTATATCTAGTATATTTCAAGCTTTGAACAATGACTAATCCAATCACTATGTGCTATTTCGCGCCAATCACGATCCACAACACAAAGCTCTTGAACCAATCAGGACGGTCCATCAAGTCAATTTCATAAACGTCTTTCATCTAATACAAACGTAACAGAACCAACAAGCATCACAGGAACAGATTCACTACTCTAACCTTATTTTCACACATACTCAAAAACCAAATACCCCTCAAGTTCACCTATTCCTTCTTTGGAAGAGGAGGGGGTGAGGGAGAAATTAAGTTAGAAGACACACCAGGCAAAAAATTGCATCATTGTTCTTTATCTTTGTTGTTCAATTTTAGTGATAGTATATTTAGAATCAAAATAGAATGGTCTACAACCGATTATAAAATATGCTTGGATTTTTTGCGCCATCGATTAAAAGCTATCAAATTCTCACGCTGATATGGGGTTCCAAACTACAGCTGTAACAAGTAGAGCAGGGAATTTTTTGATAGAAGAGAATCATAGTTAATACTGATGATCATCAAATCACAGTCGATATTTAAGTTTAATTCATAACTCTAACCTCCGTGAAGCTAGAAACATCAAATAAAGTGCAAAATTATTGAATTTTATAGCAAAATCACATCAGATTAATGCTGACCATTTCATTGCAGACTGCTAAGCGATTTTCTCTCAAGATTAGAAGAGAGACATTAATGATAGTGATAATCTGCAATTGCAAACGAGTGGCCAAAAAATGCACAAGCATAGTTTATTTCTTCAGAACTTTCTTATCCGTGAAGCTAGAAACTTAATAAAATTACCAGCGATGTTACACATCTACAACCGTCGCCTTCCTGCTGGTAATTGTGTGAGTTGTAGATATAGAACTGCCGCCCAGTGAAAATGTTCAAAGAATGTTGCATATGAAAACTCTCGCTTTTCACAGGTTAAGACATGTACAACCTAGGTCTACTAAATTTGAGCATTATCGGAATCTACTCAGGACAACATGAAACTTTCAAAGATCATTTTTTTTCTAATTTCAATTAACAAAATCTGCAACTTGAACATAAGAGAGGATAATAATTGTGCAACAATTAAATAAAGCACATAAAATTAACACACCTGTAACAGATTCAATTTTGCCTATCTGAGCTACCTCTGTGGCATTTGTCATCTTTTCCTGCCTTATCTCCTCCAGGGATTTGACTCTAATGCCTTCAAGCAATCCCTCATCTTCACTGCTGCTGGTTTCCTTTTCAAACTTGGCATTTGCCATTATTTTCTTTTTGGAATCTTTCAACAGAGCTTCTCTTGTTTCATTGTCATTTTGAGATGAGGATGGTGCATGTGATAGAGGTAGTTTGCCTAACCTATCCTTCACAGATAATGGAGCTTTTAATCTTGAAGAAACAACATTGTCAGAGTCATACTCTAGGTTCACCCTTCGTGACTTCTTGTCTGGAAATATGCCTGCTTTTTCCAGTCTGTTTTTGGCTTTAATGATCTTTCCCACTTGCACTCCATGTGCCGAGCCAGCTTGTTTCCTCAGGAGACTGACTTTTGCTTTTTGGAAAAGAATACAATTTTCATAATTAGTAATAAAATTAGTTCTACATAGACACAAATAAACATGGCCTTGTAAGGCCTTAGATTAAAAAAAAACCAAGATTGCTTGTATTTATCATTACCAAATAAGTTTTTCCATTTGGTAACCCAAATAATAAGAACTAACTCATTATTTTAAGAGATATGTGACATAAAACAATCTTAGAATTATGATAGGAATGGCTATTTTTGATGTCCAATACACTAATATCTATGGCTGACCCCAAAGATAATTGAATACTTTCATCTATATTTGAGAGATACTCTTTCTTGATGTAGATTCTCAATCTTACAGCAACCTGGTATTGACCATTTGGGTTCAGTGTTATGTAAATGACACAGGATTAAGCTGGTGTGTATCTACATGAATTCAGAAGTTGATTTTAGGTCTGCCTGCACTACCACTCAGGCTACATTCTGTTAGAAACTACAACTGACTCAACATTAATGACAAGCAAGAATTAAAAATATTGGTAACTTTGGACATTTTTTTGAAAATGCAAGCAGAGGAGTTCAATAGTATAACTAGCAGCTGTAAAAGCACAAACTCCAGATATGGCACTGCTTAGCCAAGGGAGTGGGGAGCAGGCAAGGCTCAGTCTTTGCCTCAGTCTACTTGCACATTCAAAGGTGCCAACTTTTGAAAAGGCAAGTGCAGATTTTTTGCGAGATAAATAAAATAAGTCGTTGCAAACCTAGTGGATGATGTTACCCATTAAGTAAAATTATCAATATTGACTTTCACAAAAGCTTAATTAAACGTTTATAAGTTAACCTATTACTTATAGTTATTGTAGACTTTATATAACATTCTCTTATCATAACTTTAACAAATACACCATGGCTGCAAGCTGTGAGCAGTCCACCAAGCATGTTACTTTATTTTAGATTAGCTGGATACTGCCAAATGCGTATTTTTTAGCACTGATACAGACAAACGAACTAGGAAACCCAAATGTGCACTAAATATGCATTATACCTAGTGGTTGGCACCTATGCTCATTGTTCCAGCCCATTCTGGAAATTCAGGCAGAAGATTTTTGCTACATAAGCAAAAGTTGAGTAGGAAAACTTCAACCCATAGTGGATGGATTCAACTTAAGAACTGAAAGGAAGGGGTTATGAGGTACCCCTAAGCTTACAGCTGAAACCAAATCATTATTGACGCTGATATCAAGGATATGACGATCTAAAGAATTTGAATTGAATATGTGTGTATGTGGCCTGAAGGATGATAGCAGGCAAGGTCTCTTAAGAGGCAAAGTTTAAGCTTTTTTTTATTATCACAACTGAAAATATCCAATGAAATCTGAATAGATGTTATGGTCAGCTCTGTAAGACTATCCATGTAGGAAAGGATTAACCCTCAAAACAAAGGAGACTGAAGATAAAAATGCAGAACCTTAACAATGTTTCCCGTTCAAATCATTGCATGAAGTATAATGGATATGTTTGTCCAATCAAAAATTCGAAATGGTGCTCACACATTGAGGGTCCTCTAGGGTGAAGCAGCTTCAGACCCAATGCCTTGAAAGGGCTCAAATAGGACTACTGCGAGTCCCACTTCTTGGCAAATTGGAGGCAGCACAAAAAAGCTGCTGGCAATATCAACAAGCAGAAATTCCTCAAAACAATGCACTGCAACGCTGAGGGTTTAATGCACAAAAGGGCAGCGACTATTTCAAGACGAGTTAAGCTTACATTGTGCATAAAACACATCTCAAAGAATGCCAAACATCCAAAATGAAAGGCTAAAACATTTTCAGGGCAGATCCGTATAATGCTAACAGTGTGGGAAACAATATTGCAGCCTGGAACAGGCTGAGCACCAAAGTCTGAGGATTAAATTTAAAAAAATTGGAAATGTGTATATTAAAAATTACTTTTGCACAAATGAATATCCCCTTGTGTTGCACAATATTGAAGTAGCAAAGTCCAATTTTATGCTCTTTTGAGATTTAAATCGTAACTCACACAGACGAGAATGTGATCCCATGGACAGCAGAGGTGAAGAATAATCTACTTTTGACAAGGAAATGGCCTAGAAGATCCAGATGATTAAAGCAAAGACAAAAGACAAGTGCAAATTGGAAATCATGAAAAAAAAAGCAGTAATCACTTGTGGTGTAAATGAAAAGATTTTGAAAAGTATCTGTAAAGGCACAGTAACCTGGAACAGATTCAAAGATGATGAAGACCAACCTCCTCGCAAGACATAGAAGAACAGAAGGCGAACATTTAGCAGGGAGTCACCAGACGCCAGTATCTAATGGAGCTAGGTGAAAAATGAAGACCATCTAACCGAGCATTTCTAAACTACTTAGGGACTTCAAATTTGACATAAAGTTGTAAATTACCCTAAAGATTGGAGGGGTAATATTATTTTTCAACAAAATAGTGTTTTTCGAAAATTAAAGGCAAAAATGTGATTATTATTTTCTTCAAAGAAGAAGGCCAATGTGCGAACTACTACTTGTAAGCACAGCTTAATAAAGATGGCAGAAAGTAAAATTAAAAGTACACATACGATGTAGGCGGCAGTAGATCTAAAAGCATCTGAAATAGATCTACACATTATAATGTAAGATCTAAATAAAGAATGTAAAAATTTACTTGGCCATAGGTTATAGATAGATGGCCTAGATATTTATAACAGCTAGACTAAATTCAAAAGGTTAAGATCTCGATACAGATTTTACTTTTAGGCTTAGAATTTCAAAAGGATTGGTTTTATATCTAGATTTTGTAATTAGAAAAAAAATTATCGAGATATCACGATTCTCCGTAAAGATAGCCATGTGGAGACATATATCTGGATCATGTAAATAAAGGATAGATATCAAGATTATTAACCACTACTGCCCTGTGTACGTACAAAGTACGTACCTACCTGAAGGGTGTCCCATGCGCTGTGTATATACTCAATATAGCAAGTTTTGTTTCGCCGAATTGAAAATCAGTTTCGGTTTTCAAAAAATAAATATAGTATCACTGGAAATCTCAAGTTTTCCCGAAACTTTTAAAAGCTCACGGTATCATCGAAGTCAGACTAAGAACGTTTAACACATGTGAAACCCACACATAAGCACATACACAAACAAAGCCGTTCCTGTGTGTTTGGCTTGAGGAATCTAGATCTAGCCCATATTGTATGGAAGAGCGCCAGTCTTGATCTAGATATTGACTAACAAGCCATGGCTTTGCCTTTGATATTATAGTTTTTTGGTATCTATTGCTATTATTTCTAGATCTAGAGTTGTAGCAAATTTTTACATAACGGTCATAGCCATAATCTCCCAAAAATTTCCTTAGCATGGGGCGGGGAAAATGGTGTAGCAGTCAAGGGGTTAACAAGCCTATTTAATACCTACACACACCACAGCCATGGTAAAGTGTCAGCAGAGTAATCTTGTATCTTACAATCAAGAGGTACCTAATTGAAAGTTACTGTCCCATAAAAAGGCACAGTGGGGAGTTTTGAAAAGCCAGTCTAACTCCCTCACAAAAGATCTGCATATCCAAGGAAGGGACTTTAACAATGTGGTGATGATATGAACAAGGCTATACTACATGCTGCCTATTTATGCATTCCAAGAAAACCTCCCAAGAACTATAGGCCAAATAGACCATTTCCCTAATAGATTTCAGCATGAGCTACCACCTTTGTAGAATGAAGTGAAAAATTCATAATCTATGAACTAGGCTTATGTATCCCTTTAATCTTCGGTCCAAGATTGTCAGAAAATCAAGAAGGGTAACTCTCGCTGACCTTTTAAGGAACATGATCTATTGAAATGACATGTTACAAGATGTTGAATCTGAATTAAACAGTACTTTCCTCGTAAATCTAGTTATTAGATCTAATTTTCACACCAAAACAATGGAGAATTTCAGCTCATACATGAAATGTAGAAGTACAAAAATCATATTTGTTAAATCTATATTTAACGATACGAACATATACTTTTTTCGTCTTCGTTTCATTTAATTGATGGAATTATTGAGCATTTTAACAAGTACATGAATCTGGAATTACCTTTCCGTGGTAACGTTTTTTACGGGATATTTTTCAAAAAGTGAAACAATTTTGGGGACGAAATTTTCATAGCATCTCATGTATATGTTGAACTTAACACCCACCAAAGGGCATTAGCAAAAAGTTCTCCATTTTCAAGTTATACAGGTTTGAGGTATGATAGTTCACTTCTTACAGCGCTGGTACAGTGTTTTGATATAAAATAATAAATGTAAACAAGAATAGAACATCGTAGTTCAGGCTGTAGAGCATCAATATATGAGACAGACCTGATCTTAACTATTAGCAAAGTTATAAATAAGCACTAAGAAGAAAATGAAACTTATGTAGAGTTGCACATATATTCGCATAGTCTTACTTTACAGGTAAGTCATAGGTTTACTTTGCCTTATGTTTTTCATAAGGGCGTGTGCTAAGAGCTCTGTCTCCCTGTAATATTTTCAAGCTTTTATACCTTCCTTCAAACCTGTGACACCTAAGTGCTTTGAGTTTATTTACGTCAGAATATTAATAACATAATAATTGAAAAAATCTTTTTTTTTTTTTTTTTGGTTACCAGAAATGATTGTGCATACAAAAAGTTAATAACAAGTTTTTGATAAAGTCTTCACAGTTAGAGAAACTTTCGATTGTTTCCTCTGTTTGCTAGTTAACAATCTATTACAAGGTGTGCAAACTTCATGGGGCTTTTCATTGTGTTCATATTCTGATTGCTGCTCCATAATTAAAAGTTTCGGTTTGAGGCTGATAGGGTAGATCTATAATGCAGAGTGTTATTTCGGGTAGTTCATGCAGACCCGAGCGTGTGCAATTATTTTAAAAAATCATATAAAATCATTGAAAAACTCTTCGCACTTGAAACTTTCACAAGTTTCTTATATTAATCTTTCAAATATAGGGAAATAATTTTTAAGCGATAAAATTGTTTCTCTTTTGAAATATTCCTAATATACTGAGGTGTTACGAAAATTATGACTTTTTTCAGTTGTTTTACTAGAAGTGAAAAGATTTCCCTGTACCATGTAAACACGTTATAATTAAAAGATTAAAAATATAGCTTTGAACTCAGAAAAATTTCAGCTTTTAAATGAATATACGTTTGATATACTTGATGTTAATGAGGCCAGATTCAATGCGATGTAAAAACAAGTAAAAATTCCCAATATTAGATTTAACAGCAGTGCACCGTCACGCACAGGCACACACGGTTGTAGCCTGCCTGACAGGTGATTGATTGCCGATCCGCCCACTAAGTGCTGGCGTCTGAGGTAGGGCCTGGAAGCAAACTAAGTTGCTGCTTTTTGGTCTATTTTAAGCCGTGAACAGGGTATTATTTGTAAGGATGACTGGATTAGTAATCTAACTTGAGAACATGGCAGAAGAAGGAGGAGAATCTTAGATCTGTTATTCAACATTGTCATAAAGAACAGTCAAATTACTGGAAATAGAATTCAAATAGAGTGATAACATTTTGAGCTACTCAAAATTCAGGTAAACTGCTTACTCACAGAATTGATGGAAAATCAGTATAATTAAAAGCTTTTTCAGTGTTCCACTTTAAACCACTGACAATTATACTTCAACAGAAAAAAATTTCATTGTACCGTATAATTATTGTTTCCTGCTTTTCTTGACACTGCCTGGTCTCAAGACTAATTGCATGGAAACCAAACTTAAAATTGTTTTCTTATACTTATCAGTTGGTGGATCATTGCAGTTCAAAACATCTTTTTTGTGCTTCACGTATAATATTGATTGCTATAATAACCTAATGCAAATATTAGAAAAAAAAAGTTCAAGATTTCAATAAATATACTTGTCACATGACATACCTTGCTTTTGAGAAGTGACTTCCTTAGCCACTTCAACCACTACTCGTCTCACATCAGCCTCTGTTAGGATAAAAAAGACAATAGAAAGGACATAGATTTTTTGTTCCAGTTGTGAACTTGATATTTCATTGATAACTGATAAAAAATAATTTGAAGAGAGGACAAAATAATAATTGGCAACAAAAAAAAAAACAACCCTTAAAAATGAGACGATGAGCCCAACACAAAAATTCAAGAGTATGTTGTCATGAATTAAAGACTTATAACGAAACAATATTTACTCAGGCAGTTTGAATCTTGCCTCATGAACAAGCAGAGCCATAACAAAAGACT
Source organism: Elysia crispata (assembly GCA_033675545.1). NCBI lineage: Eukaryota > Metazoa > Mollusca > Gastropoda > Plakobranchidae > Elysia > Elysia crispata. The sequence goes on from JAWDGP010006856.1 coordinate 191,357, forward strand.
GAAACTGACAGTCTTTGCTCTTTATCTTTAACTCCATCTCTGTGTAGACCAGAATTTTAAACACAATTTTAAAGTGACCATATCTAGTGTAATGTATTGTTGAACCATGAGTGACAGTTAGTTGGAAGTTGTGACCAGAAAGATGTTACTACCTACAGTTTGACGCATTACTATTTAAGTCCTTTAGAAACAATCTTACCCATCCACCCTATAAATGGTTTTATTTATATGATAGTAGCTATTCTTTCACTTTATGGACAAAGTGGACTTTTTTTGACAAGACCATCAATTTGATGATTTTTGGTTTGTTTCTAACTCTTTGATCATCTTGAACTGTCCTTTTCCTTTGTGACACTGATCATCAGTGTGATGTCTGTTTCTGAGACATGGATTTTGTAGCACTTTCATAAATACATAAAAAATTAGAATAATTAAAGAAAATTAGAAAAATAAATAATATTCCAAAGACTAAGAGTCATCCAAGGTAGCTATAAGAAGTAAGCCTTCCTCAGTGACGTATAGCAGTGAGATCATCCTATTTGAGGTATGACAAGTGAGTGATATTACAGCAGGACCGCCGCTAGTGTTTGTGCCAGGGATGAGAATACATGTATATTTAAATAGCAGAGACTGTTAATAATCCAATAGAAGACGTATGGAAATATAGAAACATAGTTGAATCTGAGAAAGTGGGAGCACACAACAAAGACATTGAGCAGACAGTATAGACTGAAAACATTTCACATATAATTTGGGAGATCTCACTACACAATGTAAACATTCCCTAAATGTCGACATTGCCTGGCTTGGTGCATATAATCTGATTTCTAAGATGTTTTTAATACCTTTTTTTAAGGAAACAAAAATAAGCCAACATTTCATTATGTGGCTTTATATAAATATATATATATACATATATTGAAGATTAATGTAATTATTAATGTGAACAATTAACTCACTTGCGGCTAAGGGTCTGGAAATAATTTGAGTGCCAATAGCTGGGCTTTTTTCAGGTATTTTTAAAAATTAAAAAAAAAAATCAATCTTAATCAAATTTTGACACAAAATAATGACACATGCTGGTTTGAACAAAATAAAAAACAAAAGGATTTCTTTAAAGATGATTTTATGTAATTTTTCTAAAAGAAACAAATTTTCATTTTGTTAAAAATTAGATCTAGATTTATATTCGGAAATAACCTCCTCTGAATCACTACTTCCATCAATTTCTGGTTTGTAACCATCTTCACTCACTTCTAGATCACAATCACTTTCGTCTGATTGCTCAAATACTTCAAAAATATTTGTTATTGCTCTATTTTGAATCAGTTTTAGATCTAATTTCTCTTTCCAAACTCTGGAGGACTGGTCTCCCTTTCTTTCAAAAACAAAAAAAACGTGAAGGCTTATCAAAACGAAGCTTTGCATGTACAAGAGAAATGGTTATACTACCCAGATGTTTCCCATGATTTAACATAAGAGTTATCGGGGGTCACAGTCCATCCCGTAGGGCTGGCGGGAAATACCTCAGCTAACAAGAGGCCTATCTTGTCACTGTAACGGTAAACACTGTAAGTGAGTTAATGAGAGTGCTCCACCGTTGGAGCTTATAATAATATGAGTAAAAGATCCTTCCACATACTTTTAGGTCACACTGCATATGTGTTTCGAGCGCAGGACTAGGTTGTTCTTTGTCCTCCCTTCGAAACGCACACACATATATATTTACTGCCTATCTTAGACTTTCAGGTCACACTACACATGTGTTTCGAGGGGAGGGCAAAGAACAACATAAATAAATATATTATACAGTGAAATACGATTAGATCGAACACGGATCGCTCATCATCACAAATTCCTCAACCCCATGTTTTCGCCTTTCGATTCTCTATTTATTCTCTTCTTTTTTCTACATTTTCGTCAAACTAGTTCAAAGTTATATCACATTTTCTTCAAACAATCAGTCCTCAATTAGAGAAAGAAAATGTTCGCCTCTTAAGAAATTAGACAGACTGACTTTCATCCCAATAGCAGATCTTAAATTTCGGTCAAGTGCTCTACAGATAAAGCACACCTTACCTCTTCTTTTCACTGCGTAGAAACAATTTGTGGTCAGGCAGCCTAACCTTTTATTCCCAATCACCAGCGAGACAAACACCCCCTCTCCCACCTCACCTTACTGTAGCTTAGTCAATATACCCGGTGCCAGTTGTCTGTCTGCACCTATTTATGTCTACCTGTTGCTAAGACTTTCGAGGGACCATTTGTAACCAAGATTTGCTTGTTACACGTGTACAAGACATGGGCAATGATGACATCTGTCTGGGCCCACTCCTTGCTTAATCAATCAGTACATAGGTATGAAAAAAAGCTGGTGGGATTGATCTCTTTATTGACGGTTAGGACGCCAGATAGCTCAAAAGGTAGAATGTTGGACTCACAATAATAAGCTCCGCGTTCAATTCTTTGTCAGATCCTCTTGTGGGATTAGGTCTAGCTCTGCCTTGACAGACATCCATTGTCTAGGTTAAAGATTATTCAGGAACAAGCAATGTTTATTGCATTTGAATGTACCTCTAGCTAGAAAGAAATTTGTAAGCCTCATCTTAATGTAGACCTTAAGTCTTGATCTTGCATCAAGAGTACGAGATCCTATAAGCCTTGGGTTCAGAGACAAGGTTTGACAAAAAAGAATTGGTAATGATAGATTGGTTTGTTCAGAGGTATCTGTCTTCCGTCCACTATTTGAAATACTAAAAGTAGGAAAAATATGGCAAATCTGATATCCCCACAATGTTCAGAGTTGCACAGAAGAAGCCAAGAAAACAGGAAGTCTCCAGATACATTGTTGACATACTTCAAAATATTCACGAAAACTGTCCCTAATGAAATCCAGAACCTGAGTGCTAAAAAATAGAAATATTCGAACACAGCCTCTTCCAACATAAAAAAAAAATTCCCGAAAGAATTCAAAGAATCAGTGTTCTACTGTATATGTTTCTATTTATATACATAGTTCTACCGAGAACAAGTCAATCCAAAACTTACAAGTTTTTGTGCCAAGTGGCACTTATCAGGTAATTTTCTTTGCCTCTGCATGTTGATTAAGAGATGTTTTTTCTTATGCATTGAAAGAAGACTTCTTTCTATGAATCAAACTTGGTGTTTAACAAACAACTATATAAGTGTACATTTTATATGCACACACATATATAAAGTTAAGTATAATTTATTTCTTAAATTTTTTTCTTTCTAGGTATTTTAAAAGCCTAAGAGTAAGATGCCAATGCATACCAGATTCCTGTGAAGTATTGCCAGACTCCTCGCCGCTATAAAAACAAGATGAACCTGAAGATGCTTCGTCTTCTGACTCAGAGGTTTTCAGGACAGCTACAAGTCCTTCTTTCTTTTTCCTCACTGGGGCCACTGGCAGAGCAGGCTTTCCAGCCGGAGTCTTTTCCTTTAAGTTAATTGTCTTAGTAGTAGTTGTTTTCTTGGCAGCCTCTCTGGTCAATGTGGCAGAAGATTTGGTGGCTTTAGTAGCCTCTGTTCTCGGTAGTGGTTTACCTTCAGCAGCTGGCAGTAATATGGACAATGAGGAACGGTATTATGTAAAATATAAAACTAATAATCTTTCCACCCAGATTTATTTAAAGCCTTTGTCAAAATAAACTAAGATGCTTATATTTCAATGGCAAATTTTGAGGCACTCAGACAAGAAAACTCCCCACATTGAACAAAGGTTGAATCAGATGGATAATTAAAAGCTGTGACAAACTTAATGTTTCCAGAAATGCTTTAATCACTTACAGCAGCAAATAGATAAATAATCTTTGAGAAGATCCTTTTTGGTACATCAATATTTGGCTGAAGATCATTTGCAAATACTCAATAAGTTTTATGTAATTCCCTTTTGTTGTAGAATTCCATGTGTAAGATCCTATTCTAAACTAAAAATATAAGTGATCAAGTCCTTTTTACATCCAATCAAGACTTGCTACCCAACCCAATGATACTTTAACCTAGGCACATGCTTTTCCAACAATCAATCAGAATATCTATCTATCAATCTATCTACCCCTACTTATATAAAAAAGTTTAGAGCTCATTTTTGCCTATCTTCACAGACTTATTCAGACACTTGAAAATTACAAAATAGTTTTTTTTTATGAAATACATCAGATTAGGGACATGACCCCCATTTTAAAAAGCATGTTTTGTTGTCATTAAATAAAAATTAGACCTTTGATATTATTTGTTCTTCAATGTGCGCCTTCCGCAATGGTCATCAACTTCACTAGATAGTGGTAATTCTAAAAGTTTGGTCGTTGCCCATCACCACAGACTTACACAGGCACTTAAAAATAACAAAACATTAGGGACATGACCCCCACTTTTTCAAAAGCAATGTTTTGTGTCAATAGATCAAAATTAGACCTTTGACATTACTTTTTTTTCAATTTAGATCTCCCGCACAGCCTAGGCCAACCAGCGATAAGACGACCTCAGTCTGAGTGGTATAATTAACTGTGGAAGATAGATCAATATTATGATGGCGGGTGAGAAAAACAGACGTCATTTAAGACGATCCAGATACGTAGAAACACTCAATCAAAATCAAATCCCTCCAACCACACCACCACAAAAAACACTCGATCAACCATCCATATCTATTGATACTGATCGAAATCTAGATCTAGATCTACGCCAAACTGGATCTAGATCTATAGATCAACCAAGATCTGATCAAGATAGTGAAAACAGACATAGCTCTAGATCTCCACAACGTAGACCCAGCTTTAGATCTGCTACACCCCCACAGGAAGAAGAATGATGCTCTTAAGAAATTTGAACCCATCACTAGGACTCCTCAAAAGCACACACATTCTGATTAAAACACTAGGAAGAAGAGTCATTCAAGCCAAAATAAAGACAGGTACACATGCTGGACACATTGTATTCATTCCACGCATTGCACTAACAACAAAAGACTATCATCTCCCATTCACTCTCACTAGGAAATAACTATCCAATAAAACCGTCCTATGCCATGACTATAAACAAGTCACAAGGTCAAACTTTGACAAAAGTTGGAATTTATCTTCCACAGTCAGTTTTCACTCATGGTCAGTTGTATGTAGCTATATCAAGAGTTAAAAGCTATTATGGTTTACAATTTGGATTGGCACCGCCATCAGAGAACTCTGTGACTATAAGCTACACCAATAATGTTGTCTTCAAATCAGCATTAATGTTATAATGGTGAGTACAATAATTTTCTGTTAAATTTATTAATACATGGGTATTGATTTAAACTTTCAATCCTGCGAATTCGCGGGCTTGCAACTAGTGTATATATATTTATAGATATATATTAATGATGTGAGGTCTTGAACTTTCTGAAGGCCAAGAAAAGGGATATTGTAAGTTTTAATGATCACAGTACTATTTCAGAACTGCTTTGATTTTGATCTTCTATTTATATAATATGTAGCTTATTGTTTAAGTGAAAGATAAAAAAATATTTCAATGATCCCCAAAAAATTACTTTGATAGTCAATGAACCTAAGTTTCATAAGATTAAAAAAAAAAGCCTTATTTTGGTTTCCCTTCTCTCATCTTGGATTTCTCCAAAGTGTCTTTGTTTTGTTTGCCACATATTGTATATCCTAAAAGTAGACAAACTATCAACAACAGCCAGATGAGGGCTTCCTGACCTCAGAAATTTTATTGTAATAGCTATTTGCTAAAAGTGTAAGGAATTATTTGGGCAATATAATGTTAATTGAATATTTATTACACAGTATCTCTGCCCCTCTCTCTAATAATGCTACACAGCTAGAGCACCATTTTAGTTGAACTGCTGGGTGCTACACACGAGGCTCCGGTTAGCCTGTGTCACACTGTCCTTAAACATGCCTGAATATGAAAGCATGTAGGTCTGTATGTTAGCATTTACTATCAGCAGCAAATCCATTCCTTGCGTCATTAGAAAATATTTTGTTGCTTTGTATCATGTTTTGTTTTTGTTTTTTTTTATCTGGTACTTTTGGTATCAAATAAAAGCTTGTTCTTTTCTTAAAAAAAATTCTACTAATGTATTTGTTTTTACACTTTGTGTCTGTTTCTGTGACATACTTCATGATCAGTCCAAAATATGTCACGAGTTCTTTATTTACAAAAATTAAATCAATCCAAATGATTAATTTGATTGAAACTTCACTATGCAATCTAGAAGTGGTGGTGGTTTGAAAAGTCAAAGATTTTCATTTTTTTTTCTTATGTGGCAGCCTCCTTTAAAGTACACCAAATGCTAGCTATAAAATATAAAATTCCTTTCAGCATTCAAATTCTTCAGAAATAAGGTACATGGCAGATCACTCACTTTGACATTAATTTTTCTTCGTAGATAAATATGAAAGCCAGAGCAAAAATAAAAAAAATATTAAGATATTAAGACAATTAGGTCTCCAATTCAAAGCTGATTTCGATGTATATTATCAAGTAAATATCTTTAATCACTTTCTTGTAGTATATGTGAACAACATATTTATGCCCTATGAAGAAAACTAGTGAATGCAACATTTGAAAGGGTAATGAAATGTGCCAGTGACGCTGAGGCTTTGTAAACATCCTTTGATAGCATATAACCACAGCTAGTTGCATAGGTGCGAAGGAGAACAGTACAGACTAAGAGTCAGCGGTTGTGACTGTCAAAAAACTCTCCATAATTATAATTATAAATAGTTACCGTTGAATAGAGACATTGCTAACACAAAAGGTTGAAATATCAACTTCAGATACATTAACAGATTGACTCACTCATGTAGCTTCACAAGAAACATATAGAAATAGAAAAACAATGTCAGGAATACGTAGGGACGACATAGAATGCAGCATGCTTTGGATTTCAGGAGCCAAAACAGAGGGTTACACAAAATATTCTACTACAGTGTGGAACAAAAGAAATGGTAGTTCATGCGCAAAATTTGCTGTTGCGTTGAAATAGGCTGACAGAGCATCAATAAAAATAAAGAAGAGAGAAAAAATGAGGAGTTTGCATACCTAGCGAGCAAAAAAGAGAAATTTATTCAGAGGTAGTAGGAGGGAATGTAACATTAGAGACAATTAAAACGAGCCTATGAGGCAACAGCAACTTTGAAGGGACGACTGGATCGTCTTTTTTATCTCAATTTATTTTAAATCCCCGCCAATCACATGTAAAAGAGGGATAGTATTCATGGCAGCAAAATGATGGAATTCCATGAGATGAATTAAAATTATTTCATGGGTGGGATGGAGGGGGGAAATTGCTTAGCGCGTGCTAGCTCTCTATGATGCAGCCAATATTGAATGGCTATATTTTTTAAAATTTCTTGATTAATCCATCCAAATCAAAAGTGCTACTCATCTGTGTGGACTTCGTAAAAAAATTTTTTTTTGCCATTCCGTTTTTTTCAAATGAAATTTTTCTGGCTTGAATAGACTAAGAGGTTGAATCGCTAAGAACGATCAAGTCCATATTTTTACAGGACATAAACTTAGCGATTCAACCTCTTAGTCTATTCAAGCCAGCATTAAAGTCACTGTTCCTGAAGCATCTATTTTTGTAGATGCGGATAGCTCAGTGGTTAAGTGCCTGGTCTTGTCTCGGCAAGGTGATGGGTGCCGCATCGAGGCGCAGGTTCGATCCCTGTTCATTCCATCTGTTGTAATGTTTTCACGTCTTTCGTCTTATTTGTCGGTCTCGAGCTAGATCTAGGTTTGTGGTTGATTTTTCTATACTACTCATTTCATTATTTTCAGTCACATGCATCTTTAGATCCTTAGATCTAGCTTCGTCTGTCTCAGCCTCTAACGTGGTTTGACTGCTTTTTTTATTTCTATATTCAGATAGATCGATAGAAAGATAGATAGAGAGAGAAGAGAGAGAGAGAGGAGAGAGAGGGGGAGAGAGAGAGAGAGAGAGAGAGAGAGAGAGAGAGAGAGAGAGAGAGAGAGAGAGAGAGAGAGGGAGGGAGGAGGGAGGGAGGGAGGAAGGGAGAGAGAGAGAGAGAGAGAGAGAGAGAGAGAGAGAGAGAGAGAGAGAGAGAGAGAGAGAGAGAGAGAGAGAGAGAGAGAGAGAGAGAACATAAGGGTTTTAGAAGAAATGCAAAGGAAATTATGACTTATAGAAATGAGATTTAAGAAAGATAGAGGTAGAGGGAGTAAGAGAGAAATGAACCACCTACATTGCTATATACATATACACATCCTTTTATCGCGTTTATAGGTTACATTTCTTTCAATTCATTTGCATAGAGAGAATTTAGAGATTTATAAGATTTTAAAAAAAATTCTGAATTACCATCTTCTCATTAGAGACCCTTTACATCTCGCCTTCCCACATATCATTCTTATACCCCCCTTTCCCAATTCGAATTGGGTCTATAAGAAAAAATCTTTTCTCAATTTCTGAATTTTTATTTCCTAACACAAACCAGCTCTAATATCTAATACCAAACACGCGCTCCAGCCTTATCTAACCCTCATATCAACAAGGTCACACCCTCTGCCATCCCCACCCCTAGCTTTTGCACTGAACCTTGAAGCATTCTGTGCACTGCCCCTTCCCAATCAATCAATTTTCCCGTATGAGCCCAATTATCCCAATGTTTTGTAAAATTTGTTAAAGTCAGTTTCTTCTTTACACATTCTGATAAAGCCACACTAAAGGCAAACGTTTTTTGTTAAATCTATAGTTGTGTTGTTTCTTTTTTTGTCATGGAGTTATAAAGTCGTGTGCCTATTTCCTTTTAGACCCTGTTATACTATTTACAGACACACACGCATCCTTCTCGATCCTTTATAATTACCAAGTTGTACTCCAAGTGTGGTGTTTTTGCTTTCTATTTGGATCTCTCTCTGTCTCTATTGTCTCTTTGCAATGCCTCTCCCTTCTTATCTTTTTCTAACTTCTTCCCTTCCATTTCTCTGTTTCTGTTTTACCTCATTTCCGTCCCTCTCTTCCAACTTTCTCCTCTCTGTATTCCATCTTCTCTGTCTTTGAAATTTGTCACATTTGTATGTATAGCAACACAGGCTTATTTTGCTACATAAAAAAAAGCACTGCAGCTGTGGCATATCCTTTGCAATCTTAAATAAAAAATTGACTTTTGTTATATCTAACTTTTTTACATCTCAAGAACTCAAGGCAAAATTTGAACTACTGAGTTTGCTCCTCCTTTAGGACAATGCAAGAAAATAGAAATTTTCTTCTTTGAAATGGATATCATGTATAACTCAATGCTTTTTCTATTTAAAAAAAAAATTATTTTTTCAAAATGGTGCAGAACAGAAATAATACTTATTTGTCTTTAGGCCTATATGTTGAGAGCTGAAACATTTTTTTAATATTCTGGATATTGTTTTGATTTATTGTCTGCTTTAATTTTATTACTTTTTTTTTGCTATTTTCTGTAAGGGTAAATATATTTTTAAAGATTAAACTCTGTCAAAGATCCTAGGATTCATTTTTTCTTCCTTTAAATACATCAAATGATAATAGTAAGCCTACTAAATCAACCTTTTCTATTGCTAAAAGGAACAAGATAGATTTTTCTACATATGACTTACTTCCTAATCCATCATCATTTTTCGCTGATATGACAACTGCTATTACAGAAACACATGGTAGTTTCATAAAAAAATCTTTTTTGGTGGGGTTATAAAAAAAAAACACATCGCACCATATCCCTTTGAAATGTGCTAAGAAGGTATCTTAAAAAGTATTGCAGTGTATCAAGTTTTCTCACAATCAATGGCTCACCAAGGATAATGTAGACTCATGCTCATTCGATAAATGCCTAACCCATTTTTACTTATTTGAGCAATGCAAAAAAAAAAAAAATTTTTCCCCTAAAAAACAAATGTATTATTAGTGATATTATTTTAAGTAATTTGAATATTTGGTAACCAAAACCAATTAGGGCTCAAGTAAAAAGAAGAAAACAATATGTAGTATACAAAAATTTTATTAAAAAAAAAATTCCGAAAATTGAGTTAGGCATCTATCGAATGAGCGTGACAATTTTCTTTATGTTTGTTTTTAAATATGATTGACAATCTTAAGCTATGACACAATATCTTACCTCGCTTTTTCATCATAGACTCTAATGCTCTCTGCCTCAAAATTTCTTCCACAGAAAGGACTTTAATGTTGTCTACTGAGTCACTGGAATCTGTAAGGGCATCAAAATTAAAAAAAAAAATAAAGCACAATCCAAATTTAAGTTACAGTGACACAAACTTTGTCGATTTAAATCTGAAAAAAAAAAAGCATTAATTGATTATCAGAAAAAATACAGAAATTTTCACAAATAACACACCAAGAAATAATTTACGAAAAGTAGCCCTACGCATATGAATTCAATAAAGAATATGAAACAAGATATTCAACATAAAAGTAAAAATATCAAAATATACAAAAAGTATGCAACTTCCATGACTAATAATATGTCTGATTTTATTCCAAGATTTATACACTATCCAGTTTGGATTGTAAAGTTTGGGTTATTCTTTTCTATCTATATATCAGTAACATCTGAAACACCTATCACTATTTTTTTAACCCTTTTAGATACGCATTGTTTGGCAGCCGTTGTGTTTCTAGGGTTCAGCTTCCTGCCAACCAAAGGCCCCTTGGCTGGTTTAGATTATTTTGGAGTTGAAAGGCTCTACAATCGGTGCCTCAGAATAAAGGTTCTACTGTTGTTGTTTCTACACCAATTGCTTTGAAACTTTGACACTTCCAAGAGGTAACGTACTTTATGTAGAATTACACAAGTATTTTTTTACCGGAGCGTATTTTTTTTTTTACGTGATCTTGATTTGAGTTGTGTAGTAGTTGAAGTGCGATGTTGACAAGCTGCATGTATAGCACACAAAACATAAAAACACACCTATAAAATTTAAAAAAAAAACAATTACAAAACCAGCCGGAATGACAGAGAAAACACAAAAACAAAAAAAAAACATTTCAACATTTAGGCCTAGTGAAAGAATAGATCGAATCTAAAACTAAGAGAGATAAATAAGACCAATTTTCGTTTGATGCCTGGTTTATTAAAAATGGACACAGTAAAGTTCTAAATTTTTTTTTTACTAGTGTAGAAATAATTCTTCACATCCACAAGTAGGATCTCATACAAAATACAACTAAGAGCGCTTAGATCTATACAGATTCTAGACTACCCCGATCTAGATCTAGAAATCTGAGACAGTCATCCTCTTCGTTGATGATGTTTAGATCCACATCTGACTCATAATCAAGCTTTGTATCACTGACTTGCTTTTCCATGATGGGAAAACTTATGCTGAAGTTAAATTATTTGATAACAAAATATAACTAGTGATAAAATAAGATGAATGAGAATGGCGATCTCCGCAGTGAAACGGCTGAAAACACAAAAACTGGCCTTGACATAGCCTCTCTTTTTCGCCCAAGGCTTTGGCATACCTAGCTGGAATCCCGCGATATTTTGGTATGAAAAGATTCCGGAGAATTCCAGGATGACGTTAGAGTCGATTTTAAGAACTCAGACTACACTATCTAATGGAAAAAGATAAAAATATACAAGGTGCATTCAACAAGTTTTGCACGGTCGGATTCGATTGCCTTGAACCGTAAGGAGGGTTTTCAAACACAACCGGTTTGGGCAGGGATAAATGCGAGGCTCTAGGCCTAATTTCGGCCGGAATAAATCTAAAAGGGTTAAGGTGGCAACGTAAAGTATGCCACTTGAAAAGCAGGAAGTTCTGGCAGGAAAAATCCAGAATTACAAAGTTTGCATTATTGTAACCTTAAACAACACACCACCTAATCTAGGATATAATGCCTTATAAACAATAAGCTTTACCTGAATCAGACTCACTCCTCATGGGAACAGCAACTGCAGGAGCCAATATTTTCTGAGGCGACACAACACCCAACTTCTCTGTGATTTTCTTTCCAGGAGCATTGGTAGACATTGCAATATTATCAACTACCACTTCATTTGGCTTTTTCACAATATTCTTTTTCAATTTCTTCGCTGGGAGTCTCTTGACTATCTTGGTCTTTTTGACAGCTGAGCCAATGGCCTTTTTCTTGACTCCTGTTTTGGTAACAGTCTTCTTCAGAGCTTTTGGTTTGCTTGTCTTCAGGTCAAATTTTCCTCCACAGCCCTCTTCAGATACACTGCTTGCATTTTCCTTCCTGCTGTTGTCATTATCACCTGGAATGATGTTTTTATACTCTGATTTTGTAGTCACATTTTGGTCAGAGCGTTTTGTTACCAGTTCTTGATAAGAACGTTTCATATCAGTCTCGTCTGGCCAGAAGAAATTATGAACAAAAAATTAATATCCTAACAAACAATGATGTTTTTTTTTTTTTTTTATAAAAAACAAACAAACACACTGGTTCCACTGAAAAGGCATTGCAGAGTAAGGTTTAAAATGGTGGCATATCCACATTTTTATTACTTAGAACAATGCATTTAAGGTTTATCTTCACATTCTTTTTTTATAGGAGCTTATATTTCAGTAGAAAAAAAAAAGGCCGTTTTGTGGTGACATAAAAATCCTGCTGGAACATCATTAAATCAGGTTTAATCCTGATCTAGAACTTTGTATCTTTTGATCATTATGAAAACACATGATTAGACATTCATGATACCCTAAGTTTGATGAAAAGTCAAAATAATGAATTTCCTGATGGCAAAGCCCATTTTCTTTATCTAGGTCTTACTTCTGGGTTGAGATTTTTTTCAGCTAAACCCAAATTTACACCTTTTTTTTTTTTGAAAAATTATAAAGAATAAACCGTTTAACTAATTCAACCATATTTTTTTCTGCATTGCAAATTTCAAGTAAGCTTCTAAAAGCACATAGAATTTCCATAATCTACCATGAAGCTCTATTTTTTTTTCAATAGCAAGAAGGCAGCAAACTCTTTGTGTTTTACCTTTGGAATGAAATATTAACAAAGTGACTAGAGTCGACATCTTTCTAGGAGTATAATGAGAAAAATTTGGGTATTCTAAAATTTAATGGAAATTTGATTGACTAGAGTGAAATATTCGTTGTACTCAATAAAATGAGGCAGAATACAGTTAAAATTGGCAAAATAAAAAATAGTAATCTCAAGGTCCTAGCTTTAAAGATAGCAAAATTATGAAGAAGTAAACGTTATACAATGACACCTATATGAGGGAGTGGGTGGTGGTGAATATAGATCTCAGTAATTTATGCAAATGAATCATTACATCCACATATAATATTTAAAATGTCTCCATTAACTTACTTGCTGAACCATTTACATTGTAAGTTGATCCTCTTCAGTAATAAACCCATTCGAGGGAGGGACCAAAAATAAACATGGCAACCATAACATAGTCTCTATATTATTTTTCATCCTAAAGTGCTAAACTTTACCGAAGAACATATTATGTTACAAGAATGTGAACTTGGAATTTTTCCTTCTTTACAAGGTTATGAATGGAATAGTTATTGTTCTTAGCTCCTTGTGGTCGAGTTGCCAGTTGGATGATTCGCCATGTGGATCTCTAAGGCTTCTTCTGAATCTGGACAAAAGCCTACCATAGCTAACTTGGGGGAGATAAGGGCTGCAAAATTTAATATTTTAGAACTGTGCATCAATTACAAACTAAAAACACTGATTGCAGATAGTCCAAGAAATATACATAACAGTGTAAAATGGTGAGGGATAGCTACCTTAATATTTGAATAAATAATCAACAATTATCTTTTAAACAAAAAGAAACAACAAAAAGAGTGAGACAAGGAATATTGATTAGGAAGTGACTGAGAAATAGAAACAGAGAAGGTGAGAAAGGAAAAAAGACATGCAAAGACACAGGTGGAAGGAAAGAAGCATATAATGGAGAGAGAGAGAGAGAGAGAGAGAGAGAGAGAGAGAGAGAGAGAGAGAGAGAGAGAGAGAGAGAGAGAGAGAGAGAGAGAGAGAGAGAGAGAGAGAGAGAGAGAGAGAGAGAGAGAGAGAGAGAGAGAGAGAGAGAGAGAGAGAGAGAGAGAGAGAGAGAGAGAGAGAGAGAGAGAGAGAGAGAGTGTGTGTGTGTGTGTGTGTGAGAGAGTGAGATCTTGCAGATGCCTGAAAAAGTTGTGATTTCACAAGGTATTCACAACAGACCAGCAAAAAATAGAACTAGAATATAGATCCATACTGATGGTTTTGATGGGCATGGATTCTGCAATCTGATTACTCAATGTTTACAAGAATTTCTGTGTAGCATGTGTGGAAAGTTGGCAATTTCACAGACATTTGCAAATAAAAAGAAGTTTCTTTAGATGAGCATTTAGCTCTGGAGTCTGGCTTGCAAACTGTCAAGAGGCGTAATTCATACTAAATCCCCTTATTTGTTAAGTGAATTACAACTACAAATACATCGCTGCCAACTTTTGAACAGGCAAAATACAGATTTTTAAAACAATAAATAAATTAAGTTGCTGCCAACCTAATAAATGATGTAACCTATTAAGTACAGTTACCAATATTGACTTAAACATACGCTTAATGAAATGTTCACAAACTTAAGCTACTACATGTTGGTTACTGTAAACAGATATGCCACCCAAGTCTGAAAATTTTACCTGAACTTTTTTCACCCCCCACTCCACACACCTACACACATATTCAATTTGTATCAATCACTTCATTGACTCTTACTCTTAAATTTCAAGAATACAAGAACTTTGTCACTGACCTGTCAAAAAAAGTGGAGATGCCTACATGATCAGAGATAAAAACACCATTGGTATCTCTTTCCTTAAGCCAAGACCAATTAAATTTGTTCTTAACGGTTCTGTCAATTTCTTTAACATCCTGCCTTCCATTCCGTTCAACGAACTTCAGATCCATCTTCACGGGATTAAATCTTTTAGATCTAGATCTAGAGACTACTTGAACTCACTTTTCTGGATTTCTAAATTATAAGTCTAGACCAAGATCGACTCTGAAACTTGTATTAGATTTCTAAGTAATACTTAATACAAACAGAAAGTGAACTTGGTATCATTGCACTTATCGGCCCAACTCACTTTTAGCTTTAAATTTGTATTTTTCTTAATGAATTTGATATGCTGAACACGAATATGAAAATTTTATTCGTCGCAAATAAATACTTTTTAAGATATAAGCATTTGCTCTAAAATCCCATTAAACTAAAAGTTTCGAAACTGTTAAAAAACATTCAATTGTGAAGCTGATATCTGCAAATTTACTGTGAACTTTGGATCTAAATTCTACATGTATATGCCAATCTCAATTTTTTTTAATCTATGACACTCAGTTTCTCAAGAACTGAAAGTTAGAGCCATGCCTGACACTCGCTTGCGTGCTGGATTTGTACTGGAAGGTATGCCGGATGTTTACTAATTCTGTTCTGTTTGCACATGCTTGAAAATAGCTTTATGCCAGATGTTTATTAAATTTACTTTGAGTGTGGTTCAATGGAATTGTCAGGGGAAGTTACTCTTCTAAACCAATCTGTTTCAATAAAATCGTCTTCATCGTACTATTTGACAGCAAATTTATAATTTTTCTCAAGTCTAAATTTTTCCACTTTGGATTAAGTTTACCGGCAATTTAAGAATTGCTTGATAGCCACAAATTTTAAAATTGCTGGATTTCCGGCAATTGCCAGAGAAGTGGCATTTTTCTGTGTAAATGGCTGAAAAGAGTGCATGGACGACCAAGCACATATTTTTACACCCGATTAGTGGAATACTGCCAAATATGTACTTTTTAGCACTGACACAAACAGACGTACTTGGTAGGCTAAATATGTACTGGTTGGCAGCTATGCAAATATATATGTGACAAACCCACAATGTAAATTTGATGATGAGCATGTGACCAATGATGTAATCATAATTAATTAGAAAATCCAAGATAATACAAAAATAACAACTCACTAATACTTATCAGATGCGCCAATCTGAGTTAACTATTTTCTCCTTAGAAGTCGGGTGTACTATATTTTTTTTCTGCTGACATTTATTTTCTTAAAATTTATCTTATAGTACCTTTTATGCTAAATCTGTTACAAACCTTCGTTTTCCTGTACTGCTGTTGCAGGCTGAGTCTGAATAGAGCCATCAAGTTTATGGGTTAAGCTGGAGTCCAACACAATTCCACTTGCTTCTGAGACACTCTGGGCTACATAAGAGAATATAACCATAGGTTGATTTCAATACAATTGCTCTTGTTAATTCTAAGGATGTCATTTATCTCAACTAAAGAAGGGACAAAGTAAAAGTAGAGGAGACAATAATGCTAGCTGCTTGAGGATGACATGGGATAATATTAAAACTACAAACATTTAAGTTCAAAATTAATCAAAATGCTCCGATTTCTTTGACCAACCTCTTGTAACATTTATGTAGAAAAATTCATCAAGAGAAATCGTTTTAAAAAGAGATGGATGGAGACAGTTCAATAAAATATTGCTATAACCATTACATACCTGTTAAAGCTGACCTCCTCCTTGCCTAAGTGTTTATATGCAATACATTTTTATTTCCTTTGAGATATGTCCATTACTACAAATAATACTGTCTCTCTTTGGATTAAAAAGGCAGTGGCCAAGTTAGAAAGGGAAGAGTGGGTGCCATGATGTGGGATATGTGGGCCAGCAATAGCTAAACAGGCTTCTTCTGCTTAGCTGCAATATTTAGTTTAAAATTTGTAAAGCACATCTAGTTTTCTTCTCAGTTTGCCACACAAGGAAAATAAGCAACATAGAGATAATATCCACAAAGTCAAAACAATTGAGAGATTGAGAAAGAGAAAAGAAAAGAATAAATAGGTACATAGATAGATGGATAGATTGCATAGATAGATAAGAGAGAGAGAGAGAGAGAGAGAGAGAGAGAGAGAGAGAGAGAGAGAGAGAGAGAGAGAGAGAGAGAGAGAGAGAGAGTATTTGAATGAGATAGATTCCAAATTCCAAAGAGTAACAAAAGGAAAAGAGAAGGATAAAAGAAAAGATAGAAGGGGAGGGGAGAGAGAAAGAGGGCGCGAGAGAGAGAGAGAGAGAGAGAGAGAGAGAGAGAGAGAGAGAGAGAGAGAGAGAGAGAGAGAGAGAGAGAGAGAGAGAGAGAGAGAGAGAGAGAGAGAGAGAGAGAGAGAGAGAGAGAGACAGAGACAGAGAGAGAGAGAGAGAGAGAGAGAGAGAGAGAGAGAGAGAGAGAGAGAGAGAGAGAGAGAGAGAGAGAGAGAGAGAGAGAGAGAGAGAGAGAGAGAGAGAGATGGCTCTCTTTCTACAGATTACCATAATCATGAAAGATAAAGTGGCAGAAAAGTTGAAAAAAAAATGTGTGTAGAATGTGTATCATTAGTATTAAGATGGATTTCTTTAGGGGGAAACAATATTTATTGTGTTGGTTCCATAACTTTAAATAAGCTCAGGAGAAATATTTTCATCATTGACTGCAGTGGACTATCCACATCTGTTAACAAAATGCCTCTTAGCACCTGTCTGTTTTGTTGAAATGGTGCTGATATCAGAATGAACAAAGTTCAGATAACCTCTGTCTTTGTATTCAGTGAAGAAGGAATATATATGGCATCTCAGAGTTGTCCATTGATAAAAAGAAATAAAACATGTCAGCTTCTTCAACGATTTTCTCCAAATTCACACAGAGATGTAATGGAGAGCATGTTTGTGTTATGACCATGGCTTTGATTTAATTATTTTCCATTGGGCTTCTGAACTTTTCTGCCATTGGTCTCCTCTGATTTTTTAAACAGTACAAGATTATCAGGTGGTGACTCTTCTACTTTTTCAACATGATGATATAAAGTGGTTAAATTAAAGTTCCACAGCCAAAAATGTTTGCAACCTTAAGGACATCTTATTGAACAACTTACAAACAATTACAGCTTATAAAATATTTTTTTTTGGGGAAAAGTGAATAGAAAAAATATTTGAATAGAAAACAGATAATGTAGACTTCAATCCAGTGCTGATTTTTAGTTTTTTTTTACTCTTTGCTGATCATGTTGGTTCAAAGATATAAACTTACTATACAAATTGGGTTCTTGATTTCTTCAGATTTCAAGATAACTTGTAACTGGGTTATTTCAATTTTTTCATGCAAACAGACATGCTTACCTTCCATACCTTGTACAGTACCACTGTCAGGCCTTGGCTTCAAATGCTTATAAGGACATGTTCTCTTTGTACACCCAACTGGTTGAGTCTCCCAGTAACATGGAGTGTTTGCAGTCGTAGTAGAGATCTGGTTGGTGAAAATGTCCAGAAAACTAGAAATTCATTTCATTTAGTGTAATATTACTATTAAGTACATTTGTGCAATCATTTATTTGACATTAGAGATATCAATACATAATAATGATGATATTTAACAATTTCACACATGAAACATATGATGCATTGCACAATCTCCTTGAACTTTACCACTGCACTGGTGTTGGTCTCCTTATTTATTGAGCAATTGATTTGTTCCATTCGTGATTAATTTGTTCAGCTGAAGAATGAATCTGATTAGTTATGCTGTGATATTCTTGAGGGATTCTATTGGATTGAGCATATCTGATGATGATAATCAATCTTTAACATAAAAAATGGCCTCAAAAGTGTGATGGAGACCAGCTTTGGCTTTTAATGAGAAACAATTTGAGTTTTCCGACTAAAATTGGAATTGTGATCCTCATTAAATTGAACAATGATAATTGTGTCTTAAGCACTTATCTGGTAGGTGAATAATATTTGGGCATATTAAGGATGGAAGAAAAAGAAGGGCTAACGAACACTCAAGAATAATAAGGGACAACATTAGCAGAATTATTCTTCAATTTACTAGAATAATTCATATGCTTTGTTATCCCTATTCATGTTCATACATTTTCACCTGAGATTTTAAAAAGAGACAAGTCTTGAATTGAGGAAGCTGTTACAAAACTAAATACAAATAAAGTTTGACAGAGTAATAATACTTCCTATCAGATAATCTCAGTAAACAGATGATTTGGGAATGTTAACCGGTGACCAAGGTTCAAAGTGCAGCTATTTGGTACTAAAAGTGCGCACGCCACCATTGATGGCTGAGAAGAAAAGAAACATCCCATATAATGATATATATATATATATATATATATAGGACAACATTGCCATCAAAACAGCCTTTAATTTCCAATCCTTTCATGAGCATGTTTAGGAATTTAAGTCTTTCAAGGTGCAGAGTTACTTGCACAATATACTTTTAAGTAAAAAGAAATTTTATGCATCATCTGAGTTTTACAAAAGGAAGTAAATTGGTTTAGCTAAGTGCTAAACAGCTTTTGTCATACTATCTCTTACAAATCTTCTTTAATTTTTGCATCATAGAATATTTATTTCTATAAGCCATTGCAGTCATTTTGCCAATCTCTATGCAGAAATCATACTAGTTAAAGTAATGACAGAGGAATTGGGTACTAAGCACTGCTCCTTTCAATCCAAATATATCAATATGATCCATCTACTCTTTTTTTCAAAACACACTGAGAGCTGTATTTTGTTGTCATATGCAGTCATGAGCACTTTACCAGTCAGTTACCTGATATGATGACATGTGCCTTAATTTATGCATCTTGTCACTAGTGCTCTAAAGTGACACATTTTTCATCACTTGATATGAGTAGATTTTGAACACTATCTTTAAAGGTAAATTTTTTTTTTATAAAACTTAAAAATGTATGTAGAAAAAAGTTAGGTCTGAATTTAAAATAAATCAATTAACTTAAAGAAAGAAAAAGTTGGAAACGATTGATTTTCATTAAAAAATACATTGAAATACATTGCAGTCATTGTAATGTCATCTTTATACTTCATAAAATATTTTTTTCATTCATGTATTGATTCTGATGTTACCAGAAAGAGGTTTTTTTTTTTTTTGGTTAAAAGATTTGGCAGCTTCAATCCATGATTCCCATTACCATTCTGAGGGGTTCCTTGTTGGAATTGAATGATCCAATTCTCATCCACTTACTTTCTAAAGTTGGCACTGGGATAAAGAGGATTCTTGTCAAACAATATCCTTCCAACACAAAGCTGTAAGAGTGCTGCATTTTGCAGTTTTTCTCTGATCTCGATCAGTGCCACCTCCCTCCTTGGCTACTAATGAGACTGTAAGCACCAGTAACAACCACTAAGCCCTTAAACAGACACCTATGTATCTTCTGGAGCATAAAGTCTGTGGTTCTCAGCCTTTGCACTGACCTTTCAATACACTTATCATTATGCAATGCACAGCACAATATTCATTGCCAGATGTTCTGTATTATAAACAAAGTTTATCAAACTTTCCTCCATAAGTCCTCAGAAAGAACTTTTTCTAATCCTGAAGCTATAGTGTCTATGATTTAAAATTTAGGAGCAACATTTGGCTCTGACACAGTTTTGAAACAATGTTGAATCTCAGGGTGTGAATTTTGACTTAAATCATTGCCCTCTTAAACAATGATATGAAATTCCTCCTTTGAAGCTTAAACACACATCAAATGGCTCCATTTCTGTAATAATAGGCACCTATGCAAATATTGTTTTAAATGTTTTTTAATAACACCAATATATGCACCTGTTTTTTCAGCCCTTAGAAAGCATTTTTTTTCTAAATATAAGGCAATGTTGTCTATTATTTTAAATTCACAAACAACATTTATCCCAAATACAGTTTTGAAATAATTATTGATCTTCAGTGTTTGAATTTTTACACGCGTTCATCTTTGCTAATATACTGATCTTACTTGATGTGCCTATGTCTTTCCCAACAACACTATGATTGTGATGAAAATGGATTTAACTGTTCTTTTGAAATACCAGGATCAGAAGCAGTCTCTTCAATCTTCTATGGTTAACGTTCCACATGCGTCTGTTTCCTATACTAAGCAAGGTCTTTCATAAAACCTTGTGCGGGATAATGAAAATTTATAACCTGCTGGGATGCACAGATTTCTTTACTAGAAATAAGGGATACTATGTTCTCTGTGTTCTTGGTTGCCCCCTTCAAAGTTCCATCCGTACCAAACAAAGAGTTAACTTCTCTCCCACTTAGGCAAATGCAAAAATGAAACAAAAACCAAAGAATTTGGTTGTTTTATATGTTGAATATATATTAGTTTTCTTGAAAAAGTAAGAATAGTAGGAAGTATCTTATAATATCATGTTGTTTTTGTATAAAAAAAAAAAATAAAAATTCTGACATCTGACTCATTAAGACTCATTTTTGCTTGCCCTATTCTTAATGCAATTTCAGAGTTGCTGTGTCCATCACTTCATATTAAGGTATCCAACTGATCCCTTGGCCTGAGTTTATTCCCGCTGATAAAGATGTTGATCAGTGGATACTTGTTGTTTCCACTAAGGATCATTACTTCTGTCTTTATGCTGTTCTCTTCCAAACCTTATTTTTCTTCTTTAACAATGTCTAGTAGTTGTTGCAAGTTTCTTCATTTTCTGCAATTAATATTTACAGTGTCATCAACATATTTCAAGTTGTTTACGCTGTGCCCTCCTACTTTAATCCCTTGATATCCTTCTAAGTTTCGCATTATTATTTCACTGAAAAGAGAGAAAAAATCTGAGGAAAGCACACATCCTTGACTGACATCATGCTTTTTTTTTTCTCTTTTAAATGAGCTGGTTTCCCTATCAACTTGCATTGCTGTTTTCTGTTTAGAGGTATTCTACCTCAAATATATTTATTTAAAGCTGAAATTTACATATATTCATCTCAACTCTTAAGTTGATCAGTAATTAGTTTTTTTTCAATCCAATCTCTATTCAAAGATTTATTTATTAAGAGCATGTCCTACAAAAGAGTTATTGAAAATAAAATCAAAACAGAGGATTGGCCTCTTTTGAACAGTTTTAATTTCAAGGATTTTTCAACACAATACAAGTAAAATCAGAGTAATAAGTATCACTGATTTTTTTTAATACAGCTATCAAATCTAGATGTAAATTAATGATTAGAAATTGCTGCACTAAATAAAACCCGCTTGAATATATGGAATAAATATAAATGCATTTGTTCTACATAGGGCAATAAAATAAAGCAAACAAAGTTATTCCAGGGTCTTTGAAGGATCATGTTAACTCACAATAGCACCCAAAAATGGATAACAATATCCCGCAAGATTTAAAGTGAAATTTGTCAAAAGATTCAAGTTAATGAAATTAATACAATAAAGAACTGAAAAACTGAAATAATGTCTAAACAACCCTAAGTGTGCACAGCAAATTATTATTGCCTACTAATTGTCCAATCTCAAATGAACATCAAGAATAGTAAAAGGGCAAGCAAAAAAAAAAAAAAAAAATAAAAAAACCTATCTTTGGTGAGGAAATATCTAGGCAAGAAAACATTCACATTGCTAACCAACTTACAGGAAAAGTTGAGTGCCTGAACTTGCACATGGGTCTAAAGCAGTTTCTCATCTGCCAATGCTGACACACAATCTTACATGTCTTGGCTGCCTCTACATGGCGGAACTGACAAGTTGGGCCCTTAAAAAATATTTGGGTTTGGCAAATTATATGAATAATTTCCGGAAGAAAAAAAAAATAGAAATATTTTCGAGAGCAATTATATTTATACAGACAATAAAAACTCAATTTTTGTAAACAACGCAAGTTTTTTTAAAATATGTTAAAAGGCTGAAAAAATTATGTGCAACTGCAAGTGCAATCTGTATACATTGAACTATTATTCCAGTTGGACTTATCAAGACTAAAATAGAATTTAAAAAAATCAAACTAATAGAAAAAAAAAAAAAAACTAAAAAATATCATTCTTAAAACAGTATAGAGTCATTAAGTGTTATGTTACTCCATAGTTCATTAGGTTGAATACTTCTTTGGTTCAGTATTTCTGTATGTCCACAAAAACCAAATTGAGCGAGATCACATATATTTCAATTATTATGTAAAAAAAACCTTTGATTCCAACATCTCCATTCGTTAAGAGAACTAAGTATGTCTTTGTATTAAGTACAGAATTCTCGTTTTTCACTATGTGTAAAACCCATTGTTTATAGATCAAATGAAAGTTCACATTCAATTATGTTGCTGCATGAGAATGATATAGTCATAGGTCAAAATCTTGATTTTAGACATAAGACATTATCATAATTCCAGTGCAGCCATATATGAAAATTAGTTAAACTTATTAGCTTTGGTCTTAAATAAATAGAAGTGAAATCCCATTGAGCCATACGCTCAGTTGACTTAATGGTGAACAGGTCAAGAGTTTCCATCTGGTTTTATCTTTGTACCTTGTAGCTAATTAAAGTTCTTACCTCTTTCTACTTCCTGCATTCCCAGCACAACATTTTTGTTTCAAAAAACAAAGGAATATTTTCCCAGTTTCATATCTGTAAGGCTAATTTCCTTACATTTGCTTTAAATGGAACCTCTAAACCCATTATTAAAAAAGTCACTGCTAAGTGAACTTCCCACTTCAATAGCTTTTATTGATCTGTAGGCCTATAGTTTCTTTCATCATGACTGCAGCTAAAAAAAAAATCCTGAGCTCGCTCTTAAAAGACTTGATCTCCATCACAATTTATTAATAATTATGCATTTACCTTTAATTAGATAATCAAAGAATACAATGGTTCTTATTTAAAATACATGTGCACATTGCAATAAAAGTTTTGAGACTACAAAGGACAAACCTTGACACATGCTGAGGTGCAGAAGAAATAACAATCATCCCCTAAGGTTGCCATACAGTTGTCTCAAATAGTCCACTGACAAAGAGGATACAGTGAGGCTGGAGCATGAAAGGAAGACTGGCAAATCATCAGCTTTTCAGGGAGATCCTATGGGGGACTCATGACTTTGTGAAGAACACCATCAGAGAGAGAAAGAGAGAGAAGAGGACAAGGAACGGTTTGTTTGAAGTGATGAAAAAGCTGCTA
Source organism: Elysia crispata (assembly GCA_033675545.1). Classification (NCBI taxonomy): domain Eukaryota; kingdom Metazoa; phylum Mollusca; class Gastropoda; family Plakobranchidae; genus Elysia; species Elysia crispata. The sequence continues at coordinate 215,346 of JAWDGP010006856.1, forward strand.
TTCTGAAATGTTGACTCCTGAAATAATCAGATGAAAAATTAAGCAAATTTATTTAAATTAAAATCAAAACCACACTATAATTTAGTATAGAACTTTTTTTTCTTCTTTCTTCCATACATTCTTTCACAAATTCCATGGCCTTTTAAACCCTATTGAAACTGAAACTGAAACAGCCACGCTGTCTTATTCACAGACCCAAAAACAGCTCATCAAACTGTAGAATAATGCAACAAAAAAATCTGGTACTGTTATTTCATTACATGGAGGATCAAGAAAAATTCAGTGGGGCTAAGAAAATCGGGAAGAGTTGGTAGATTGACAATTCTTCTCCATTACCAGAATTTCCAATTTAGTGGTCTAAAGCACGTAAGCTTTTAGCTTGACGCTTCATCAGACCCAAAAACAAGAGCAAGAAATTCCACAAGGATATTCACATATAATTTAAACACAAACTATATTTGCATTCTTTGTTTTCTTTGAAAACATGCATGTCAGGCTATGGTACAGACACGGTTTTAATAAGAAGAATGTTGCTTATCAAACCATTTGCAAGATTTCTTGAAATGGAGGTGTTTCTTTATATTTATCAGTAATTTTAGGAAAAAAGATAGATCTCATAAGTTTATGTAAACAGGTTGATACGCATCCAGAAGGGGTGTTGGAGTTGAAGACAGACGTGTCGTCTAGGACAGAAACTAACTGCTGGTGGCTAAGTTCTTACATTACAAGTTCTAAATTCTACAAACAGTAACTATATGTATTAAGCTGACATTAATGTCCACATAAATCTTTTTTATTTTAACTATAATGAAACTGTCATTTGAATTTGGATTGAAGTTATTTTGAGTGCATCAATAAAGAGATAGATAGATCTACCATCAGTTGCATGCTAAAAAGCGAAAGTGAACAAAAGCATAAACATTCTTCAGCTGACATGAGTAAAAGAGGAGTTCTTTTTGCATCAGCATGGCATCCCATTGACATCATTGACGCTGCTGGAGGCAGGTTATTCTAAATCTAAAAAGTTTACTTAAAATATAAATACAATTACAAAATGGATCTATTTACTATGGTTCATCACCATCCAATAATCACATTGTTATTATTTCCTCCTTTTCAGTCTACAAGAAGGGACCTCAAACTGGATGCATCCCATTTTGGCTTATCAAGACCTAGATCACATTAATGACAGATGGTAAACACTCAATCATGAGACTCTCTCAAAGATACATTTTGCCTTTCATTTTCTATACTCAGAGACTCATTCGGTACAGAAAATTTCTGTGGAAAAAAAGATTTTACTGATAATTAAAACAGGGTGCCTTCTTGAGCCCATTTTGTTACTTCACCCTACAGTACCATACAGTAAGAAATCTAGCTTTATGACATAAGTTTAAAAAAAGGGGACTAAAACTTACTTAAATTTAACACAAGCCAAGCTGTTTGCTTAACGGTTAAATGTACTTGAAACCACTTTGAAAATTACAATTTAAATGCACCATTTGTAAATTAAGCTGACTTCACTGTGTCCAGTGTCACAGCTAAATTTTAAATTCAGATCTTCATTGTCTTGCCATGAGAGCTAAATATATGATCATTATTCCATAATAAATCACTCTGGACAAAAAATTAATTTTTGATAACAAAGCGATTGATCATGAAAGGAAATATAAATATATTATATTTTTCATAATCTATGTCTCAGTTGTTAAGAAGCGACCCTTTAGTTTGCCAGCCACCCGCCCACTGCTCCCAGTAACCTAACCAGGTCATGAGGTCAAACATTGGATGGAACGGGAATTCCCAATTTCGGGCTGGGGTCTATCAGATTAAGATGCATCCTTTTTAATGTTTGAAATCCCACTAGCTGTATCAATGTTAACGAAAAGCATATTGCCATATTATGTGAAGTTACCATATTTATTCAGTATTGGAAAAAATAATGGAAGTTTTATAAATTAAATTGGAAGAAAAACAGAGCGGTTTTGATATCTAGGAATTTGATAGCAGCCATATTTTATTACAGAGATGAGAATTTTTAATGACCACAAATGAAGCTTTTGGAACAATATTTTACAATGAAATTTCGTCAGAGATTCATTAAAATGTTGAATAATGCACATATACAACACGGTCATAGCCAAGTTTATTGTCAGGGTTGCCAGTGGGCTCTGAAGAAAGAGCCTGAAAATTTTTCGGGATAAAAATTCTTAGCGCAGTGTTTCATATGTATATCCAAAGGGAAAAGATAAAATATAAGCATCAAAATATTTAATACATATTAAGCCGGAGGATTTTAAAAAGCAACCCTGTATAGTTCTTTAGATATCTTGATTTAAGTTTTCTATTATGACCTTTTCACAGAGCTAGCAAGTTAAGATTTTTTAACTTGGTCTCCTAAGTCTACCATTTATCTCTATATCCTCAGTGGTATTGCCCTGTTTGTTTATTTTGTTTATAGATTTTAGTACCATCATTCTCTCAAGAGAAATTTGGTAAATACCCTGTAATGATCTATCAGAGAAACACATGACGAATGTGCATGGTCACCTAAAGAAAATAAAGACTTGGTTTTACACATTGATTATGACTTAACTCATTGTGTGCCAGAGCGTTTTCCACGGTTGTGCCAGGCCATTTTTACTGTGCATATTGTCTTTACAGGATGCATTGGAAATTGGGTTCCAGTTTGGCTTATTTTTGTGTAACTATGACTTATTATATATTTAGAGTTATCTCTCATAGGAAACTTAAAAAGTTTCGTGACCGGGCTACCAATGGCGAAACAAACGTTGGTTCTTATATCAACGATACATCGTCGCTTGGCACAGCTGCGGCTCACTGTATCGACGATACATCGTCCATTGGCACACAATGAGTTAAGTTAGACTATGGTACCTTTTAGAATAAAGTCTAATACCAGTTCTAGAGTAATAAATTATGATCAACAGTGATAAACCAAAAAGTCAAAATTATTTCGATATCGTGTGGTTACATTAATTAAATTGTTAATATTGGAAAGCCTATTGTTTTTACAACAGTAGATCTAGTAGATTTTGTCAAATTCCCGATGAAAAAATAATGTCTCCTACTTTGCAATATAGACATGTTCGTATTTTCATAGGGTATTTGTTTTATAAAATTATATAAAATCACATAAAACTCTTCGCAGTCGAAAGTGTCTCTGGGAATTCATATTTATTTGATTTATAAAATAAATTGAGCTTAGAGTAAAAATATTGTTCCGTTTTGGAAATATGCGTTCTGAAACTCGAACTTTGTCATTATTATAAACTCAAGATTTCTTTGTTCATGATGTGGACATTTTGGTATAATTAAATTAGAATCTTATTTATCTATGGTGTAAGTTATTGCGTTGTATTGGTAAAAACTGGGGCTTTCACATCAATCTAATACCAAAAAAATTTTGAAAAACTAATTGCAGAGATACTGCAATTATAAAATCTGGTGAAAATTGTAAAATCTTGAGAATCACAGGTGATGCACAAGCAAGCTTGCGTCACTGTGCTGGCACCACAGAGTTTACATCGTCAAAGTTTGCTGCGCTCTGCCTGACAAGTGATTTATTACTGATCCGCCAATTGCTAGCGGATATCTGTGGTATACCTGGTGAAAAACTAAAGGGCCGCTTTCAGTTGTTTTTTAAATAGTCGTGAAGTAAGATTCTAAATCATGATAAACAAAACAAAAACTCACCAATTAAGGCTGCTTGCCGAAAATTTGAACAGCACAGTATTGAGTGGTTGAATAGGACTTACTAATACTAATTTCCCTACCCTAATACAACATTTTTCTCAACCATATGGATTTTAAATTTTCCCTAGAAAATAATCAGTATTAAGCTAGTCTAGAACCTAATAAAAGACAGAGTCTTATAAAGACTGGAATTAATTAATCTCGATTCTTCACCAACTTTAGTTTAATTCTAAAAATCTAACATTTTTTTAAAATTCCGATATGGATCTATATAAATGTTAAAAATCATGTTAATGTATTGTGCAACAATGTTTCTCATCCCTTAAATTTTAAAAATAATCGCATGTAGATTTTATTCCCCCCAGTTTGCTAGTCCAAATTTCTATTTGTAACCAATTTAAAGTAACAATGCACAAGAATTTTTTCCTCAAACCCACAGTGATTTTGAAACATTAGGTAAGAACTTAATTATAAAATGGATTCATTCAGCTTTTAAGTTACATGGTGGAATTTTAAAGTAACAATGGCACCTTGGGAAATTCTCTTGAAATTGAAAAGGCTCAACCACGGGAAATTTTTATTTTTGCCAAAAATAACACTCACTAGATTTTCGCTGATAACATCAGTCAGAACAAGAAAAGGTCATATATAGTTTCATAATCTTTAAAAATCTCTTTTTGAATTTGACTAATTCATTGAGACAATGATTTTGAATGTTTAACTTTTAAAAACTAAAGATGTGATGCTTCATCTAAACATAGTTATCAGAAACAGAATTACAGTTAATTTATACTCATATAAATAATAATTATAAGGCTGCTCTCAAGGAGGATATTGAAAGTGAATTAAATGATTTTTCAAAGTTAACAAAGTTATAATTATTGAGCTTTCTATCAGTGAGAGCTCAGAAAGAGTGTTATAATTGTATAATATAAAACCCATGATTTTAATGAAAGAAACTCTTTATGAAGGACAGTAGATTCTAGACAAAATTTTGCTGATGTGCAAGTTAAAATTAAAGTAGTCCGAATATAGTTTTAGATCTTAAATGTAGCTAGACTCTGTTCTTTGATGATGACTATAGTCACTATGTCAAACCAGTACAAATATTTCTATCTCGACCTAGACATAGGTTTGCATCAAAACTAGATCTAGATCTAGACCTTCCGATCCTTGTTTATATTATATGGCATGGTAAATAAATAAGTCATAGTAAATTGCATCTTGATTTTTCTGGAAATTCCATCATTTCTGATCTCAGTTCATTACCCATCTGGTTTCATTCTGGCATATAATTTTAAGGCTGCTATTCTATGTAGGCCTAGACTAGTAATGCTAGATCTAGATCTAGGAAATTCATCTCCATCTTCACACAGGTACATTTTTTTTATAATTTTTAATTTCAGAGGTGCTCCACACATCACATATATATTTAAGATTAGCATTACAAAAGTACAAGTGTTCTCTTTGCTTGAAGATCTGATCTAGATCTAGACGCCTATTTTTGCCCGTTCTTCTTTAGAAGTATATAACTATTCTACTTTTATTAGCCTTAAAACTCGAAATCTGGACCCACATGAGACCTATTTCCTAAATCTTAGGATACAGTATACAGGGGAGACTAATTCTAGATTCTAGATCTAGAATCTAATCAACACCTAGAGATCATCTTAGATTTGATGTAGATCTAGTCGTGGATTATAAAGATGAACCTACGTAATACATTTGATTTCTTTATTCTAATTCTAGATTAGAATCTAGATCTAGATCTATATTTTCGAACAGAATATCTGAGAAAGAAGCTATTCGGTTACTGCTCTCTAGATTCTAGTTTTCATTCGTTTATTCTTGATCTAGATCTAGACCTATCGATAACTGGTGACTTACGATGACATTTATAATCTATGCCAATTTAAATCTAGATTTAGATCCCAGATATCCTAGGCCTAAAAACTTTAAAAGTCTGAAATGCGTACTATCCCCTTTTCACTGAATTATTAAGCTGAGCTGTTTTTTATATGTCTAGGAACTAGACTAATTCTGGATGTGGATCTATTTAGTGTAGAAGGCAGAATTAATTTTTGACCACAGCCAAAAGCCTCCTGGCCTACAGCTACCTAGTTAAAAAATGGGTTTGCCACAGCCCAAGAGACACACTGCGCAGGGCGGCTTTTAGGACCTACACTTTTTTTAGGGCCTACACTTACAAACTTTTACAAGATTTAGCTTGGTATCATAACGGGGCCCATACACGATCAATCAAAATTTTGATGAGAAATTTGATCGTGCTGATGTATTGTTTCGAAATGCCAATCTGGCAAAGTCTGTATGTGAGGAACTCTTCACTGTTAAACGTGAAGTGGATGATCATTCATCATTGGAAGATCGAAAATAAACGGTTGTTTTGAGTTTTCAACGGTCTTGTCCGTTTATATCCAAGTTCTGTGTGAATCATAATTAATATTCTGCAAAGTCATATTTTAAACGTAAATCTAAAAACATAACAAATTGGCGATGAGGATGGTGGAATTTAGATCTAGCGATCTAGACTAGAGTTTGAAAGCCTTCGGAAATATCCCCTACCAAAGGCTTAGTGAGTTACGCACAGCCGCATTTACTCTAGATTATCAGAAACTTAGATCTCAGTCTCGTGCAGATCTCGTGCAGTCAGCAACAAACAAAATCTAGATCTAGTCTCGTTACGACTATCACAGAATAATATCTGATGACGTCCAAACACTTATCAAAGCCTTTCAGGCTCAGAAACAAACACACAATCAGCAAATGCAAATCTTGATTGAGGCTTTATCAAAAAGAGACGAAAAAAATCAGCTCAACCACCAAAATTTTCAGAATTTAACCCCTCAATAGAACTAATCACCGACCATTTTGCTAGATTTCAAATTTTCGTATCTGCACATAATGTATCAGAAGAGAAACAAGCAGTTTTGTCTTACATCCCAGTCTCCTGTTAACAACAAAATCATATGCAATCTAGCCTCACAGATGTCAACACGTAAAGACTTGAATCAATTAACCCTTTCAGAAATTGAAAAATTTCATGATGGATCAATTTCATCCAAGACGGTTCCTTGTAAGAGCGAGATATAAGTTCTGGACAGGAAGCAGTCGCCAGAAAGGTGAGACTATTCAAGAACTTGCTTCACGCATAAGACAAGACTTGCGATTTTCCTTCTAATCTATCTCTGACCCTCTGGATGAAGAACTAAGAACCAAATTTGTGTGTTGTATAGACAACGAAACTGTTCTTAAGGCACTGTCAAAGGCAACCCCCCCCCCAATGATTTTATTGATTTGACCTTCGCAAAAGCTATCGAAATCGTAACCCAAATCGAAGATGCAGCAAAATGTGCAAAGGATACTATGGGCCATTCAGATGAGCATGTTACAGAGGTTCAGAAAGTAAACAAAAAAAGTTTTAAACCAAAATTCAAGACCAAAAGAGATTTTCCAAACGGAGTCTTTGGAAAATGCCTGAACTCCCACAGAGGCAAAGAGTGCAGATACAAAAATGCTTCATGCGCATTTTGTAAAAAAAAATAGGACATTTAGAAAAGGTTTGCTTATCAAAAAAAAAAGTGGGTGGGTGGGGGCGGGGGGGGGGGGGTGTGTCAGTAACCATCATTAATTCAGTACATCCAGTCAGAACTATACGAAACGTTCCTAAACTGAAACAAAATCTGAAAATTTAGGAGAAACGATTGAGTTTGAAGTAGACACTGGCACAGGAGAAAACTATCTAAGCGTCGAAAACTGGAGAAAATTAGGAAGTCCAGTATTGAAACAATGTACAAACGTGTTCAAAGGATCTTACATTTTTGTAAATAATGAACAGGAGCTCGAATTTGTCGTAACCGAAGTTCCAGATCTAAATCTATTTGGACGATCAGCAATTCGGCAACTTGATATATCAGTTAACAAGCTCGTTAAATCTGTCAACGCTATCAAAACAGAAATTCCAGGTGCTAAACTCCAGTCATCACTAAAGAAGTTATATGAAGATTATGCAGAAATTTTTGAGCCAGGTCTAGGCTTTTTCAAGGACTTTGAGCTTGATGTCAAATTCAAAGACAGCGCCAAACCTGTTTTTATGAAACAGGGCCCAGTTCCTTTTGTTGTTCAAGAAGAACAAATTGAAGCGTTTGATGCTGGTATCAAGAAATGAGTCTGGAAAGAAACACAGTTCAGCCTCTACAATACACCAGAAGTGCCTATAACAAAAAATGTGTCAGGCTAATCCAAGAAATAAAAAAAAATTAGAGTTTGTGATGATTACTCAGTCACAGTAAATCCCTATCTTGAGCCTCATCGTTATCTAATACCTCTTCTATTTGATCTCATGAGGAAACTTAGCGGTTGTCAGTACTTCACCAAGATAGACCTAGCTGATGCGTACAATCAAATTATGCTCTCGCCGGACTCCCAAAAAAGACTCGCTCTCAGCACGCACCGCGGTGTCCTTCTACAACAGACTTCCTTTTGGTATCATTTCAGCGCCTGGATACTTTCAGGAAATAATGGATAAACTGATTTAAGACCTTCCAGGTGTTTCTGTCTACATTGATGATATTCTCATCAGTGGCGTCCCTCCAGAAGACCACTTATCAATGGATAAACTGATCTAAAACCTTCCAGGTAATTCCGTCTACATTGATGATATTCTCATCAGTGGCGTCTCTCCAGAAGACCACTTATCAAACGTTAGGAGACTTTTCAGCGACTCAAACTCAAAGAGAAAGGTCTAAGATGTTGTCTTGAAAAATGTGCTTTTGCTCAATCATCGGTTGAGTGTCTTGGTTTCAACCTGTCAAAGGAAGTAATATCTAAAAGTCAGAAAGATGAAGCTGCCATCAACATGCTCGCTCCTAAGAATGTTTCTGATCTCAAGTCTTTTCCTGGTCAACTCCAATTCTACAGAAAATTTCTCCAGAATCTCTCATCAGTTGTAGAAACATTGTTTCGTCAACCAGAAAGAACATTCCATGGTGATGGGGAGCAGAGGAAGAAGCAACTTTCAAAGAATTACTCTATGTAGACACTGTCCTTACTCACTTGACCAGTCACTTCCAGTCGGAAACTCATGTGATGCATCAAACGTTGGAATAGGTGCAGTCTTGTTTCACTGATATCCGGATGGAAGCGAACGCCCTAGTGCAAACGTCTCAAAGACACTCACTCCAACACAGAGGAATTACAGCCAAATACAGAAAGAAGCCTTGGCTATAAATCTTCGCCCTATCAAAGTTTCATCTTTTCTTTGTGGAAGACCTTTCATTTTCGTGACAGATCACAAACCATTGCTAAATATTTTTAGCCCGACTAAAGCTACTCCACCTCTTGCAGCTAATCGCCTTTCGAGGTGGACTTTTAACTCTCAGTCAGTATGACTATGTCATCGAATGCAGGAAAACCTCAGAACATGGAAATGTAGATGCACTGAGCCGCCTTCCAAAAGAACCGTTCAAAATGTTTGACATAGGTGAAGACGGAGCGGACACAGATACCGTGTGCACCATTAGATCCATCAGCTCTCATCTCCAACTACACAATCCCAACGTTCTGAGGAAAGAAACCAGCAAAGATGTTGCACTCTCTACTGCACAACGCTATTGCCAAGAAGGTTGGCCAGTATATAAAACCAAACCGTCACGTAAAACACAAGCAACATCATATAGACAAACCCAAAGTGACATCAGCGCTTTTAAGAAAATCAAGGACTCTCTCAGCAATGACAATGGTTGTTTGCTGTATAGTTCCCGTGTCGTCATACCTCAATCTCGTCGGGAAGAAGCACTCAAACTGTTACATCTTGGTCACTTTAGCATCGAAAGAATGAAACAGTCTACTGGCTAGGGATTGACAAAAACATTTAAAATGCAAATCGTGTGATTCATGTTGTGAACGTCAGAACAATCCATCAAAAGCTCCTGTGCATCCGTGGATGTTTGCTGAGAAATCATGGAGTCGAATTCATATCGATCACGCAATTAACTTGATAAGTTCGAATTGGCTGATCATCGTTGATGCGTTTTCTAAATATATCTGCATACGTCCTGCGCAGTAAACCTCAACAAAGTCAACGATTGAGCAGCTAGGAAAAAATTTCGCTCATTTCGGGTATTCCCACAAAATTGTCAGTGATAACGCTACGGTACGTCTTTCTCCTCTGATGAATTCCAATCTTTCTGCTGAGAGAGGGGCATCATACATCTTACCGGAGCACCAAATCATCCAGCTACAAATGGAGCAGCAAAAAGGATAGTGCAAAGCTTCAAGAAATCCTCGAAGAAGTCTTTATTGCCACCCAAAGCTGCACTCCAGGAATTTATAATGCAGTATCCGCGGACTCCTTTGTCGAGTGGGCTATCTCCGAGTGAACTCCTAAATGGTCGTCGAATCCGACCAAAGATCGACGTTATCAAACCTTCAGTTAGACACATAATGCTTCATAAATAATCATAGGAGGTGGACAGTTCGGAACAAACACTGAATTCTTTCAAGTTCTGAGTTGGAGATCCGTGCTATGCTAAAGTGTTCAGCACCAAATCTGAGAAATCTCCGAAATGGGTTTCAGCAGTTATCACCAAGGTGCTTGGTACTCGATCCTGCAACGTCAAAGACTGTCCATCAGGGCCAACGTGGAGGCGACACATTCAGCAGCTGCAGCCGCGATTCTGCAGATGTGATAACAACGCAGACCCTGGAGAACTTCCCGAAGAATCCAGCTGTGGGAATTTCACTACTCAACCTGCTGAGGATGTCACATTCGCACCCACCATCATCGCAGCAACTGGAAGCAGCAGAGGTCTCCCAGCTGTCCCAACCAGGCGGTCTCAACGTTCAAGGAAGCCACCTAATAGACTAAGTCTTTAAAGACTTGACATATTTATGCTGTCTTGATCAATTGATTTCTATTCTAAATCAAGCGATTCATTTAATGGAACAAACCTTTGTGTGTGTGTGTGTGTGTGTGGAGGGGGGAAATTTTGTATTGTTTCCAAATGCCAGTCTGGGAAGTCTGTATGTGAGGAACTCTTCACTATTATTATTTATGATCTTTCATCATTGGAAGTTCGGAATAAACGGCCGCTTTGAGTTTTCAACCATCTTGTCCGTTTATATCCAAGTCCTGTTTGAATCATAACTAATATTCTGCAAAGTCATAACACGTATGTAGGGTGTTTTGATGTCCAAAAAAATCTGAATAAAAAATTTGATGGATCAACTTCAATTATATTTTTTTATGATTTGTCAATTTTTTTTTTTTATGCGGGCTATCAAATTTTTTATTCGTTTGTGGGCTCGTGTCAAAATTTTGATCTAATAAATTTCTTTTTCCTAGTTTAAAACAAAGACACAGGACAAGAAAAGAAATCACAATGTCTTCAAAGAAAGAGAATGAAAAGAAATTTTAATAGAGATGCTTGAGATGTATCAGATATTCCGGCTCTGTGGAAAATCAAGTCGGAGGACTATCACTACCGGTTTAAAAAAGCTGAATCCTACAACATCCTTTTGAGGAAATATCAGGGATTTTTTCAAATAAGGATTAATGGAAGAGCTGAACAAAAGCTTAACAACCTGCGAACAAACTTTAGAAACGAGCTACGAAAGATCCAGAAAAGTTCAAGATCAGAAGCTGCCAGAGACGAACTATAAGAGTCAAGTTCATGATTCATGACTGCGATGATGTTCTTAAAAGACCTAGAGACCTCTGCCAGGTCAAGAAGTACCCTGCCGGATGTAAGGAACACTGAACATGCACTATTGATGTTAGTAAATTGTATTTATTATTGTCCCCCAATTTCTTCTCGCCATGAAAATTGCAATTGATCCATAAGCCTAGGAAATCTTGACATTCTATTCCAGTTGACCATTGTGAAATCAACCCTGCACGAAATTGCGCTCAGCTTCAGTTTATCCATTAACCATACACAGGCCACAGTCTCATTTTGATGCACATAAAGTCTGTTTGTATGAAATCATTACGCAATTCTGGCATCTTCCCATGGAACTTGTCCTTGTGTGCAAAAGTTTTGGCGGTGAAAATCTCATACATCGCGTTCCACCGCTCCAATATTTCTACTTCTGCATGTCCTCAAACTTTCAATTAGATGTTCTGCTCACCAGTCCTCTCGATGGATCTCGTGATTAGCATCTTCCCAGCTCACACTTCCAGCTCTCAAGTAGAGTTTTGATTTGTTGCGAAGAAAATTGTGCAGTCACAAAAAACTCACATTACTCAGCACGCACAGGTCGTAGACATTTATTTATTTGAAAAATACAATAAATCAAATTGCCATTCTCTGGCTCAGATGCATTCCCACATATAGAGATCATATAACAATGAAATATAAGTCAATAAACCAATCTCTCAATGTGTTACACAGCAAAATACATATAAACAAAAAACAATGCACTGCGGCAAAGACACCGCACTCCTACTACACACGTAGGTGTGCGCAGTAATCATATAGTCCCTGTGCGTGCTGGTAACTCTAATCACAAAAAACTCACATTACTCAGCACGCACAGGTCGTAGACATTTATTTATTTGAAAAATACAATAAATCAAATTGCAATTATAGGGAGAAAACATCATTCAAGAAAGGAGAAAGGGATGGAAAAATCCCCAAAAACTCTATCGTAATAACGAGTAACCATTAAACTAACAAACGAAGTGTGAAGAAGTAAACAACAAAACAGTTAAAACAGTGTTAATTGGGAGTTGAGAACTGATGATGTGATATTAGATTTGGAAGTTGGATAAACGTAGTGTTGATAGAACACTTCCTCTGATTTCCAACGACCTAGTTGTCTAACCTCCCTAGCATCAGCGCCACTGTGCATTGCATTGGTAGCCCCTGTTGATCTGAAACATCGCGCGGTGAAGTGTGGAGGCAGACCAACCTGCCGAATACTTTCATTCAGAATGCGTGCGACAGTGGACGAGTCCACTTAACGGAAAGGTTGTTTAAGCGTGAGGAAGACAGGCCCGTCGCTATCTGTTAGGCGAGCGGTTATATATGAGTAAGCACTCGACAGGGTCTACTTTTTTGTTGTCAGCTTTGTGCAAACACACCTCGAATCCCTCACGCTTGCGATCATTTTTGATACCGAAAAAACGTAAAGTAAGAGACGAGTCAGAGTTTTGGATAATTTGAGACCGTCTAAAAATAGCCTGAGGGGCTATGTCGCTAGGCCTACACAGAGCCGTCAAGGCCAGTAGCGTAATAGCTTTTTGCCGCAAACACGCAATAGACAGGATATGATTGTCATTCCATTTTGAGAACAGACTCACAAATGATTCTACGGGCATGATCTTTGTTCGCTCCCTGGGGCGTGTAGTATTTGAGCGAATGAGGCCTTGAATTAGACAGAGGATCTCCGAGTCCATGGGGTCATGACCGAATTTAGCCAAGAAAAATTGTTTCAGAGCAGCACTGATGGTGCGGAGCAATGATTCTGGTCTTTCTGAACTTTGAGCCTTTTTAACTAAGTAAAGTGCAACATGTGATTGCGCATCAACAGGCATTTCTTTACATTTACTTATTTCTATATCATGTTCTAACAAAAGGTAAAAAAGTCAGTAATATATGCATTATAGGTATGCAATGAAGATGGAGCTAAGAAACAGTTATAACTTTTAATAGCCTCTAAAGACCAGTGGCGGGACAACAGTCTCTCCTTCCACAAACTCTCCAGGCATAAATCTTCCATTTTGGGTTTCTTAACGGTTCTGGTAACTTGTTTGACATTGGTATGCAAAACGTGCGTGCTTTGGGAAGCCGTATAGGAGCAGCGATTGATCTGTTGATCAGTCTCAGAAAAAATGGGTGAGCTCTGAACAATGGAGCTATGATAGTGGCATAAGCCTGATACTGATCTAGTTTGTTTAGAATACGAGGGAGAAGACGGAAGGGTGCGTTTATGAAATTGTTTTCCTCCCGCCAGTCTGTTTCAGAAAAGGCATCCACCCCTGAAGTTGTTGGGTCGAGGAAGAGACTGTTGTACTTGGCACACTGTGCGCTGTTCATGCATGCAAACCTGTCCACTGTATGAGGTCCCCAAATTTTGTCGAGATATTGAAATAGATTTGGGTGAATTGTCCAATTGTATTTGTTGTCTAAACGACTTAAATAGTCCGGCATTGTGTTCAATTTCCCTGCCAACCATTTGGCAGAAATGGTTAAATTTTGTCTGATCGCCAAACTCCAAATCTTGGTGGCTACATTGGACAGGTCCGCATGCATTCCGCCCTGAAAATTTATGTATGCTGCACAAGGAACGTTGTCCGTTAAAATTTGTACTCTCTTCCCGCGAAGGGAAGGTGCGAAACTTTGCAAACCGAGGAGCACAGCCGATATCTCTCTCATGTTCGAGGAATTGTGCATCATGTGTGTATTCCAAACCCCCTGGGCTTGAATGTTTGAACTTACAACAATACCCCCCCAGCCGTGAGCTGATGCGCCTGTTGCTATTTGTACCGTTTCGATACATGAGGAATCAGCAATGCTCCTACCGTTCCAAGCTTTCAAAGATTCAAACCACCATGTTAAATCGTTATGAGTAGGCTGGTCGACCAAAAGAATATCCGACCAATTATATCTAGTCTTCAATAATCTGTAAGCATTCCTAAGGAGGAGTTTCGCCGGAATAACGGCCTTTGACATAGAAACTAACTATCCTGTAATGCGGGCTAGGCCCCTGGCAGTTACTGACTTCCGTTTGAAAACTCTGGCTATGTCATTTCTAACTTTTCTAATCCTATCTTTTGGAATTTCAATCCACACTGAATCTTTAGTCCTATTAGTGTCAATAATAAACCCAATAAATGACTTTCTAGGTTCTGGATGTAGACTAGATTTGTCGTAGTTGATAAACCAACCTAATGTCTCCAACACCGAAATTAAATACGATTTTGAAGCGTTTATTCTATCAGATGTGTCACTTAGGAGAAAATCATCAACACAAACTACACACTTGATACCTTTATCAACCAAATGTTCTATAACAGGCCTTACACACTTGTGGAAATAATATGGACTGCAATTAAGGCCAAAAGGAAGCACAACAAATTTGTAATAAATGCCCTCAAATTTGAAACCAAGGTATTGGGTATGTTCAGGGTGTACTTTTATGTGGTGGAAACCACTCTTAATATCTAGGGTCACTAATAGGTCATCTGGGTCAACTATTTCCAGAGCAGAGTTTATGTCCGTATAGGAGAATCTCCGCGGCACACAGTGGGTATTGACTCTTCTCAAGTCTAAGATCAGTCTAAAATCGCCCGAACGTTTTGGCACCACCGATATACCTGACACACACAGGGTTTTTTCCGTATAATTACACCTAACAATGCAATTGTTTTTTAAAAGGGAGTTAATCTCTTGTGTAATGAATTGGTGCTCTCTATAAGAAAACTGTCTATTGGTAATTTCGAAAGGCGGTGGGGTTGACGAGAATGGAATTGGGACACCATAAGAAATCCAGTCTTTCACCAGTGGGTTTTGTGTAATTTGGTTCCACGCGGATGTTTTTGTG
Source organism: Elysia crispata (assembly GCA_033675545.1). Taxonomy (NCBI): domain Eukaryota; kingdom Metazoa; phylum Mollusca; class Gastropoda; family Plakobranchidae; genus Elysia; species Elysia crispata. The sequence goes on from JAWDGP010006856.1 coordinate 230,628, forward strand.
CTCGGGAAATCACCTACAAACTGGGTCATGAATGGAACTAGGCGTCGTCTCGTCGTGTCGTGGGAAAGTCCATTCTCGGGGAACCTCGACTATTGTAGAACTGATAAGGTCGTCTGGGATAAGAATGGGCAGCGTTGAATGTGTGGCCCCTACCTCTGAAGGTGTTAGTTCTAGAATTTGTAGACGATCTTGAAGATGTGCGGTTTGAAAGGGCCGAAAGCTCGGCTGCGAGTCGAACGTTCGTTAGAGAACGCTGTGAAAATGCTTGTGTGTTGTTTTCGAAAGATCGAAACAATGGACCAGTCTCATCGTCGAAGGTGGAGCGAACTACTAGATTGCTGTATTCGCTCTGTAAGTAATTCACCTGGGCGTAAAATATCGTGTAAAGTGATTGAAGGTCGTTCTCTGTAAGGGTGTACTGACCCTGATGTGGTCCTTGTAACGCTGCCAAGACCCTAAGGCCAGTCTCGGCGAACCTGGCTGACTTGGTGATTACCTTGAGATTTAATGCCTACAGCACTGTCATTAACTTTGCAATACGATGGAATTTGAATTCGAGACAGGCGGTCTCGCAGTGATTCGAATTGTCTCTGAATGTCCAAGAAAGCATTGTCACTATCGTAAGCAATGGAGCTTGGTAGGTTTGAATCGGGCCCAAGGCCCTGTGCAGGTGCAGGAGTGTCCTGACTTTGTGTCTGGTCAGCTTGGTCGACCGTTGGACTCGATTGGGGTTGGGGATGAGGTTCACGAAGGCCAGAATCAAGGCGTGTTTCGATGTCTGGCAGCCGATCTTTGATAGCTTGTAAAGTTCGCGCTAGATCTAGGTTTTCTGATTTTAAATCATCATGTGACATACTTATCAGATGTTATACTTGCGAATTTGAATATGATCCACCAAAACTAGACCTAATAGGTACATGTACTTCTAAACAAGAATGTCAGAAAATCACAGAAATAATATCCAGTGTAAAATTGGGAGCAGAAACAGTCCCACGTCCGCCTAGTGGGAATGCACTGAGGCAAAGACACCGCACTCCTACTACACACGTAGGAGTGCGCAGTAATCATATAGTCCCTGTGCGTGCTGGTAACTCTAAATAACTACAAGCTTACATAAAAGTTGCAGCTTTTTCAGGGGCAAGCTGTACAGGGCTTCGGAATACCCCTAACCTGGCGGACAGTATCCCAAAAGCATTTTCTGACACCCGCCTCGCTCTGCTTAAGCGATAGTTGAACATGCGTTGGTCATGATCTAATTTGTCTTGAAGACTTCAATCGTCAGTCTCCATTGTTCTGCTGTTGTTGGAATCTGAAAAATGAAATAAATCTTGTTGTTAAAAATTGAAAAAACTTACGATTGTTGAAATATCGATACCAAACAAAGTCTAAATTAAATTCGTGTTGATTCTATTCCAGGATGAAGGTTACCCACAAGAAAGTACTAAAGATGGAGAAGCAAAAGACAGCGAGGGATCATCTACAGCGATAACACGCCCACTGCCCAGACCGACAATGCCTTCATCCCCAATCAGTCTGTGCCTACTATTACTATCAGAAAACGAAAATCAGCCTCAGAAGCGGAGAAAGCGCAGCTCCTGTCGTTGGCCAAAGCACGCTTAACTGAGCCGAATGACCCGTACCTGAGCTAAGCCAAGACATGGGCACATGAATTGAAAAGTATGGATCCCAGGCAACAGCTGTGGGCGAAGAAAGCCATAAATGACATCATATTTGAAGGTCGATGCGGAACGCTGCACACACATTCAGGCCAAATTAATTGCGACACTCCCACACCACACAGCATGCGATGCAGTACACCATACATGTATTCTTCTCTTGGTCACCACCAAGCTCAGACGGAATCTGCCTTCTTCTTGAAGAATGACCAAGGCGGATACTTTTCGCGAGAGCCAAATGAGTGCATTGGAAACCTAGGCAGTATGGCTCAGTTTTTTTTTTAGCAATTTCAACCCTAACGTTTAAGAATTGTGAAAATCGACATTTCTTATGGTGTGCATTATGCTTTTACTGTTTTGCTTATATTCCTGATGTCTTTCATTTGTCATATCATACCAATGTCACTTCATTTTGATGTTCAATATTTTGGTTTATAATAAACTTTCAAATTTCAAAAACAGTTGCAGTTTTCAAAAACATCACGTTGAGTTGTCATTGTATTTTCATTTTTAAAAGGATTCCTGAGGCTAGTTAAAGAGTCTTATCGGTATTTTTAAACTTGCGCCATGAAGCTTCCTTTTCTGTTATAGCGTTGTCACACAGTTCTTAAAAGACAAAGGCTAACACTTTAACAACAGTATCGTACAATGTAAATTCACCTCGCCTTTATAACCCCCTGACGCTTCAGACTAACGATGACCATCTTTCCTATCGCTTGTGGCGATGTTGCTGTCAGGAATTTCAAGTCTTCAGACGCCAGGTACCTCAGTGTGATGGACAAGCGTTCATTTGGTGTCTTTTTCCTTATCAATAGCTCAACAAGGCCGAGAAACTCATCAAACGATTGCGCATCTATTCGTAGGAAGTTATGGAAGTCCTCATTTTCGCTAATACGTAATTCTTTTAGAAGATTAGCATGTCCGTAGGTTTCGCGCTGTAATAACCAGTTCTTGGACCATTTCCGCCGTTTACGAGGTCTTTCATCCGAGTCCAAGGCAATTAATTACAAGTGCAATAGCCACCTCGAAGATTTTGACAAAACTGAATTTTGATTTAAAAAAAAAAAAGAAGAAAGAACGTGGATGCGTGTGTGGGAAATTGTGCATCAAAAGTTTGAATCAAAATTTCCCGTAAAAAATTTGAATAAAAATTTTGAAGACTTTTTTTTTTATCGTGTATTATAGGCCTCTTAGATTAGATTTTATAATAAGCCCTCTAATAGGCTTGGCTGGCCTACGTTGTCGTGCTGACGACATAAAATAATTCGTTTCAAGTTTGGAAGTTGATGAGGGCTCGCCTTGAAGTAACAGGCGAATGCCTAACGAGGAAACGAAAATTGGAAGAAAATGATTTTTCAAACCCTAATCGTACGTTGGGGGGTAATTTTCGATCCCAGGGGTCAGTTATTCTCTGTTTTACTAAACTTGTAGTAGGAATTTATTTTTGAAACTTTATGTTTTCCTCAGCCATTCATTTCTCCAAATGATTATGTCTGACTGGCAGCAAAAGGCTAAATACCATATTGACCATCGTTCATTTCCTAAACATATATATGTTTTTGACAAAAGGGGGTCGTTTTCGATCTCTACTCTTCAAATAATTAAAATACTGATTATTCCTTACCGGATGTCGGGGGTAGTTTTCTACCCCATTTCCCTAGTAGATGCATACTCAATATGCGTATCGATTCCGCCCATTCTTTGTTTCTGCATCACGGATGCAAGCATTGCAACTGCAAGATCTGCCTTCACAGATGAGGGGTAAGTCAATGATGTTTTTCTATATGTACCGGTATTACATCTTTCCAATAGAGTTCGTGTAACCGGACGAGATTCTGTATGTATATTATTTATAATTTGGCCTCGTGCTTGGGTTTAGATCTAGATCTAAATCCTACCGCCAGGCTAGCTGGCGGCGCGTTGGCCCGGCCTCTCGGCATTCAGCGGGCGATACTATTTTCAACATTTTTTACAGGTGTAGATATCTCATCTGGTGTTTTGATTTCTGCATACCAGTAGTTGTTTGGAAACAAAGTATGGTTATGAACGTTATCACTCTGACTAAGGTAGTAAGACAAAATAGTGTTCTTAGCAGCTTACTGATAGGTTTTAGGGTGGGATGCTTAACAAGTCTTGAGAAGTACCGGTAGCGATTTTTTTTTTCTCAATTTGCCCCTACCGTACAATTATTGGATGACATTAGGGATGGGGGGAAGCAAATTTATGCTGTAACATGTGAACACTCCCTTACTGAGAAAAATTGTGAGACTGACAGGACGGCTTGTCTCTATTTCAGCCTCCAGGTGCCTCCAGGTCTGCTAAGCCTCATTGAGGGAGAGGAGAAAGTGGGGGCGGCAGGGAGGCGGCCGTAGACGGAGTGGTAGGGGGCGGGTGCTTTGGCCGGAGGCCATACGACGGGCAGTGCGCCAGGCCGTCCAGACTGAGGAGGGAGAGATGGCGGGCAAGTACGGTGCCCAGCACCAGTCCGATCCCCAGGTAAGGGCCTCTATTTGGCTATCATGCACCATTCTTATCATCCTCAAATCAATAAACGTTTGCATCGCCATCACCTTCATATCACCATCATCATCGTCATCACCATTATTGGCAATACTCTTATCATCAATACTTATCATTCTCATTACCACCACTGTCAGCACCCTTATCATCATCACATAATGCGCATCATTTCTGTTTTATTTGACCCTAATACTGGGGGCGAGGTAGCTCAGTGGTTAGAAGGTCCGCCTTCCCTTCGGGAGGTCGAGGCTCCGTACTGATTGGATCGGTGTCAGTCCAATATGACCGGCTGAGACATGAGTGCTGGTATCCCCGCTCCGTCTGTGTGGCACCAGGTAAAAATTGTCAGACGCAAGTCTTGGGACCCGTCTGCGAGATAGCCCAGTTGCTGATGTCGGACGTTAAACCAATCAATGACCCCAATACACAGAAACACTTATTTCATTTATTCTTAAGTTGTGATATCCTTACATCACAGTTCACATCTATCCTCTCATTCTGCACAAATTGAGAAAGGTGCAAGATCTTCAAAACAACATTTTATTTTGACTCATGTCTGCTTTGTTTTTTTTATCTTTCACTTCCAGTCACACTTCCTCAGCCTGGAGGACCTGGCCAGAATTGACTGGACTATCCGCCCCAGGAGCCCAGCCGCAAACACCCTAGCACTGCCACCACAGCTGCTGGAGGGGGGGGGGGATAAAAAATAAAATTTCTTGAAATTATATGATGAACATCTTCTGTGTTTGAATTGAATGTTATGAAATGAGATTGAGAGAATCTTGCTGCTGCCGCTGCTTATGATAATGCTACAATAGTGATGATGATGATGATGATGATAATGGTGGAGATGCTGGTGGAGACAGGTCTTTGGTCCCATGTTCCTTTACTTATTTTCTTACCTTCAGTGCTAGCAGCAGTTCTGATAAACCACCTGCTCCTTCACGTTGCTCTTGCATACAAAATTGTTGCAAGAGGAGCATCTTTGCACTTTCTTTGTGTCCTTCCTGCGTGGGCAGACATGACACCGACCATGTTTCTTAGCCGTGTGCGCTTCCTCTTCCACTAACTCCTCTTGCCTTGCTTCATCAGCAGAGTAGACTGACAAAGCCGTGGTGAGGATTGACCTCAGGTACAAGGAGATGTTGGTCAAAGCACTTCGCCTTTCTATTTGCGGACGAACCAATTCTCTCCTAATGGCGATGTTGAATTTCTTTCTTTGACATGGGGTGTTCTGGAAAGCTCTCTCTCTCTCTCTCTCTCTCTCTCTCTCTCCAACAAACTATTGAAGCGATAGATGCCAGGTCCAAAAAGTCGTAAAAGAGAAGCATAGGCCATCTGTTTGTCTTTCGTTTTGTTGTAAACTTGTGGCACATCTGATCCATGCTGTCTACATCCCCTTTTGTTGAGTTGTACGACTCCACAATTTCGGGTTTACTTGTTATGTCCTTGTCCACACTGTGGTGCATGGTGCTCAAAACCACCACATGCTTTTTAGTATTTGATTTGTAGGCACAAATTGTTGTTGTTTTGGTAAAACCAAACATTGCACCCCTTTCTTCATCCCTGTTCCTTTTTGGAAATGGAAAGGAAAAAATGGTTTGTCCCATCTAACTGTTCCAACCAGTGTTACTCCGTTTTTCAACAAACGGGATGACAGAATCACGTCTGTGAAGAAGTTGTCAGTTGTGAGATTTCGCCCGCTGCCAAAATAGGGTTCCACGAGTCGAATAGCCGTGTTCCGGCCGACATATTTTTCTCTGACTGCTGAGGGTCTCCCTTTACAACCAAGATATGGTTCGCCATGGAGCGGATATCCGTTTTCGGCATCATAAGTAAAAAAAAAATTGATCCCGTATTTATCCGGTTTGCTCGGCAAATACTGGAGAAATAACGTCCCGTCCAAGGCATTAGCTGCTCATCCACAGTGAGACATGGCCCTGGGATGTATTCACGTCCTAGATTTATATTGAAATCGTCCCAAATCTCGCGAAATGGAGCAAAGTTATCACGCTCTCGACGTTCATTCCGGGTTGCCTTGTCATCAAATCTGAGATGGTTGCTTAGTCTCAGAAATCTCTGGCGGCTAAAGCATGCCTTTACCATGCGGTTGCCATCAACTTTGTGCCACAATATGGGTGTTGGAGATTCATTACTCTGTAAAGCCCCCATGTGGAGTAGGCATCCCATGAATGCTTCTATCTCTATCTTGTCTGTTTGTCTCCAACTTCTCCCACGGATCTTTCTCCTTCTTTGTCCATGCAGCTTACGATCCTGTCCACCATTCTTGCATTAATGAACCTTTTATAGGTCGCACCCACTGAAGACAAACTCCGTGAATGGATCACTTGCTTTGGCGGAGGGTGGAAAATGTTACTCGCTGGAGTAGGCCTACGCCCAAATGGGGGTGCAGTCTTTGCCCAAACAGTTCCATCCCTAGCCTTGGTGAGCCCATGAACACTATCTAAAACTAACTTGTTTTTCTCTATAAAAAACACGGGATCGAAATATACTCCCGCCATACGGATGCGCCTATATTGTTTTTTCCTCTCTACCGAACATAGGGTCGGAATGTACTCTACCCCCAATGTACGGATAGGAATGCGTTTTTTTCCCCTCTGTACGGCACATGGCTTTGAAATGTACTCCCGGTATACGATTAGGGTTTCAGGATTACATGTGTTAATATTTTTCTTATCGTTTCGTTACCAATATAGCTAGGTATAGATTCTAACCGAGCAAAATGAGTTGTATGTTGATGCACTTTTTTATGATAGGCGTTAGGCATAGTGATAATTAATTTCAAGTGTTTCTTTTTTCAAAATCTAATTCTTGTAATTTCCATTTTTGTTTCAAAGAAATTTGATACACAGAAATCTTCCTTTTTTAATCACAGGTGTTTTTTTTTCTTCTTACGTATAATTTGTAATTGATAACAGAGTCAGTACGACTCAATTTCTTTCTTATCTTTTTGATTTCTCTTCGTTTCTCTATGCTTGTTTGTCTCATGTATTCTTTCTCCATCGGTCTCTCTTTCACTCTCCACATCTTCGTACAACATTGTTCTTTAATTGTACGTGTATTTTTTTCTTTGAATAATATTGATTCCTCCCCCCCCCCTCCTTTTTTTTTACAGGAAATTGTGCGCTGGGTATAGGTTTAGAACCATTTCTTAGAGCGGTCAGTCCTGTACAGAAGGATTCAAAGCAAGTCATCAGTAGATGTTGGCTCTCTCCAATCACAGCTATGCTTTCTTAATTCGCCGTTCCACTCCTCTTTTTCCCCGAAGTCATGATGACTAACCTGATAACCAATCGCCACGCATGGCAATCTGCTGGAACTGACTCAAACTCTTCTGGTGCAATTAAAATAACACCTCGCTTTAAGGCATCTTTATAATGAGGCAGAAGCTTTTCTAGTAACTAGTTACCCTTAGAGGATTTTTTTTCTGAATTCTGCCGTAGCCAAGCCAAATAGGAATTCAATTGAACAGGAGAAACATACTAACAGTACTAGGCGTACAACGACATCTTTCCTGAGAATATGGTTCGGTCATGAAAATTAATGCCGATTATCTTCCTTTGAAAGAGATAAAAAGCATTTTATGTGTTTTCCAATATGAATTATGTAGACCAGTTCTCATTCTTGCAAAATTTAAACTTTGCCTTGCCAGTACGCGTGGTGTGTCTTCAAGCCCTGTTTCATAAGAGGGTCATAAACTTTCAGATTCTCTGCTGGAAGTATTAAGGCCAAAGAAGGTGAAGTCCTTCACCACATCTAGCACGTAGTCATTAATGGAGATGCAAAAAGCAGGGAGGGCTGATATCTTAGCTGAAAATCTCTGCTTTTCACATACTGATCGTAACAACAAATTATTTGCAGTTGTACTCAAGCCATTGGCGAGTTCTACGTGAACCTCGGTGTATGTCAAGGCGATGTCACCTGCAAACAGCATTATGAATTATGAATATGGACTTTCCACACCATTATCACTGAGCGAAAGAGCTCGCTATGTGTAACGGACATTAAAAAGTTACGGTTTCCCCTTTTGTGAATGTACGAACCCTTTATTTTTGACTGAAGTTGAAGGAGTAAAGCGGCATCAAAGAGAACACATGCCGAAGACAGTCGGCGCAAACCTTGCTTGCTTGACTGTTTATCGAGCAGATCTGTGCATGTCGTCTTGCCTCTTGCCACTAAGCAGTGATTCTCTGGAGCTGTTTTTTTTTTCCCTTGGGGAGGGAAGGGGGGGGGGAGGGGGTGTTGCGCTCCTGATCCTTTTCAAAACTATATAGAAAACCTGCTGACCAAATCGAAAGCCTCCAATCTAAGAATACAATAAATAAGGGTTGTCTGTGTCCGTGACACTTCTTATCCTGCAGCTGCTTTTATGGAGAGGATCGCATCGACTGTAGATCTCTCTGATCTAAACCTACATTGCGCTCCTCGTTAGCTATGTTGCATAAGCAGTTTTATCCTCTTTCTGCCAATCAAACTAAGGAGAAATATCCTAGTATTAATGTTGCAATAACCACGCTCGCCGTCTTTTTGTTTTTTATTCGTTTGACGTAGCATGGTGATATGCTATCACCGATCTTACGTACCAAAATTTCCTCCTGCTGGCACTATAGCAGGAGTTTATGACCGATGACTATGTGCCGGCTTTAAGACCTTGAAATGAATTCTACGAAGGCCTTGCCGAGTTCTTTTGTGGTGTGTAGGGACATGTGTTCCTCCATGGCGAGCGGGGAAATAATCCATTCACAGCTTGTCTGTGACAGTGGTCTTACTGGAGTAACATTATACAATAGTTCAGCGCCCCATCAGCTTTTCACTGGTGATATGGCTTGAGGTAGATTTCTTTGAAGCTATCTTGGTGTCGCTATGACCGAAAGCTTTTGTCATATCCCAGTAAGTATAATTATTTTGTAGCAGTCAGCGAATCGTTGAACGCTATGGTATACATTTTGTCGATATCCACACAGCCTACACCCCCCCCCCCCCCCTTTCTCTCTATCTCTCTCTCTCTCTCTCTCTCTCTCTCTCTCTCTCTCTCTCTCTCTGTGTCTCACTATTTCTCTCTTATTCACACACACACACACACACACTCTCTCTCTCTCTCTCTCTCTCTCTCTTTCTATTACTCTCTCTCCCTCTCTCGCATTGCATGCAGTCCTTAATGTTTTTTGGATTGAGTTTTTTTTATGAATGTAGAGTTGCTCTTTTGCTAGCAATGGCTGGCTCGATTTTGCCAATAACAGTCCCGAACCAGTCCGAGTTTTGCTGCTTCCTTTTCCCGTTCAAACGTCTCGACAGCTAACTTATTATGTTGTCTCACAGGTATACTGTAATTCCATCTCACGGCGGCGTTGCTCCCTCTGTTTTTTAGAGCCGAAGTTCGAGGATTGAAGTCTTGGCAGTGTTAAGGCAATCCTTCTCTTTACAACGAAGTTCCTGTTTGAACAGAAGTGCTGTTGAGATACTTACAGCAAAGATCTCGGGTAACAATGAAATCCAAATTGTGTCATGGACAAGACTCTTCAGGACACTTTTCGGTTGCGCTTTGTGGTGTAAAACGGGTTAGTGATCACAGATCATGAAAAGAGCATAGCTCGAGGAGCCTTTGCCCGTTTATCTACATCAAAGTGCTTGATGTTGTATGGCCAGCAGATGTGGCCACATCCAATTCTCGTATAAGAGTTTCCAAAGAAGAACAAGGGTTCATTGAGGGGAACTCTTTGAAACTCTTGGTGGAACTCTCTTTAGCCTCTCATAGAGAGCAAAGTGCTGCAGTGCTTATGCTGAAGATATCCACGTTCCTGGTGTGGTTTTGAGACAAAGAGAAAAGATACGGCCTTTGCCTTTTGAAGATACTTGAGAGTTTCTTACTTCAAAGTCTACTACGTAAGCTCCTCTGATGCTTGGGGAAAACCAAAAGAATGTTAGGTCCATTTCTTTCATTGCTGTTGGTATAATTTCTTTTAACGCTGCAAAGTCGACTTTTACTCCTGGCCAGCTGAGCTTGACCTTGGTGTGTGTTGAAAACACTAATAACGAGATCTAATGAGAAATACGAAAATTTAAATAAATCTTCGATCTGGAGAAATTTTGTCTAGTTTCATCTTTTGATCAGGACTTGATCAAGCAAATGGGTACCCCGTTGGATATACGCGAAAAATCTGTCTCTCTTCGGCTATGACCCTTAGTCAGTGGGAAAGCTGTGGACGAGAACCGTGGAATTTGGTAGGAGACCATGCCGACTTTGAAGATCTGATAATGATTCTTTGGTTACTACAAAGGTATATACCGTGTTCCTAGATTGACCTGTGTTGTCAATTATTGCGCACCAAAGTCTGATCAATAATTATTATAAATTGAAATTAGACAATAATAATGCCTTTCGGATTATACATACATAAGCGCTTTCTTTATATCATTCGAGTTTTGTGATTTGTTCCCATCTATCACTGACCAACTTCTTGAAAATGCATTGGATTTCGCCCCCACCTTTACTAACATCACATGAGAGGAAAAACATATTATTTAACACACATAAAGGACTTTACTTTACAACAACAATACACCTTGGGCTAAAAACTCATCTGACTCTGAAGTAACAATGGAAGCCTTGACGGAGCAGAAACGAGTGAGTTGATAGGTCTATTTTTTATTGTCACAGCTTAAACACTTCAATATCGACGTTGGCCTCTATAGAGACGACGGTGTTGCAATCTATAATCTACCACCAAAACAAGTGGAGGGTACCAAAATAAAAAAAAAAAGAAAAAAATCTGTAAAATCTTCAAAAACAACACCTGAACATAACTATACAAGCAAATAAAAAAAAAATCCACGGATTTCCTAGATCTGATCCTCGATTTAAAAAGCAACATATATAAACCCTACAAGAAACCTAATAGCAATGTGAGCTACGTGAGCAAGTACAGCAACCACTCCTACTCCATTGTAAAGAACCTGCCCAAAGGTATCAAAAACTGCTGCTGGTAAAAGCCAATGTTTGACAGAGTTCCGTACCGTAAGCACGAGTCATAACGTAACTAACACGTGGTTTCCCTAGTGACGTGTGCAAATCGGCTTGCGCTGTTTACATCGGAAGCCGCAAACGAGAGTTAGGCCTGGTCAGTCTGGTCAACTGACAAAACCAGTGAAATCTGCTGCTGGTGGTAAAACTGTCACGGATCATGTGATCGTTATGTAATATAAGTGTGAGCCTGCAGTATAAACACACTCTACACAGTGCTCTTGCACCTGGTCCAGACTAGTACTCAGTACCGGTAACATTAAAGCATCGCTGGCAGTCATCATGTAACCCTTACATAACAATTATGTTCTCGGTGGGATGTCTAGCATGTTTGCAAAAACGATTATGTTACGTACCGGTACTGCTAGATGGGAGGAATTTACGGAAATGATGTCGGCCAGTCTAAAAATATAACGTCGTAGTCTAGCTAAGGCCTGGTTAGCCTTTCCTGTGAAACCTCAGAAATGTTGCTACGTACCGAGAGTACATTGCCGTGCCGATATCCCCAGCACTAGACTTGACCAGACCTACGTCTACTAAGGCTGACGTCGGACTAGTCACACATCACACATCACATAGGGGGTGTCTGACTGGTCACACACACACATCACACAGGTGCATACACTCTACGCTTTTGCAGCTCAGAACAAGTCTGGTTTGAATGTTGTGCATGTGTTCTATCTTTCCTCTCGCAAAATGATGTTTTTCGATCCCCTGATCATTAATCCTGTGATTCTGCACGCTTCGCATCAAAGAAAAAGAATGTGGTGTAGACCTATCTACAGTGCCCGCCGGACTGAGAGTGAATATGCAACTCTGTACCCTAAGCTATTACATGACCCCGAGAAATTCCAGAATTATGCTCGGATGTCTCAGCCAAGCTTCCATGAGCTGCATGATCTGATAAAAGACTACATTCAACCAGGATTCACAAACTTCAGGGACTCAATTTCAACTGAGGAACGTTTATTAATGACTCTCAGGTAAGAAAAAAAAGCTCAAACAAATGAAGTAATATTAACTTTATTGTGTAACAAAAAAGAACATGTCAAATTGAAGAAAAAAATTAACAGGGACCACACATCTATAACTAAAATTACTGATGCTTCAAGTTTCCTTGCTGGTTTTGGGAGGCATAATCCTGCTGAGCCACCTGTCCCTGACCTTGCATATTTGGGTATTGTCCCTGACCTTGCATAATATTTGGGTATTGTCCCTGACCTAGCGTACCTGGGTACTGCAAGTACCGGAACAGAGTTTGCTGCACTTCAGTTTTGAAAGCAAGCAAATCCATGGGGCTCAGAAGTTCGATTTGGGGTAAAAGGCTGCGGAACCACCCTACTTCAGGGTTTTTAGGCCTTGGTTCTTCTTTGTTCTCTATCATTTTTGTTACTGCTTCACAATACATGTCAATTGACGTCTTCTGAGGAAGTTTTGGCTTCTTGGGTGCAGAAGACATGCTTGTGCTTGGAGTTTGTCTTTGCTCATTTACAGTATCCTCAGCAATTTCAGATCATTCAATAGCTGCCGTTAAAATGTCACTATTTGCCGAAGAAGCAGGTCCTTTACTGCCGCCAGAGGACTTGCGCATAGTGGACTCCATCTCTCGATGTTGTCCCAAATGAGGCAGGAGGAACTGCATTTCCGCAGCATATTGCCTTTCTGACTTTTTTCTTTTTCCTCAAGACGTAGTTGATGAAGCAGCGCTTCCAGACGGCATCTTCAGGCGATCACGATGACTGTTTGCGTAATTGCGAAGAGTGGTCCATTCCTTTCGGGCATCTGCAAAGAAATGCATGTTATAATATTACATTAGTAAACGGTTTTGAATCTCTATCATGTTGCGCATTTGAGCATTTTTTTTTGTAATTTTTTATTTTATTTCAGGTACCTGGCGTCTGGGACAAGTTTTCAACACATTGGCTACAACTACCGAGTGTCCCATAACCACACTGGGTTCATCGTTTCGGAAACCTGCAGAGCCATCTGGGAAAGACTAACCCCATTATGCCTACCGATTCCAGATCGGGACACTTGGGAGCGAATTGCTGATGAGTACTATCGGCTTTGGAATTTTCCAAACTGTGTCGGTTCTATCGACGGGACACACCAGGAGATTCAATGCCCTAAACATGCGGGGTCATTGTACTTCAATTATAAAGATTATCATTCTCTTGTCGTTCAAGCGGTGGCAGATGCCAACTACAACTTTGTTGTGCTCGATATTGGTGATTAAGGACGTAACAGTGATGGCTCTGTTTTCAGAGAATCTGCTTTTGGTCAAGATTTCGAGAACAACCGTTTGGATCTACCACCACCCAAACCACTTCCAAATACGGATCAAGAGCTTCCCTTCGTATTTTTGGCTGATGAAGCTTACCCACTGCGTGAAAATCTTATCACTCCCTACGCACGGCGGTCACTGTCCAATCCAAGTCGAATATTTAATGCAAGACTTTCAAGGGCTCGTAAATCGGTGGAATGTGCCTTTGGCCTTGCGAAAAAAAAAATTGAAGTACTGCACCGACCAATTCGCTGTTCAGTTGAGCGGGCAACTGTCATTATACAAGCTTCATATGTCCTACACAATTTCGTTAGACAACGTGACGGTTTACCACTGCAAGCAAACACAGAAAATGCTGTCAACAATAACATCACCAGTCTTGGGCCTATTGCCCACAGTGGAAGGCACTCTATTCGTGACGGGTTTCGAAACTACTTCCATGACTAGTGAAGGCAGTGTCCCTTGGGTTACAGCAAAGTACGCTGTTTAAACAGATCAAGGACTTTTAATTAGTTGCTTTTTAGCGGCCACATAGAGAATAATTTCCAACGCCGTACTTTTTACGCGCTTCCGGCGAAGCGAGCAGCTTTGGAAAGTATTCTCTATGGGCCGCCCTTATTCACATTAAAAGCTTTCTTGTATTTTCTTTGTCAATCATCAAGCATCAATGTTTGATTTGATTTGATTAAAAAGATCGAATTAAAAACTCACCGAAATTTGGAATGCCAATGTCATTGTTGATTTGAGTCCACGTTTTGTCCTTCAAAACTCTGTTTCGTATAATCAACATGTCCAGGATCGTATATTGATGGATGTTGCCGAACTAGGCTAATGAGGATAACTTTAATGTCTTCTCGACTCGAAGTGCTGCTTTGGTCAGACATGGTCCTTCTGTGATCACACAACAACAAAAAAATGAACATGCTCATTCATGTGTGTGATGTGTGATATGTGATGTGTGATGTGTGATTAGTCCGACTCGAACGAGTCGTTACCGTGTGTTCATTTCGTGTGTGATGTGTGATATGTGATATGTGATGTGTGATGTGTGTCTAGTCCGACGTCAGCCTAAGTATGCACTGCAGCGGCACATTGACAGGCGGTTTGAGTAGAGATACGTAATCAATCAAGTGTCGTGCTCTTAAGCGTAGGCGATCATGACCTGCCACGCATACATCTCTATCGTTGGTCGCTTTCAGCGCATGTCACTCGTTCTACTTTGAGCCACTTTCTCATTTCAACATCTTTTCACGCGATTTTCCCCAGGTGCGTTTTCCTTCATTCATTCCAGATGTCACAAGATGTTTTAGTTTCTCTCATCTCATCACATGGCCTAAAAAGGTTACTTGGCGTTTACGTATTCTATTCTATATTGTACCGGCTTCTCATGAACTGTTTTGTTCGATTTCTTTGCAGTCCAGGATTCGTACCATGTTACGAAAGAACCACAATCATTTCTATTGCCTCCAGTTTCTTTTACACCTGTTTTTAAATTGTCCAGGCCTCGCTTCCATACATCCGAATTAGTTCAATATAGCACTCCAGGGCTCTTCCTCTTGTGTGAATCGAGATGTAGTTATTTGTTAGTATTGATTTCATTCTCTGAAAACACTTTTTGTGTTTGCTCTATTCTTTATGAAATTGCAGTGTTTTTGTGTCCATCACTTGATATTAAGGTACCCAATTATTTGAATTGATGCCTTTGCTTGAGTTTATTCCTGTTGATAAAGATGTTGATCCGTGGAGACTCATTGTTTCGTCTGATGACGATTAATTCTGTTTTTTTTTTAATTTTTGGCTATTCAATACAATCCTTTCTTACTGCATTCTTCTTCAACGGCGTCTAATAATTGTTGCAAGTCTTCTTTATTTTCTGCAATTAATGCAGTGTCATCAGTGTATCTCAAGTTGTTTACGCTATGCCCTCTTACTTTAATAGCTGGATATCCTTCTAGTTCTACGCTTCTCATAATAATTTCACTGTAGAGAGAGAAAAGGTCTGGGTAAATCACACATCCTTTTCTCACACAACGCTTTATTTTTTTAAACTAGTTGGTTTCCCCATCAATTCGCTTTGCTGCTGTCTGTTCCCAGTACATGTTTTTGATCACCCATAGGTCTTTTCCAACTATCTTCAAATGTGTTAGTTGTGTGATTATCTCATCATGCCGTACCGTGTCAAATGCCATGGAAGCACAGATATAAATCTACCTCTTTTTGTACTTCCAGAGCTCGTTCAATTATAGTTCTAAGGGTGTAGATTACATTTGTTGTACCTTTTCCTTCCGCAAAGCCACACTGTTCGTCTATTTCTGGTTTGATTTTGTTTTTGACTCGTATCATGATAATTCTTAAAAGTATTTTGGTGGTATGAGTCACAAGACTGATTGTTCTATGCACATCGCACTATGTTGCCCCTGGTTTCTTTGACACTGCAATAACTACAAATTTGGAGATGTGTAATAGAATCTGACCTGTGTCATAGATTTCGTCGGGTAATGTTGTTATCTTATCAATTCCAAATTCTTCAAGTGTTTCTAAAAGTTTCACTGATACACTGACTGGGCCTGTTGTTTTGCTTAAATTCAACTTTCGTATTGCTGTCCGAATCTCATCTTTCAGAGCCGTCATATCGAAGTAAGAAAAACTAGCCCCAACCGCAGAATTTTTCCTGTGTTGACTAACAAGGACTTGGCATCATCTTGCCTGCCCTCTGCCACAGCCCTCTATGATTCCAGAGGGCTGTGGCTCTGCCCAAATCTTACCTCCCTGGTAGCTTCAATGGGGCCAAGCATCGGAACAACCGCAAAACGCCCAGCCCAGTCCTCACGCACCGGACAATACACGCCATGTCCCTATAAGCACAGTGCTGGATGGGGACACACGTTCCTATTGTGTTAGGTAGAAACAGGCAGAGCCTCTCTCTCACAAATATATATACATATACATACATATATATATATATATATATATATATATATATATATATATATATATATATATATATAGAGAGAGAGAGAGAGAGAGAGAGAGAGAGAGAGAGAGAGAGTACATGTATATTCTTAAGTGGCATCCAAAGAGTGATAGGAAGATTATTGTACCTGTACCTGTGCAGTTTCATTCTTCTTTTACTTTTAAGACGTTTGAATTATTGATCCTGGTCGGGTGGCGTTTTTTCTCTTTCTTTATTTTCTCATTCTGTCCCCCACCCCTTCATATTTTATTTGTCAAATGCATATATAGGGCCTTAACTTTCTTTGTTCTTATCATTCTTGTTTGCAACTGTTCAGATAAAGTTATCATAAAAATGGCGATTGATTCTTGTTGTCTACATCCATTAAAATGCTATAAAACCACAACCAACAGTCATATTCCTCACTAGGTTATGTACACTATCAACTTATTACATCTTGCCTATATTTTGACCATTTGTCCTTTTGTATTGATTTCGTCGTATTTAGAAAATTAAAGAGAGATTTTTGGAACATTAATCCAGAAAGAAAAAAATCACATTAAAAAAAAAACAGAGCACTTGGATTACAACTTGTAAGTAATAAATAAAGGTTAAAAAAAATCGCGCTAGGTATCAGTGTGAATAAAAAGCTTATTGGAAACGGAATAATGCAATAGAGAACAAGAAAAGAAACCATAAAGGCAAAACGTCCTAATATGTTAAATCATAGGTTGAAATTTTGCAGTTTCTTTTCTTGACGCGCAGTAATCACCTGGTGTGAGTATCCTCATTTTTTATTCTTTTTTAATAAAAAACGTTTGTATTTGAAAACTCCATTTACATAAAAAAACCCAGCAAGCACTTGTCATTAAATACGTTTTCTTTGATATGAACTCCCTTTCTCATTTTAATTGAGACTTATCTGCCTGAAAGTGATAACGATATATTCATGTATATATAATTTATATATATATACATTCCATGAAAGTAAAGACAAGTTAAATCAGTCAAAGACAAGATAACAAAATAGTTTCAAATAAAGTTATTAAAATTCTCTAAGCCTATATTAGCATCTTATACGGTGAACCTAACAACAAAAAACAAAATTAGAAAAAAAGCTGTATAAAGAGGAAGCACAAATTTGTAAATGATTTATAGCATGATATCATTCATTTCTAGATCACTAATAAATAGTAATATTTACAATTATTTGTAGACTTTGGTGAAATCAAGCTTGCATCAAGTGGACATAGAACTATGAGCAACTAGTTACTCCTTAGGAAACATCTAATTTCATCAAGGAAAGAATAGAACGCTACCAATTCCGGTCCATGCTGCCCGGCGACAAGTGAATTGGGATGGGTTGTCATCCGTTATCGGTGACTTTTCAATTAAGGCAATCTCAATCTCCATGGTAACTCTGGCATTCTGCAGGAACATATTTGTGAGCAGCATTACGACGATAAGGATTACACGATAATGCAACTGCGTCGGAAGACATAGTGGCATTGTTTCAGAGCAGTATATTTCATGTCATTTGGTCGTCAAAAGTTTTCGGCATCATTGCTGTTGAAAGGTCAGGAAGATATTTGTGTAAACAAGTTTTATTTTAAATTTAATCTTCTAATACCCTTCAGTAGAAACACAAAACTGCTGTGGAAGGGAAGAAGTTTTCCCTTAGATCAAATGAGTGTTGATAACAGTACATAAAGAAAAAGATAAATAACAAATGAACTACCATAATATTTCTGAACCCGGATGACATTTTTTCGCCACTGAAAGGCTAGGTTAAATATTGAAAGGAT
The DNA here is from genome assembly GCA_033675545.1 of Elysia crispata. Lineage (NCBI taxonomy): Eukaryota > Metazoa > Mollusca > Gastropoda > Plakobranchidae > Elysia > Elysia crispata. Next base: position 248,908 of record JAWDGP010006856.1, read on the forward strand.
TACTTTTTTTAGTTCATCGTGAAAAATACCACAATGCAGCGAGATATCAAATTAACAATAGCTCTAAATCTACAAAATAGTAATTAGCATTAGTTGTATTTGTGATAACAGTGGCAGTGGTATCAGCAGCAGCAGTATAGCTAGAAGTAGAAGTAGTAGTAGTAGGAGTAGTAGGAGTAGTAGTAGTAGTAGTAGTAGCAGCAGCAGCAGTAGTAGTAGTAGTAGTAGTAGTAGTAGCGTAGTAGTAACAGTAGCAGCAGCAGCAGCAGCAGCAGCAGCAGCAGTAGTAGTAGTAGTAGTAGTAGTAGTAGTAGTAGTAGTAGTAGTAGTAGTAGTAGTAGTAGTAGTAGTAGTAGTAGTATTAGTAACAGTAGTAGCAGTAGTAGTAGCAGTATTAGTAACAATAGTAGCAGTAGCAGCAGCAGCAGCAGCAGTAGTAGTAGTAGTAGTAGTAGTAGTGGTAGTAGTAGTAGTGGTAGTAGTGCTAGTGCTAGTTGTAGTAGTAGTGGTAGTAGTAGTAGTAGTAGTAGTAGTAGTAGTAGTAGTAGTAGTAGTAGTAGTAGTAGTAGTAGTAGTAGTAGTAGTAGAGTATTTCTAGTTGCAGTCGTGGTAAAAGATGTGGCAGTTGTAGTTGAAATAATATTATTATTGGTAATGGTGGTAAGATGAGCAGGGTGGGGAAGAGAAAGAAGAAAGGGTTGCAGTGGGGTTTGGACAGGAAACCTTCTTTTTTACTTGCTGGAACCTCAACGCAAGGGAATAGGTAAAATCAAACAAAAGAATTGTTTGTGACACTTAGTTATTGCATGGTATGGTAATATAATATACCCTTAGTTAAAATACTCCTTTTGATCCTGGTAGCAGTTTTAATTAATAGGGCTCACAAAAATTAAGAAGCGTTAGATTTGTTCCATTTTGTCTGCTTTTGTCCATGGAGTTAAGAATCTACAGCATTACGAATCGAATTTTTCGTTCCCCTTTTTTAGCACTTCTAGAGACTTAATCACCACTTTGATTCGTGATGTGTTACAGTGAAGCTTTTGGTGCGGAATTGCCATCGATAAATGTTTTTTATAATGAAATCAAAGAAGTTATTTCCAGTTTGGAATGCGTCTTTTGGATCAATGGCGTCGCTCTTCCAATAATTCTCTGTGCCGGCTTTGGAATGAACATTGGCTGCCTAATTATGATCCGTTTTAAAGGATTGAAAGCACAGGGTGAATCTTCAACGCATCGACTCCTGCAAGGTCTCGTGGTCTGTGACCTACTCATCATGGTTCTGTCTGTCTACTCTGACGTGGAGCCTGCCATCAGGGCAAGAGTTAGTCTGGACAAAATTCGTGATACAATATTGGGTGATTGCGAGGCTGTTATAAATCTCAGGGCCACAATAGAGTCTTACAAAGATAACAACGGTAGAGCATTTGAAATCGGAGCAAATTAGAATTCTAAATACAATGCAGCTTTTTTAAACAAGACTATGGACATTAAGAGAAAAAACACATCGTTAAACGCTGCATATACGATCTGTTGCCTTTGCTTTTGGACTCTCTGATTTCTGAAACTGACAGTGACAGCCCGCCGGTTCCCAATTCGCATGTAAACATCAGCTCTGATTCCGGTAATATTGGCACTACCAATTACGATTCTACAAAAGAGCTAAGAAATGAAAGTGCTGAGAATAATACTTGGAACTTACTGACAATACCGACAAAAACAATTGTCACGATAATTAAATTCAGCAAAAACACCAGATTTCCCAACAAGATTTTTAAAACGGTCAAAACATCTGCTAAACCATCCAGCTCTGGTGGTAAAATGGATTTACCTTTAGAAAACATAACCATCAACTCTCGACCAGTGATACAAGCGACTGAACGCTGGGTGGCTTACAGTCTTATGACCTTTAACTTGAGTTTAATCTTAACCCTTACCCTCGAACGCTGTTTGGCCATCCAGTTTCCCTTCTGGACTATGGCCATTCTTACTTCAAGCCATGCGACTTACACTCTGTTGTCACTTGTGGGAGGAACTTTGACGCTGCACACTCCGCAGTTTGTCCGGGAAGTTGTTTTGGCAATCAACGAACCCACGAGTCTGAAGGATGGTTTCCAGGGCAAGATGACACAGGTTTATTTTGTGCTTCAACAGCTAATGCAATTAACTAGAATGTTCTTAGATTACGTTCTAAAGTAATTTCAGGCAAACAGCCTCGTAGCCATAAAGCATTTTCAAACCAAATAATGCTGCAATTTTAATGCAATCTCTTGACGATATAAAGAGGGAGTCTTTATTATATGCAATAGTCGCAAACAAAATATAGAGCTGTTTAAAGAAGTTTTGTAACTACAAAATAAAATTTTTTGACATTTCGTTAAAAAAAAAAAAAAAAAGAAAAACAAAAACAAATGCCCTTGTGACATTTCTATATTATCAGATACAATAAAGGTGATGCCCCGAGAATTTATCCTCGTTTCAACGGCTTTGAAATATATGCAATGCATTCTAAATTATTTTTAGCGTCTAAGGGATTTTTTTCCTTTTTATATATATAATATTTGAAATATGTGTTTCGTTCAGAGTAATCACAAAACATGTTCCATATTTTTTGTTCTAATAAAACTGACGCTACTGCCAATGTTCAACAATTTCAAGTCGGAAGAAACTGAAAAGTTTCATTCCTTCAAGTTGTTCTGTTTGTGACTTCTAATAAGGGTGACATAGTTAAATTCATGACTTCTAACTGGATGACACAAGATTACTGAGTTCAAGACTTCTAAAAGTCCAACACACGATGGTTGACTACATGACTTCTGATTAGGTAACACAGGATTGTGGAGTTGATGACTTCTAAAAATGTTTCAAGTTTTACGTACATAGTAAATTCCGTTTTGCCTTATTGATCTTTAAATTGTCTTACGTTACAACTGGCACCCTGACACTGACACTGATTCTCAGTTGCCTCCTTCTTCAGAGATTGTCTACCTACAGGGCAAAAACAAGGCGCAACCAACAGCCCGGAAACATTGCCAGAGTTGACGTGAGTATTGTATGTGAGCGAGAAGGAGTAATTAAAACCCTTTACAAAAATCTTAGCTGGAAGTTTGTACTTTAAAAAAAAATTCTCGAGTAAGAAACCAATTCTGGGTTGGTCGACGAGAATATTCTGAATGGATAAATGTCCCTCAAATCATGTCGATTTTTTTTCGTAGCCTCTGAAATATCATCAATGTATAAGGGAGTAAATTTTTTTTTTAAAATGACATTATCTCAACCCGTAAGGGTAGACGGCTTGGACCAATTCGTTAGTAAACAGAGGCACCGGATGATCCATTTTTCTTTAAAAAAGAACAAATTGTTCAAACGAATCAAAGCTGTTCTTTTGTGGAAGCGCCAGATGAGCGATCCATTGACAAGCAGGAGTTCGTTGGTTCAATCCCTGAATGGATCATCTAGTGGTTGAGTTGGATCCCATCTAATCAGACCCATCCTTGGCTTGACCGAAAGCCGCCGAGCCCGTATAAACGTCTTCGGGAAAATTAGGGAATGTAAAACTAATCAAAGCAAAAAAATGTAGGTGTAAGCGTTATAAATGTACATTCAAAGGATGGGAGCTTTAATTTCTTTTTTTTTATATATATATTACTGTACCTCTTATATCAAAACCGGCGTGGTTTGCACAACAATAAATAATGAGAAAATCTTTCAATGCAATAAAAAAAAGTTTGCCACCCAAAATAGAACTATTTGAGGAAAAAAGAATAAAAATAATAAAGAGAAAAATATATTAAAGTGGGGGTAAGAAAAAGGTTTTACTGTCTCATTAATAACAACACAAATAAAATACAACGCTTTTTTGAAAGACGACACGCACGCAGAACTTTTAAAACATAGAACACACCTCTTGACGATCAGGTAAAAATTAAACAGAAAATGTTTGATAAACCGAATGTTATCCCAAAGATCTGAAAACCAAAAAATCTAAACATAAATCATTCTCCTTCTCTGAAGTCTGCCTGCTATCTAGCCCCCCAATGAGTTTCTACCTACTTACGCTCATCATATAAATATAATATAAAAGCATGATTATGCGTTCAAATGAAGACAACTGCATTGAAGAAATGGATCCCGCCCATCTTCCCGCACCCCCCCCCCCCCCACCCCCCAAAAAAAAAAAAAAAAAAAAAAAGAAAGAAAGAAAGAAAAACCAGACTTATATCCTCCAGAGCTATAAAACTGTGAAGATAAGCAAACTCTACTGCAATGACCAAGCTGCGACAACAGAGAAAAGCAAAGTTTACAACAGTAAAGGATATATATCCTCCGTAGCCTTACAACTACATTAAAGAAAAAGCAAAGTTATAACAATAAAAGATATCCCCTCCAGAGCCACTACAGATTTAGAATATATAGAAGCTTGAGGCATTGTCATTCTTCTCACGATTACTTTGCCATGAAGACATTCTTTAAATGAAGGAGAGGTCTAAAAAAAAATAAGCAGCCCTCTTTTCAGTTTATCCTCCACCGAGACCATAATGTAGTGCTGATGACCAAATACAAATACAATGTTCGTGCAAAAACTCAGACAATATCGCAGAGAAAAAAAAAATAATTCAGGTCCCATTTTTTTTTAAATGCAATGGGTTACCCTGGTTTACTAAAGCTTATAATCATTCTAGATCCAGTCACATTTGTAATCTTTATAACTCATGCAAGACAAATTAAGAGGACAAGTTTATAAAATGGCTTAACTTGAATGTTCCTATGGTTCTTTGTTGACAAGAAGTGGATCTGATCGATATCTTTAATATAAGTAAGAAATGTGTACAAAAAAGCATTTATATTTCATAAATAAAAGTAATTTGTTTTAAAATAGTCAATGATTTAATAATCGGAAAACACAGAGAGGAGTCTTTAAATTTCATTTGTTTCTTTATTTCAAATATGGCTATGAAAATTCATAAATTTGCAAATGCATTTTTTTAAAACTAAATACATAAATATTCTTTAAATTTTTTGTACCTCGTGGGACACTGTTCTTGGCAGATCAAATTTGGACCACTTTTCAAGAATCGATCATAAAAGCAATTCATAATGACGGAGATAGCTGAAAATTGGTATGTTCACCCTCTAAACAATAAGGAATCACATTACAAGTTTTTAATTACCAAAATTATTTAAAAGTGGCACAAGAATATATTTACTTTTTTAGGATAGCGGTCCATATCTCTGGATGTTTCTACAAATATGAATCACCCAGTCTTCAGATATGGACCACTAATATATAAAGTTCGCGAAACTAAAAAAAAAACACTTCTCCTGTCTATTATTTAAGTGGTCCATATTTGTCGCTGGTCAATATATGTCTCCTCTCTCTAAGCTTCATCACTATATAGTGAATAGTGTTGGAGGAGATTGCGGAGAAAGAAATCAAAGTTGTCAAATATTTAAAAAAAAAAAAGCAAGGATAAACATGTAGGTGGCATATGGCAACATACACCCAAAAAAAGCCAGGAACACTGCTTCTGTCACAGCCAGTTTACTGCTGAAAAGTCACGAGGCAAAGAAACAACTGTGTTTTTAGAGAAAGTGTAGTAGTTTAGCGCCATAAGTTACATTATTATATTGACAGATAATTTTTAATGAGAATAATGAACTTAAATTCAATCAAATCAGAAGTATCAATGTCTACCATCTTAGGACTTTAACAGATTTTGATGGGGGTGATCTGTTAGCTCTGTTTGTCTAGTGGTATGAAAATGAACACAACCAATAACACGACTTGTCCGTAGAAAATAAGTCTGAAATCCACAAGTAAAAATTGCAATCTGTTTAATCCAACACAAGAGCTTGACTCTATAATCACTGTAGGTTGATTCTTAATCTCACTGTATAATCACTGAAGGTAGATTTGACGTTAACTTAATAATCACTGACTGTAGGTAAACTTAATAATCACTGAAGGTAGACTTGATGTTGACTGACTGAACATAATTTCGACTCTTATTTATACACAATCTCGTCGAATCATCCAGAAAAGGAATTACATAAATCCTAAGAGAATATTCTTGGTACACGTCATAAGCAATGCGCTCTAAAATAGCAACCAATCAAAACAAAGGTGAACAAGGGGTGACTAGATCATTACTATGCTAGAACTAGGTCGGAGATTGCAGAAGAATCCAGGCCATACAAGTGCGGGCTGTGTTCAATAAACAAGACTAAGTTCTTAGGCTTGAAATACAAACATTATGCAACTAAATAAAACAATGTACATAGATATAGTCGATCCGCTACCCAAAATTACACACCTATGCAGGGTGAGGTAAGCAATAGAATAGATCAAATTACAGCACAATGCATTACACATCCCCCCACTTAAAATAATTTTTCCTAAAAATTCATTGTCACGTTCGTCCGAAGAATTGTATAGCGCTTTGATACATGTATCATCAATAAAATAGATACATCAGAAAATTTTTACTTGATGTGGGCATACTGCCAGTCATGCTTTATGTTAAGTATAACCGGAAAACACTGACAATACAAACAATAGAATCGTTACTTGGAAAAAAGGTAAAATACAATATGACAATAGGTACAGGCATATCAGAAGTTGCCTACCTCACAACAATGTTAACAATGCAATCAAAATATTATACAGGAACTCTGCTAAGAAAATCAGCTCCCCCATTGTCTTGCCTTTAATATGTTCTACTCTGAAAACAAAACTCTGCAGAGCCAATACCTAACGCATGATACGAGGGTTATCAAATTTAGAAACCTTTAGGAATTCGAGGGGTCGGTGATTTGTTTGAAGCGTGAACTGCTGGACATAAAGATACAAAGCAAATTTCTTTATATCCCAAACAATCCCGAGACATTTTCTCTCCATCATAGAATATATCTTCTCCCTATCTAGAAGCTTCCTGCTTGCATAAGCGACAGGGAAAATGTGTCCATCCCTATTCTGTAACAAAGTGGCACCTAACACTATATCAGATGCATCTGTTCTAAAAACAAAATCTTTATTAACGGCAGGCAGCATCAGTATGGGTTTGCTAATTACAGCTCGCTTTAATGCGGCGTACGCTCTCTCCTAAGGCTCTCCCCACACAACTTTGTTAGGCTGACCTTTACGAGTTAGATCTGACAAAGGGGCAGCAATAGCAGCAAATTTGGTATGAATGGTTGATAATAACCAACTAAGCTTAAAAAGGATCTAATCTCTTTCTCGGGGCGTCTCTCACTTTCTCAGCATTGCAGTCCTGAAGTCCAACTGTCCCCCTTCTAAGGCGGTGTCCTAGGAAGTCGACTTGTGTTGCTCCCAGTTCACACTTTGTTGGTCTCGCAACTAGGCTGGCCGCTTTAAGCCGTTTGAAGAGTTCCTCCAAGACTTACAAGTGTTCCTCCCATGTCTTGGTATGCACCAGCATATCATCGATGTAGTCTACAACGCTGTCCGTTCCCTCCAGAAGTCGTTGTACTGCTCTTGTCATGGTCATGCCGGAGTCAACCATCCCGAGAGGCATCCGCAGGAGCTCGTAATGCTGGTCCATCGTCACGAAAGCAGTCTTGCGGACATCTGAGGGCCTCACACGTATCTGGTGATAACCCTTGGTCAAGTCGAGCTTGGATAAATATTTGTCTTCGCTCATACCAAGGAAAGACTCGGCTGGCGAAGGAACGGGCTGAGGGTCGGTGACGTAATCTTGCTGAGACGTCGGAAATCAATGCAGATGCGATTACTCCCGTCCTTCTTCTTCACAGCGACCACAGGCGACGCGTATGGTGAGTCACTCTTCTGTATTATCCCTAGGTCCTCCATCTGCTGTAGCTCTTTCTTAAGTGAAGGCTGCAGGGCGAATGATACAGGATACGGCGTCTGACGTACAAGTACGTCGGAAGTCAGGTCGATCCGTTGTTCAGCCAGTCAGGGCTTCACCGAACTTGACATCCGCAGCATCCTCCTTCTGTCCCCAAATACCAATATCGGGTAGATCTTCAGAGGCTTGTTCATCACCGGTCAAATTGTCTTGATCATGTCCATTATCTGCCTCGTAGTGATAGTCCTCAACTACGGCCACACACGAAGGAACGTTGAGATCATCTCGCGTCTGGTTCGAGACCTCGGGTACTCTTGAATTAGTTTCTTTATCTCTTTAGAGATATTTTTTGAGAAAATTTGCATGCACAATCTTCTCCTTTCCATTGATATTGACATTGCAATCATTAAGACCCACTGTGTTGATAATTTCATATGGTCCTTTCCACTGTACCAACAGCCTGTTTGTGTCAGTCGGGAGGAGCACTAACACCTTGTAGCCAGGACTGAAACGCGTAGCCTTTGTTTTCTTGTCGAAATATTTCTTCTGCCTCGATTGAGATGATTCAAGCTGCTCCTTAGCTAGTTTTAGTGTTTCGTTAAGACGCTCCCGTAGGTCCAAAACATACTGATAGCTTGACTTCACTTCCTGTTCATCAACATCTTGGGTCCACAGCTCCCGTAGTATGGGTTCTCTCACAATCCTGCCATACATAAACTCGAAGGGGCAAAGTGAGTTGAATCTTAAGGCACTTCTCTGTACGCAAAGAGTAGAGCTTTGATATATCGGTGCCACTGCTTTGGCTTCTCATTTCACAGCCTGTTCAACATCTTCTATAACGTGCCGTTGAACTTCTCAACCAGGCCATTACACAGCGGGTGATATGGTGTAGTCGTAAACTGTGTAACACCAAGAAGCCTGCATACTTCCTTCATGCAGTCTGAGATGAACTGAGTTCCCTGATCACTAAGGATTTTTTCTGGAACAGAGAGGCGAGTGTATAATTATATCCAAGAGCGCCTCAACTACTGTCTCAGTATCGATTCTCTGCAACGGAACAACTTCTAGATACCTTGTAGTATAGTCTATAAGCGTCAAAATCTAAGGGTGTCCTGGTTCTATCGATCCAATTAGATCCACAGCCACACGTTTCAAAGGGACATCCACCACTGGTATGTTCTCAATTTGGACCTTCAGCACTGTTTTCTTACTCACCAACTTCTGACATACATCACACGAGCGGCAGTATCTGGCCACGTCCTCGTACATGCCAGGCCAGTAGAAGTTACACATTATCTTCTCCCTGGTCTTCTTTATTCCAAGGTGACCTCCGGTGATCGCATCATGGGCTACTGACATCACGTACTTCCTCAGGCTTTCTGGGAGAACGACTTGTCGTACATCAGCCCCTCCGCGGGTCGTGTCATTATAGACTCTGTACACGATCCCGTCTCTCTTCTCGAAGAATGATGTTCTTCCCGCATGATTTTCAGACTTAGCAGTCTCGCCCATCCTCTTGATGGCTTCATCATCTTGCTGGAGTCGGAACAGCCCTGCCCCCCCCCCCCCCCCCCCCGCTAAATCCACTCCAGTGTGCTTCAGGGTAACTGGTCTTGTAAGTGGCTTATGCCTTACCACCAGTCTTGCTTGGGCCCTTTCCGTTACAGCACGAACCATCGCTGTCATATCAGGGTCATCTGGGTTCCGAGCACCATTACGTTTCCCACAACAAGATCACATATGGCCTTCGGTATGCATAACGCCTCCACTTCTCCGTACAGATAAGGTGTCTTGACTTGAATCCTAACATTTTCCGCCAGCAGTAGTGTATTGTCGATCCTGACAATCAAACAGCACTTTGCTGTTAGCTGATCATCATCAGCTAACCTGCGACGAACCAATACGCCCTCACAACCTGTGTCCCTTAACACGTCGACTGTCTTGTCTCCAACAAGGCCCTTGACGATCGGGTAAGTTCAGCTCCCTGGATGACCCCTTACCACCACAGTCTATCATGGCTGGAACTCTCTTCCCACTCGCCAACTGCAGCAACCCGTCTTGGACTTCAGTTCTGAAGCCTCCCATTTTCAAGAAGGAAGAACCCGTATGTCACATATGGGAGGCTTGATTTGCCCCTATTAGCACCCTGCCTTACTCGGTCGCTCAGTTGTCTCTTGCTGGCCATGAGGAACAACTCAACCGATCTCGCCACTTCTTCAAGGTCAGCTAGTCTCCTTTCCCGCAGGTATGTAGACAAATCAGCCGGACTTAAGTCTAGGAATTGCTCTTTCACAAATAAATCATATGTTTGTGGTGCTTCCCCCAGTTTCATCCATCGTTCCAACTATGTCTTGAGGCGGACGATGAACATGCTGGGATTCTCTCCCTCCTCTGGTGAACAAGTGCGGAATCGCTGCCTATAGCCGTCTTCTGTCAGGTTATATCTCTTTTGTAGAACTTCCTTGACACGATCATAATCTATGGTCTCGGTCTCTGTGAGAAGACAAAAAGCCTCTAACGCTCTTCCTGCCAACAGTGCTGATAATGACTTGCACCAGCTTTTCTTGGGCTATCCACTTGTGGCAGCGAATCGCTCAAATCGAGGTAGCCAAGAATCACGATAATCTTTTCTGTCCACAAAAGCCGGTAATTTAGGCATCATGAACTCTCTCCTTCATGAACCGGTTTAGTGCCGCCTGATGTAAGGTTGTGTTCTCTTTGCTGACTTGCCTGTGCTTGTATCTTTGCCAACTCTAACTGTGTCCTCATTTCCTCTATCTTTGACATGTCTTCAGCTTGTAGTTTAGCTTTTCTCTCTTCCTTCTCAGCTTGAAGTTTCGCTTCTCGCTCTTCCTCCTCAGCTTGAAGTTAAGCTTCTCGCTCTTCCTTCTCACCTTGAAGTTTAGCTTCTGTTTCTCTTTGTTCCTTCTCAGCTTGTAACATGCGCAATTATCCATTTGTTCAATTATAAAATTTTTCTTTCCATCACCTCGTAACTGCAGTTCTTCAGCAATCTCTTTAATTTCTTGAAAGGGCGACAATATGGAGGCTTATCAGCTGAGAATGCTATATGAAAATAGAGATACTTCGAATACTCACTTAAAAACACACGACACGGTTTACGCAGACACACTGTTGGGCTTGAGCGACTCCGATTCTAGATCTAAATTTAGATCTGACGAATGAGGCAAGAAGAGCGCTTGGCTAAATCCTTGCGGACGAAGATTGGTAACATAGATCTAGATCTACGCTAGATCTAATATAAATCTCTAGGTCTAAAGATTCTCCGATGCGTTGAACTTTTTGATTCTATCCCAGACGAGCCCCCCAGTGTAACAGATTTTGATGGGGGTGATCTGTTAGGCTCTGTTTGTCTAGGTGTATGAAAATGTACACAGCCAATCAAACGACTCGTCCGTAGAAAATAAGTTTGAAATCCGCAAGTAAAAATTGCAATCTGTTTAATCCAACACAAAATCTTGACTCTATAATCACTGTAGGTTGATTCTTAATCTCACTGTATAATCACTGAAGGTAGACTTCACGTTGACTTAATAATCACTGACTGTAGGTAGACTTAATAAATCACTGAAGGTCGACTTGATGTTGACTGACTGAACATAATTTCGACTCTTATTTATACACAATCTCGTCGAATCATCCAGAAAAGGAATTACATAAATCGCAAGAGAATATTCTTGGTACACGTCATAAGCAATGCGCTCTAAAATAGCAACCAATCAAAACAAAGGTGAACAAGGGGTGACTAGATCATTACTATGCTAGAACTAGGTCGGAGATTGCAGAAGAATCTTGACCATACAAGTGCAGGCTGTGTTCAATAAACAAGACTAAGTTCTTAGGCTTGAAATACAAACATTATGCAACTAAATAAAACAATATAGTCTATCCGCTACCCAAAATTACACACCTATGCAGGGTGAGATAAGCAATAGCAATAAATCAAATTACAGCACAATGCGTTTCAAGGAAAATACATTTATCTAACTATTGTAACATATATGTGCTATTTTATCTCTAGATTGTACTTCATGTGAAAGAAAATCCATCTCAGATCGCTATGTTTCACCGAAACTAAGAGTTGCTAACGTGTGTTCCTGATTAACAGTTTGATCATGCAGAAGACTTTTCAAGTTCTAACCTTATCAATCAAAAAATACAACACTGGCGACGAGGATCGAGATCGACAACAAGCAAAATCAAGAACCTGGCATCAAGGGAGAACACAAGAACCGATGCACATAAAAAACAGTGGCCAAGCTTAGCCACAAATATTTTTTTTTGGAAACGGCTCATGCTAGGTATCTATCGCCCCGAGACTTATCTGTCCGCTACATTGTTTCGACATTCTTAGCCCCCCGAGTTCATCAAGTTGGCACGGTCGCTTCACGTCTCAAATTGGTCTAATAACGCTTTGTCTCTCGATAATTTTTCGCCCAAAGTCTAGAAAAAAAAAACCCAACAAAACTGCATGTTCTCATTCATTTAATGTTTCATGCAAGATTAGTCTCTGTCTTTTCCAAAACTTGTGTGGTGTCTATGAGGCGCATAGGGTTTCTATTATACTTTGGCATAGTTTGTGCTTTATATGCGACATGTATTTTACATCTTTTGATGTTTTCCGACACACTTACGCTTGGTCGGATGTCTGTAAGACACATAATTATGGTGTCCCGTTGCTACCCAAGCTATCAGTCTAAGAAGTTAGCAGAGGCTGCTCTCAAGTTTTTTCAAGTATCCCTTTTGGTCGTAAAGATCGTGTATTCCTGTTTTAAACAGTGGACGATCAACGTCTCGTTTTATTTACTGCCCTTCTTTATACAAAACACGAGAAAACGAAAAAGGCGAACATGTTCAATTCTGTGCGATCAACAGCTTGTGTCTGTTGTTCTTTTCAGGAGAAAACTCCAGCAAGTGTGAGCCGCACATTTTCAGCTGTGCCACCAATGCCAGTCAGAAATCTTGTCTCGCTCACAGCCACATGATGAGCTAATCAGACTCTATCGGGACAGATGACCCAGCTACAGCAGCGAAAGGATGCACACATAGCCCCTGTCCAACAAATCAAATCTGCTATCACTAACACCTAATGTGGCGAGTTCGACTCCTCGATATAACTCTGGTCGGATTACTGGGCTCGTTTTGATACCTTCACCAACCCAATCTCAGCTGAGAGACGTGTCGAAATATTTTTGACGAGCTAGTCCGGCATGATTTACAAACTTGTGATGAATCTAGTGCAAGTATAGACGCGACCCACAGATATAAGTAATCTCTCCATGTGCAAAATTGCCATGGCGAAAAAGAACAACCTTAAACGTTATGGAGAAATGTTTCAAGTTATGAACCAACACAGAGCGAAGACTTAGGGAAACAGTCCATGAGCTGGCAGCCTGTATCATTCAAGAAGTTGCCACCGTGCGATTTCGCCTCCATAAGCTACCCTCCAAATGAAGCGTTATGAACTTGTTTTGTATGTTCAATCCGTAACGAAACGGCAATTAAAGCCATATCCACGATGATGATTTAACCTCGCGAGCTATCGAGATTGCAGTAAGGATAGGAGGAGGCACCAAAAGTAGCAAAAGAGATTATAGACTCGTAAGCTTTAAAAAAAATCAGCAGCCATCGAGGCCGAAGCCGCAGCACCCTCCTAAGTAAGGGGCCCACACTCCCGAGAGCTGCCGCTTTGCCACTGGCTCATACCTCTTCTGTCAAATCAAGGGCTCCCTGGGGAAATCCTTGCTATTCACTTTGGCCTCAAAAACACACAGAGATGGTTACAACAGTCAAGGAATCAGCTATCTTCGCTGTGTCAAACCCTTGACTCATTAGCCTCTCTTATCAAGTCATCCGGTCCAGCATGAGGTCGACACTTGCTCCAGCTGTATCGTGAGACAGTTTCATCGCGCTGAGCACCTCGTATCCGATTGGTCAGCCAGCAGCCAATATCGGTGTGCCTCTAAAATTAAATGCTATTGTTTTTTTTAACCTGCCAGTACGCCAGTTGTATCAACACCAGTAACCAAGACTGCCAAATGCAAGAGAAATGCGAGTTCTCAACATTATCGGTCGAGAATGATGCAGAAGCATCGGTCTTTAACTGGGACTCCAATTTGAAAAATTCAACAAAGTCTTGGAGAGTTACAGAGTTCATGTCTGCAGCTCTGGAATGACTTCCCATATATTTACAAAAAAGAACTAGGAACAACGACAGACTTTGAACTGGAAGTGCGATTAAGGCCTGCTGCACACCCAGTCTTCCACAAGCCACAACCAGTCTCTATAGCTGTGCATGAAAGCTAGCAATCAAGACCCATAAATGATTCTTACTCCTGAAAGACTTCCTTTTGGTATCACGTCTGCCCCAGAAAACCTCCAGCAGATCATGGACCGTTAACGCAAGACCTCACCAGATGTCGCAGTCTACCTTGTCAACATCACCGTAAGCGGTACACTGCTTGTGTAGAATCTCAAACGTCTGCCCCATCGATTTCAGGACAACGGACTGCGCTGCCAAATGATGCAGTTTTCTTTTGCCCAACTCTAAAGTATTATATCTAGTTACTAACTATCCATACTTGATTTTGAAAAAAAAATCTAAATCAGACGCCACTACAAAGATGCTTGCGACTACCGGCGTATTCAGCCTTAAATCCAGTTTAATAGCAAGTTCCTGCCAGACCTGTTGACAAATTTGGAACCGCTATACCAACCGCAGGAGAAAAACGCCTAATAGCAATGAGGCTCTCCAGCAAAGCAGCTTTCCAGAGGATAAGGTAGAAGAGTACAGAAACGGTGCTTTCCAATTTTAATCTTATTTTGAAAATGGGCATTTCCTGTGACCCATGAGACGTGGGAATTGGCTGTATGAAAAAGACATTGCGAAAAAGTAAAAAACATTTACGCAGACCCAAAAAAGATAGTCAGATCCAGAAAAAGGTCCTTGATAACATCTTTGGCCTCCATATCATTTCACCAATTTCAACACTAATGAAAGTTCATTCATATCACGGACCACAAGCCTCTCGTTTAAGTTTTTTGTCCAACGAAATCGATTTCAGCAAACTGATTTGGCAGGTGAGTCCCCACCTTGAGGTAATATGGCCATACCATTGAATACCGGAAAAAGCAGCGTCCGGAGCTTATTGCCTGTGAGGTGACTCCGACTTTGACAGTGAGGAGGCTGGTGCAGAATCATACAAAATTTGCATCATCAAATTTATCAATAGCCAGATGGTATCAACAAATTTGAAAGCTTCTGAGAGAGCAACTTCAACAGATATCGCTGAAGTACATGAAGCACAGTTGACTGAAGAAGATACCTTGCCAAGTTAAACCATTCTTCGCCCTGGCCCAAGCGAATGATTGTCTGTGTTGCGGTCAAAAAGTTGATCATCATAACTGCAATTCTATATTCTTCAAAATTATACACCTGACTCAATTCGTTATAAGTATTTGGTCTGTATCACTGTCTTCTCGTCACTCATTAACGAAGACATAGAAGATATCTCTCCACAATGTATCGCCTGTAACGAGCACCAGAAGCTGCCTTCAAATCGACCATGCAATCAACATCAAAGGCCAAAAGTGGTAGGTCCTGATGGACAATTTTTCCAAGTAGCCTTGTATACATTTCATGTCGTCCGTATCTACTAATGCAGCGACACGATTATGGATGAGGACTTTGGTTACTTTAGGTATCCACAAATTATTGTGACCGATAAGACTGTCTGCTTCATATCCATAGTTCAGCCAGTAGCTTTAGAGCTTTTGTCTTTTGTTGCCACATATTGAGACTTTAGTCGGAACGAGCACCATTCTTAAAAATAGAAATATATCATTTTCAACCAAATTGAAGGTTTTGAAAACATATGTGTGGTCTATACTTTTATATGGATGCGAAACTTGGACAATAACTGCAGAAACCAAGAAAAATTTAGAGGCAGCGGAAATGTGGTTCTACAGGAGAATGTTAAGAATATCATGGAAAGAAAAGAGGACAAACGAATCGGTAATAGAAGAAACGAACCAAGAGAGATCCCTCATAAAAACAATAAGGAAAAGGCAACTGAAATTTTTAGGCCACATATGTCGCCATAAGGGACTGGAATTTTTATCTCTTACAGGCAAGATAGAAGGTACAAGAAGCAGAGGTAGACAAAGGATTACATTTCTTGTGACAGGAAACAACAAAGACAACATAGCCTTACTGCGGATGACGGAAGATAGGGACAGGTGGAGAATCATGATCGCCGATGTCTGTTCCAGACAGGGCATTTGAGACAGTCGGAACGTCACAGACTGATGACCCTATCAACCTCAAAAGGCAGTATCACAACTTTGTGGCCGGCACCTGTTAGCTCTTTGGTCAGGTTAAGGCATTTCTCACTTTTGAGAATGTAGGCCTCTTCCTTTCTGTTTTGGTATAAAATCTTTAGCTCCACCATGATGAGTTGTTATATTTGACTTAAGTGGATCACGATATCGGGCCTTAGTTTTCATTTTCGATTATTTTAGGGTGACTGTCCGATTCTGGAAGGTTTGCTGAAACATCCCAGTCGCCACACTTGTCTAGCAGGCATTTTCTCTGGTCTGTAGTCTTACCGGATCCTTCTTGCGTTGACTTAGCGCCTCCCTCTGTTGTGAATATCAAAGCACAGGTTCCAAGGCTAGATCTACGGCTTCGAAGACTTTCCATTTCCTTTACGTCTTTATGGTCGTTTGCACTGTCTTCACAACCAGGTCTTCAGAATCCTCTAACATAGAGAGAAGCCTTGCTTTGCCGCATTTATATTCTTCCAGGATGAAGTTGGTGAGAGTTTCTGTTTTGTTTTATGCCAGTACATTGCCACATCATTGAGACCTCCTGGTGAACTTATTGATCTTACTAACCTCTATCGCCTCTACTGTAGTTGAAAAGATTTCGTAGACCAAAGTGGTCAAAGTATCTCCGGTATTAGCATTGGTTCATCTCAGACAGCATGAAAGAAGTATGCGGGCTCCTTGGTGTCACTTGAATTCCTAAAAATTTCCAAATTTGATACCCCTTGTATCATGCAATCGGTATTTGCTATGCAGTTTTTAGAGTAGAATACATTAAAGGCAAATAAAATGTGGGAGCTGAGTTTCTTAGTAGAGTTCCTGCATAATACTTCATTTGCATTGTTATCGCGAAAAATCTTCTTTCATCGTTTTGAGGTTGGCAACTCATGACGTGCCCAGTCTTATTGTGCTATATATTTTACCCTTTTCAGAGTACCGTAGCTCTTCTATTGTTTTTGTAACTAGCCCTAGCTGGGTGGATTCCCTTAACTTCCTTAGTCACTACTGCAATAGGACCCACTAGTCTAGTTATCTATAGAAGCTCAGTGCTTCTTCCTACTCTAAGTAATTGCAGGCCCTAATTGGTTATGGTAGCGTGCCTAGCACCCGTGCAATACTAAAGAGTTCACACTCTTGGGTCCTTGAGTATCAGTGGAGTACTAAGGCCACTGTTCCCTAACTAATATGAGTGGGTGTCGAGACTTGACAAGAACAGAATAGCTACACTCCAGAAAAGGAAGAACACAAAAGAGAAGAAGTTAAAGTTACCACCTATAATATATTTATTTCACGAATACTCAATTATTAATGAATTGAGGCAATTCTCAAAGGATAAAATACAAAATACAAAGATGATCCCCATGCAATTACGTGATAAAAGACTAACAAATGGTCAAAATAAGCGCCAAGAAGATACTCAAGATAAAGTGCAGATATTATACTAAGATCAGATACTAAAACAAAATGGCCAGAATACTAAGTAGAAGATACTAACAAAATGGTCAGAACAGAAGATACTAAGAACTAAACAAAATGCCCAATAAAAATGTCTAATACTAGAATCTAGATTCTAGTCAAAATGGTCAGAATAAAAATACCTAATAAAAATGCCTTGGACTAGTCAAAATGCCTAATAGTCAGCCAACGCTGAGAAAGAAAAGAAATAAAACATAATATTAGACATACAGCGTGATCAATAAGATAATCATCAATCATTCTATTTAACCTTCAGTGAAAGTTCAACCTAGCAGAACAAGCATAATTAAATGTCATGTTCTAAATCTAACAGTCAAGGTCAATCCTACTTACTCCCCTGTATCGGTATGATCTTATTTGCATAATTGCGACCGCCCCTAGCTTGGCCTACGTATCACGTGGTACCTTGCCATTGGTCCAGTCTCAGGTAATCAATTAGAGACTAGAGGGGGGGGGCGCACTGACGCAATCACCCGACCTCTCACATGAGAGCGTCAGTTCAAAGAGGCCGTGGCCAGTTACTCTCCTTAACTGGGAGAAGGGGTGCGCCAAGTCCGTCTTGCATAGACGGTAGACTTAGGATACTCAAGTCAATACATGTAATATTACAAGACTGGATCTACATCTTATACAGAATAATGATAATCTGCCAGTTACAGTACTGTCAATGCAACAAAACTTAGTTTAGGGGAATACTTTTCCAGATTAACGAGGTGATCATAACTTACAATCAATAATTAATAGGTAAAGACAAATGTTAACACAGTATTTAGAGAGGGAAATTCATAGCATCATAGGAATAATAAAATCAGGCGTCTGTCATTTGAGTCAATGAATGTCTGAAGGGAGGAAATTAATACTTACAGTAATAGTACTTAGAATCTGTTAAATTTACAAGGACATGGCCTCGCGCTAAATACACCTAACTTAAGCTTTGCAACAACTTACCCCGAGTCACGGTGATAATCACGTAGAATTAAAACAAATGATAATCCAACACAAGTAGCTTTCACAATAGTTCAATAATATCCACAATAACTTCTCACTAAAATTCCAAACAATACCACTAGATCTAGTACTATCCAACGTGGCCTCCAGATACTCCAAAAAGATACTGACAAGGAGTCTTTCCGAGCTCTACAATTTATAGTACAAGCTCAGTCAGCAAGGCCCCCCGTCAAAGACTTCCCTGGTTTCCCAGTTCGTCCCTAGAACAAGGGCCAATGCTGACCGAGGAAAATCTACTCCGTCGAACGGAAAAACCCGTTTCCCCAACTAAAACATCACCCGACCGAGATCATAGAATCAACGGAAGCCATCGTTACATCTACGTACGATTCCAGCATCCCCCGATCAAAGTACGTCCAAAACCGGCCTCTCTGGCCAGCTGGACAGGAATAAAAGAACAAAGTTTCTTTCGAATTATTGAAGAAATAGGAATTAACCGCTAGAGGGGCGGAGACTAGTTTCCCGCCATTAAACTAAGTCTACTAATATTAAAAAGCTAGATGTGCACTTGGCTCCACCCACAAGCTGATAATTGATATACTAAAGATCTGTTCTAAAGGCCTACTGCTACTGCCACAAATAAATAAAAGTTCTAAACCAGCCTCCCTACATTTGTATAGCTACGATTATTCCATTTATAGTTTATGTAAACTTGAAGTATGACTATGAGAATGCACAAATCTAGTGATAAGGCGGTTGATGATGTATCCACTTTATTGATGATACCAAAAGGAGAAAAACTATACAAGGAGGAAGATGAAAAACCAAAGCCAGGTTCAAAACCACAGTGCTGAGGAAATCCACGCTGAGGAGTCTGACGAAGAATTCCGACAGCTCATCAACGCTAAACGCCAGAAGATCAATTTCCCACCAACAAGCGCAAAAGAACAATGGGAAGCTCTGGATAGCAAAATAATCCTACAACTGGACAAGCTCATCGGGAAGAGCACTTTGGAGCACAAACTTACCACTTTCGGTGACATTATCTACCAGACATGTATTAACACCTTCGGGGCTAAACAACATCAAGCCAAAAGAGAACCTAAGAAAAGTAGAAGGCAACGTGAGATGGAAACCCTGCGAAAGCAGAAGAAAAACTTAAGGAAACAAATGAAATCAGCAATTGAAGAAGAGAAAAAATGGGCTGCAGGAACTTTGGCGAGGTTTGAAGGCGAGACATTCAGCACTGAGCAGAGCAGAATCCGCAAGGAAGAGACGAAGTCAAAAGAAAAAGAACCAGGAACGCTTCTACAAAGACCCATTTCAGTTTGCAAGACAACTCTTCCAGCAACCAAGATCAGGTTCTCTTTCAGTACAGAAAGAATAGCTGGAGGCCCACCTCAGGAAAAGATATTCTGACCCAAATAAAGAAATACCTCTAAATGAACCTGCTGGTCTGGTGTGGCCAGCTGCTCCCGGAGAAGAATTCAATAGCAAACCACCAAGCTTGAAAGAAATCAATGCAGTAGTGCAAAAAGCAAGAGCCAAGTCAGCTCCAGGCCCCAATGGCGTGCCTTATCTACTGTCTAAAAGATGTCCAAACGTTCTAAAGCGGTTACACAAAATTCTCCGAGGAGCATGGAGCAACCTCAAGAACCGTGAGCAGTGGATGTCAGCTGATGGAGTTTATATACCCAAGGAGCAAAACTCGACTGAAATAAATCAGTTTCGACCAATCTCGCTGTTGAATGTAGAAGGAAAGATATTCTTCTCAGTCATGGCATCCCGCTTAACAAGATATCTCACTAAAAATGGGTACATAAATACCTCGGTCCAGAAAGGAGGCATCCCCGGAGTTTCTGGATGCTTAGAGCATGCAACAATGATTTGGGAAGCTATTCAAAGGGCAAAATCGGAGAAACTTAACCTCGACGTCATTTGGTTGGACCTGGCAAATGCTTACGGATCGGTATCACACCAAATGATTCAGCTGGCCCTGAGGATGTACCATGTTCCGGAGGATATACACGTCATGCTAGATGACTATTTCAGCGGTTTCCGGATGAGATTCTCCACTAATAGCTACACCATAGACTGGATCAACTTGGAAATTGGAATCGCCATGGGCTGTACCATATCACCAATCCTGTTCGTCATGGCTATGGAAGTCATCTTGAAAGCAGCAGAAAATAGCGCAGGTCCGGCTAATCTAGGTGGTGGTTGCTACATGCCTCCTTTGAAAGCATTCATGGATGATACCACCATAATCTGCTCAAAGGAAGACGAAACACGCCGAATTCTAGAGCGCCTTGACGTCTTAATGGCATGGTGCAGGATGAAATTCAAACTAAAGAAGTCTCGCAGTCTTTCAGTAAGGAAAGGTAAGATAGATGCGACGACGATATTCACAGTGGCCAGTCAGCAGATACCAACGGTCAGTCAAGAACCAGTTAAGAGCCTTGGGAGATGGTACGATTCATCCATGAAAGATACCAAAAGAGGACTAGAAACAGTAGAACTTGCTACCGAAAGCCTGCTAGCCATCAACAGATGTGGCCTTCAGGGTAAGCTGAAAGTATGGTGCCTACAATTTATGCTAATTCCGAAGCTCCTCTGTCCACTCCTGGTCTATGAAATCTGCTCAACCACAGTTGAGGCAATAGAAGCTAAGATCAATAAGTTCACCAGGAGGTGGTTAGGGGTACCTCCGGGTCTCACAGATGTGGCAATGTACTGTCGTAAAGCAAAGTTGAGAGTCCCACTAAAATCCATCTTGGAAGAGTATAAATGTGGCAAAGCCAGGCTACTCTCGATGTTAGAAGACTCCGAGGACCAAATTGTGAAGACAGTGCAACCGACCATAAAGACGGGTAGGAAATGGAAAGTTGTCGAAGCCGTAGACGAAGCTAAGGAGTGCCTTAAGATTAAAGAAGTGATTGGGAAAACTTAAACTGACCGCAAAGGGCCAGGATCATCTACAGCAAAGTGGTGGTCAAAAGCAGAAGGGAAAGAGAAAAGAGACATGGTCATTAATGAGATACGGCTCAATGAAGATTCCAGAAGGGTTCAGAAAGCAGTCCAGCAACCTCAACAAGGACAATGGACTAATTGGGATAATGCCCTGCAGAAATCAGTCACATGGAATGAGATCTGGCACATGGCGCCACTTCGGATCAGCTTTCTCATCAGATCAGTGTACGATCTCCTGCCCTCAAACGCAAATCTGGAACAGTGGGGAAAGAAAGAGGACCCCACTTGTCTGCTATGCCAAGGCAGGCAGACCACAGAGCATGTCTTGAGCTCTTGCAAAATCGCCCTCTCACAGGGGCGATACACATGGAGGCATAACAGAGTCCTTCAGGATTTTGCCGCAATCATAAGCACGGCTTAAGGAGAGACTACCCTCCATAATATCAACGCGTTGATATTCACAACAGAGGGAGGTGCTAAGTCATGGCACGGAAGGCCGGTGAGGAAAAAAAATCAGATAAAATGCCTTCTAGACGACTGTGATGACTGGGAAGTTTCAGCAGATCTTCCAGAATGGGACAGTCACCCCAGTGCAGTATAATCAAAGAAACGAGATTAAGGCCTGATATCGTGATCCATTCAGCTTCCACACAACAATTGATCATGGTGGAGCTAACAGTACCATACGAAAACAGAATGGAAGAGGCCCACATCTACAAAAGAGAGAAATACATGAACCTGACCAAAGAGCTAGAAAATGCCAGCTACAAAGCTGTGGTGATGTCCGTTGAGGTTGGTGCCAGAGGAACAAAAGCTCTAAAGTTACGGGCGGAAATAGCCGAAAACAGTTCCCGGTGGATCTGGAGCAGGAGAAATGAGAGGTTCCTTCATAAGAATTAAAAATGCTCTAACCATCGCAGGACCAGTTGACGAAGTGGTATAGCGCCGGGATCAGCAATCCATCAAGAGATGAGGGTATGGGTTCGAATCCTGGCGCTGTACAAAAAAAAGATAACAGGGAGACACCTGGGAGTCATGACCTGGGTGTGGTCCGGCCCCCTTAGAGTGTCAGAGGTTCAGGGCCGAAACACTTGCTACAAGGGGGGTTTCTTCTCTGAAGTCTCCGTGTTATCTAGCTCCCCAATGAGTTTCTACCTACTGTAAATGAATTAAAATAAATATTTTAAGTGGGAGAAGTGTAATGTATATTGTGCTGTAATTTGGTCTATGGATTTAACTCACTTCCTCATCCCGTGTAGATATGTACTTTTCAGGCAACGGATCGACTTAAATCTATGTTGATCATGTTTTATCCAGTTGTGTAATATTTGTATTTGAAGCCTGAGAACTTAGGTCTTGTTTGCTGAACACAATTTACACTGTTAGAAAAGTGTAGACTTGTGTAGTCTAGATTCTTCTCGAATCTCCCATTTAGTCTTAGCTTAATGAAAATTTGACTACGCCTCTTTAACCCTATTTTGATGGGATGTTATGACATTTCGCACGAATTATCGATTATTCCCTACGTCACTACCTTTTTTCTGATTGGTTACTATTTTATAGCGTGTTACACATTTAGTGGTACCAAGAACATTCTCGTATGAATTATTAATTCTTTTTCTAGACAAATTGATGAGATTTGGTATAAACAGGAGTTGAAATCGTGTCATAAGCAGTCAACCTCTAGTACAGTCATTCCACCTATCTCCTATTTTATGAAAATGATCTCGAGTCGGGTAAACAACATTGAATTTTTATTGTTTGAGTTATTCAATTCCTACATTTAGACTTAAGCGTTAAGTTTCTAAAGACGAGTCGTGTGGCTGGCTGTGTATAGTTCGTACCCCTAGAAAAACGGAGCCAAATCTGTTACACACATCACTGTATATTGAACATGAACACATACGTCAAAGCCTTTTAATATGAGTGCAATGTCAACTTTAGGCCTCGTAACACCCAATTTCATTTGTTAAAATAATTTTAATTTCCTAAATCCCATTACATGCAGGAGCTTAAGACATGCCCCGGAGTAACTAAAATAATCCAGGAAAGGAGGCTAGGCCTATTAGTTACTTCCAGTGGGATCATACTTCTCTTCGAAAACCCACCTATACCCATTTATTTGTTGCGGCCGTGTGCCGAATCTTGATCTTGTTGGCACTTAAGAGCCAGTCCTGTATACAAATAAAGTATTTGTAGACAGAAACCAAAGCAGTTTTTTTTCCATGAAGTTTCATTAGTTACCTATTTCTCCGCTTGTCAGTACTGTAATTTGAAAGAAGTTGTCATTTTTCTTTTGTTCTATTATGAGGTCTCATTTAAGTCGTTTTTTATTACCTCTCACTATTCCGTTCTTCTTACTCCTTCAGGCAAACATGACAACAATAGTCCTTATCCTTGAGCTCCTGCAAACGCCACAGGCCGTGACCATGATGGCGCTAACGTACATGTCCCTGGAGGATCTGGTAAACCACACCACTGCATTCACTAGGTCTGTGACACTGGTGCGTTTGCTGTACGTCTTAAATAGCGCGCTGGCTCACAGTGTAACATGACCAGGGAATTCCGCAGACGACTATCCCACTATTGCCACATCAGATGCAGCTGCACGTTCGGATGTGGTGCAGTAGACGGCAAAAGAGGATGATAGCAGCCGCGCGGAAGGAGAGCATGATAACCTAAGTCATGATTTAAGTTGCCATCCTAATAGAATGGGCACATCGTTACGCCAACCAAGTCTTAATTGCAAAGAGATACCCTGCTCATCACCATATCCATTTTGATCATTGTTTTATGAATCACTGTCACTTAACCATCGCAATAAGCAATCAAGTCGTGTTGATTAAAATTTCTAAAATATAAATGATTCTCTCGATTTCTTGTTTCTGAAACCATTTTTAATTATGAATTTAGCACAAAGCTGTACTTATTTATATGGCGTCAAATACAGGCATGGTTTTCATCCAGTTAGGCTGCATTATGTTATTATCAGTTTAATTATTCATTGCAGCATACCTACTTTGCAAGCAGCATTTAGAGCTATATAATTATCTCTAACCTCGCCAACCGAATGATGACAGTTTGAAGACTCAATCAACTTCGCCCCCCTTCCCTTCACCACCCTTAATGTCTGAATATGTAAATCTCTCTCTCTCTCTCTCTCTCTCTCTCTCTCTCTCTCTCTCTCTCTCTATATATATATATATATATATATATATATATATATATATATATACAGTTTGAAGATAAGTTGGAATAATTGATAAGAGTGCTCAACTCTGGGAGCATTTCATAGATATAGAAGATCTTACCTTAAACTCTCTGCATACTACACTTATATATATATATATATATATATATATATATATATATATATATACGTGTGTGTGTATGATTATGTTCAAATGAGTAAGTGGGGAGGACAAGTACATGGAAGAAATGCAAACTGCACAAGAATTCCAATATTCTAAGGTTCGTTATAATTAAAAACTGTACCATAAGTGCCTCATCTCCTCCATAGCTCCGCATAATAAAGGTTTTTTTAATCAATAGAACATTGAAAGATTAGAATTCTTTTCAAGTTGGCATGAAGACATTTTTAAATAAAAGAGAGGTCTAAAAACAAGAATAGAAACCCCCCCACCTTCCAAAAAAAAAAGCAATAACAAAAAAAAACAAAAAAACAAAAAAAACAAAACACGAAAAAAAAGAAAAAAAGAAAAGAAACCAAAAAAAAACAAAAACAAAAAAAAAAAACAACAAAACCCAGCAACAACAAAAACAACAACAACAAAAAAAAAAAAACAAAAACAAAAACAAAAACAAAAAAACAAAAAAAAAAAGAAAACATCAAACAAACAAAAGTAAAATAAAATAAAAAAAAAAAACAACAACAACAAAAAAAAACAAGACAAAAAAATATCCCTAACCCCCCCCCCCCCCCCCCCTCGCCCCCCTAAATTTGGATTCAGCCTTTAAGCAGCACTCTTTTCCGTTTATCTCTCCGCCGAGACAATAATGTGGTGCTAATGACCCATTACAGATTCAGTGTAGTGCTCGAAATGATGTGGTGAAAAATTTCTCTCCATTATAGAGTAGAAACGCACAACGCCTCAAACAAAATTACAGAAAAAAAATGTTAAGGTCCCGGATTCTTAAAAATGTATTAGGTTACCCTGGATTGCTAAAGCTTACAATTGTTCTAGATCTAGTCCCAATCTGTTTAACTATGTGAGACAATTAGGAGTGACAAGTTAATACAATGGCTCAAATTGAATGCTTCTACGGTTCCTTGTTGACAATTAGTGAATATGGTTGATATCTTGGATATAAAACAGTATAGAAGTACGAAACAAGTGCAAATGAGGCAGAAGTGATGTTTACATTCGCAACCGCCAGTTGGGAAGAAAAGGCGACCATGGTATTATTTTTTTGTTTGTTCTTAAAATACTGACCAATCCAATCACTACTGCTCTTCCGTGCAGAACGGCACGTTTTCGGTGACGCTTTTGTCTTTACCGTGGAGTAGGTCAAATTGCATTGAAGTGAAAAACTAAAAAAAATTGAAAAATTAGATTTTAATATTTAATTTTTTTTTTTCAGTTTTCCACTCCATAAAAATAAAATTACATGTTTTTCCTATATATTTATATCTATTTAAATAATAATAATTCGGTTTTAAAAGCGTCATACGCTTTGAAAATTGTAAACCGCTCTTTTAAATGTTCATTGGTTAATCATAACAAATTTGACTAACAATTTTGTATCAGGTGAGACACTGATCTTGGTAGATCAAATTTCAATAAACTTCATCACTGAACATTGAGTGATTTTGGAGGAGATAGAGGAGAAAGAAATCGAAGATGCCTTTTATAACAGACATTTACTTAGGCAAGGAAAAAAAAATCTTTTTCTTTATCTTCTTTCTCTTTCTTCTTTTTGTTTCTGACGTTACGCCAATTATTGATGAAATTGTTCTGTTCCTCTTTCTCTCTGTATTTGTTTGTGATTTTTCTTTTTTTACTCTCTTCTCAAACCCCTTTTCATTTTATCATCCTTCTCTCACTTCTTTTTCCTTTAAAGTCTATTCTTTATGCGACTGATTTCGGTTTTCAGTTGCCGTTGTCGTCGTTGTTGCAGTGGTTGTTTTCTTCTTGATCTTCGTTTTCTTTTCCTCCTCCTGATAGTATTCTTTTTCTTCTTTTTTGTACCATTTATTTTTTTTCTTGTTCTCATTCTTGATGTGTGGTCGTTTTTCTTCGCCTTTATCTTTGTTCTTTCCCAATCCTCTTTCCTTCTTTTTCTCTTCTTTCCTTTCCATCCACCTCGGCAACTGAAGTAATGTAGAGCTTTTAAAATGAAGCGGGGTATGACCTTTTTGATTGATTAAAATGCATACCGGAATTCCCTTATTGTTTTCTTTATACAATCGGAAATTAAAATAACGTGAGAACAGCTATTCTACTGAAGCTTAAAAAATCAATCTAATTAACGGTAGGGGAAGATATTGTTTTTTCCACATTGAAAATGTATATATTTAAGGTTAAAGCGGTTGAAATCCTGTGTACATAATGTGTATTTGACTAAGTTAAAGCAGACTGCCTAATAACCCAGACTATGAATAATCTGGGCTAATACCCAAGATAGCTGTGGAGTATGTCGATGAATGACAAGGGATTCTGTTTGGGTTTAAATCATACATGTTGAGCCGAGCTTCCTCTGGTTTGATCGGATATGACTTGTCCGTAATTTGAGTGAAGCCTCTTGTTGCCACACGCAGCAAAAGCATAGTGTGTTAAACTTTGGAACTAGATTAGTTGATTACGAAAGTGATAACAGCTTCTGAACAAATGGACAAATCAAAATTTCTACTTTTGCTTAATTCGACCTGTGGCTGATGAATTAGACCCACCATACACACAGAGGGAATGCTAGGCGTTACACAAGATATGTGGGCAAGGCATTCTGCTCTGTGTTTTTTCATAGCACACGCGCAGTGGAAAAACAAGGGGTAGTGCGTAGATTTCGAAAATTTTGAGCTCACGGGGTCACGGGGTCAATACACTGAGCGACATGTCGCGACACATTGCATCAGCCAGTTGACTCAGTCGCGCTTATTCGTGCAAAAAGACGTATCGGGTGAAAGAAAGACAATGGGAGGAAAAGGGGGAAACCCAATGACAGCAATACGCCCACATGAGCCTTAATTTTATTTTTTAAATCTCCTGTTCTATGTAACATTTATGTATCATTTGGTATCAATCTGCAATAAAATTCGACGAGGAATACGATTCCGAAACTAATTAAGTCATTTTTTAATAGCCAGGCAGAGCTTGATATTCTGGCCCCTCGCTAGAACGAACGCGACACGCCCTCTATACCTGGGTTTTTCATGTGGTTTTCCCACACACGCAGTGGCTCAGCGCTGGACTCGTGAAATCTGACCTCTGCGCTTCGCGCAACCACGGTGTGTATGACGGCTTTAATTTGAATCTAACCCTCACGACGGGATGATAATACTGCTAATCAAATTTTAAAACGTCTTGCATTGTTTCGTGAGCATTTGCCTACTCTTGGTGAACATTCGTGTAACGATTTGATGGGGGTGATCTGTTTGGCTCTGTTTGTCTCGGGGTATGGAAATGCGCACAGCCAATCACACGACTCGTTCGTAGAAAATAAGTCTGAAGTCCGCTAGTTAAGATTACAAACCGTTTAATCCAACACAAGAGCTTGACTCTAAGATCACAGTAGGTTGACTTAAAAATCTCTATAGGCAGACTCTTAAACCCACTGTAGGTAGACTTAGTAATCACTGAAGGTAGACTTGATGTTGACTAACTGAACATAATTTCGACTCTTATTTATGTAAAATCTCGTCGAATCATCCAGAATAAGAATTACATAAATATTAAGAGAATATTCTTGATACGCGTGATGAGTAATGCGCTCTAAAATAGCTACTAATCAGAATTAAGATAAACAAGGAGTGACGAGATCATTACTATGCTAGAACTAGGTCGAAGAATCCAGAAGAATCTATAGGCCATAGAAGTGCGGGCTGTGTTCAATAAACAAGACTAAGTTTTTAGGCTTGAAATACAAACATTATGCAACTAAATAAAACAATGTACATAGATATAGTCGATCCGCTACCCAAAAGTTACGCACCAAAAGAGGGTGAGGAAATGAATAGATCAACTTATAGCACAATGCGTTATAATTCGAAATTATCATTTTTTTTTTATGTTAAACATGATGCTGTATTTTTATTGAGGTACTAGTTGATTACCCGTTCGATAAATGGATAGAGAGAGAGAGAGAGAGAGAGAGAGAGAGAGAGAGAGAGAGAGAGAGAGAGAGAGAGAGAGAGAGAGAGAGAGAGAGAGAGAGAGAGAGAGAGAGAGAGATGCATAGTTATCACCTGTGGAAAGAGATTTTAGTCATCACCGGAGGAAAAATAACCTGTGGAGAAAGATATTAGTTATCATCAAACGAAAAAACTTTGCACTGACCTGTTTATAACACTTCTTTGTAGACCACATTTCTTATTATCGGCGCAACATATAGCATCCCATGGGAGAAGACTGGCTGTTGTAGATCTATTCCGATGGAATTATTTGGCAAAAGAATTGCAACTTCATTTAGTGTGGGTGCGTTGTGTGTCCTTTCATGTGTGCCTAATGGTCGCGCTGTTTCATTGATAACAATTCAGAAATTTTCTATTTGGCGAGTGGTTGCAAACTCATATGCACATTTCAGCTTCTTCACGTATTTGTGACTCTGATTCAATGCTTCTTGAATGTCCAACAAAATGCTGTTACAACGTCCATCGGTGATGGAAGACCTCTGACTTTGTTGGTCTCCGTCCATGAACTAGATTTGCAAAAATCTAGCTTGCATTTCATCGGCAGGTTCCAGAGG
The DNA here is from genome assembly GCA_033675545.1 of Elysia crispata. Classification (NCBI taxonomy): domain Eukaryota; kingdom Metazoa; phylum Mollusca; class Gastropoda; family Plakobranchidae; genus Elysia; species Elysia crispata. The sequence continues at coordinate 278,397 of JAWDGP010006856.1, forward strand.
GCCTATGAGGTGACAAACCTGACCTTGAATTCGGAACTGTGGATTCCATCCATTCATTCTCACTTCTTTACAGCCAAGAGAAGTCAACTGGAATGCACTATTGTATTTCCTTATGTCCTGCTGAAAGCGCACAGATTGATCAGTTGTCCCTTCAAACAGGACCGCTAATTGCTGCGGAAGAGGTGGAAATGGTTCTAGATTTACTTTTCCATTACTACAGCACACACCTTTAGATTCATCTCCAAACTTCATGGCTTGGCAGTGCTGGCATTGGATCATGTCTCCGATTGAGGTCTCATTTCTCAATTGATCAGTGTTGAAGTGAAGAGCAGTCTGATTTGCATCATTTTCTGTAGCCTGGCGTCTCTCTGTTTGTAGGCCTACATGTTGCACACTTTGAAAAGCAGGCCTAGATCTAGATTCTGTTCTGGTTGTAGAATTAGAAACTTGAGTAGATCTAGATCTAGATCTAGATCTACTTGTTCTAGATCTAGATCTAGATCTAGCATTCTCTGACTCTGAGTCAGACTTGTCATTCTCACTTGTGACGATCTAGATCTAGATCTGTGTGGTATTTTTGGCTAGGAGTTAACCTTCCTATTAAAGAACCCCTTGTCTTTTACGTGGCATTCTTGATTTATATCTACCTAGATCTAATTCTTTGCTAATTTTGAACAGCATCAATCGTTCGGAAGGGTCTGTCCATCAGCTGTGTTTTGGCCCCAAATCGTACGGATTGCGACATCGAAAAGTCTGTGAATCGCCGTTCAGTATGCCGTGCATAGTAGACTTCCGTTTGGCTTTAAAAAGTTTGGCTATGGCATTTGTGGGCCGATAAAGAGTATTCAAATGAGGAAACAATAAAATTTAAACAATAAAAACTACAGAGACTTCACACTTCCTTTTATAGATGTGCATCTTACCACTATAGATTAGATATCCTACAAAATTTGAAGTCATTTTGTTCACTGGTTCAGAAGCCTTTTGCCTCAGAAATTTGAAAGTCCACAAATATATATAGTATAGATTAAGTAGAGACGGGCGCCTTCACATCTGTTCCTCCTCAACAAGTCAGAGGACACACAGCGTAACAATTGTTCTGATGGGAGAAATCCTAAAACAAACACGCCACCGCAAAATGTTACGCATTTGTACTCAACATCAACTGAGCTGAGTTATCGGAGGACTATTAATTCCGCGCACATTGTTTATGACAGAATCTTTCTCGCCTGTCCAGTAAATAATCTATCTTTATCAATTTTATAAAAAAATATTCAGTATAGAGCTATCTCATTTAATCTTGAATTGACCTATTCTTCACGCTCATTATGACTTCATAGTGTTGGTATATGAAACAAGAGTGGAAGAAAAAAGGGCTTGCATGATCATTGGTTGACAATACCACAGTAAGGAAACGATTCACGAGTCCGGAACAGTGCCGGCTGTAACCCAAACCAAGATAAATACTTTATTATCTTTTTGACAAAGAAGGATGAAAAAAAAAAGGTTTTTGAGGATTCATGGTACCTGACATTTCATATAAGTTAATAGTTTTCTACATTTTATGATTGTGCACTATTTACTTAACTTATTGTACTGAGTTACGAACCTCCGTTATCGTCTTCTTCACAATCAACAGAACATAGTTAGAAATATAACATACCGGTAGTCAATTTTAAGTCTTAAGCATTGCACTTCCTATTTCAAAATACCCGCGCTCTCAGTAAATTAAAGAAAATGCATACTTGTGATGTTTTGTTACTATAAAAAAACACTAGACAAAAGAGCAACATAATTTTATTTTACAGTTTATCGAAGACAGCCTTTCTATCTCCAGAGTGCTATTAACATAGTATTACACAATACCTACAGCTGACTCTTTCTACAACTCTCCATTGCCTGTTGTTTCAAAGGTTCACAGGCATGTAGATTGCTTCTCTAGCTCAAGGAGATCATTCTGATATTTCGAGTTAAATATTCAAATGATTCCCACGAGAAACAATGTTCACCCATGGAAAAAGTTTGATTAACAGATGAAAAATGCAGTAGAAGATACAGGCTAAATATGTTCTTGCAAAGCACAAAGCACAAAACAACCAAAAAACAAAAAAATAAAACGCAAATGTAAATGAGTCGATAATTTGGAGCAAAACTGCAAGTTTTATGTGCTTAAACTTAATCTTGTTGCTTACTTTAAATGCTAGACATTAAAGATTACATCCTTTATTATTCATAATCGAATACATTTTTAAAGGGAGGCTGCTCAGATTGAATTCCATCTGTAGCAAAGAGTTCTTTTAGAGGCATTTCTCTTTTTATCGATTATAATTATTTTTATTTTACAATGCATAGCGAAATCCTTGGGTAACAAATTATAGAAATTCATTATGAGGAAATCATCGTGAAAAATCTTGGACGCTTTTAGTGGCAAATGTATGTTGTAATCTTGCAAATTCTTTCATTCGAAAAGGTACGGTTATGTCAATACTACTTCTACTACTACTACGACGACGACGACGACGACGACGACGGCGACTACTACTACTACTACTACTACTACTACTACTACTACTACTACTACTACTACTACTACTACTACTACTACTACTACTACTACTACTACTACTACTACTACTACTACTACTACTACTACTACTACTGTTGTTGTTGCTGTTGTTGTTGTTGTTGTTGTTGTTATTATTATTATTATTATTATTATTATTATTATTATTATTATTATTATTTCTTCTTCTTCTTCTTCTTCTTCTTCTTCTTCTTCTTCTTCTTCTTCTTCTTCTTCTTCTTCTTCTTCTTCTTCTTCTTCTTCTTCTTATCATTTTGTTGTTTACATTGTTGCTCATGATGTTGCGGTATGACTTTAACGAATCATGATGCTAGATTTAGAAAAATGATTAGAACTAGATCTAGCTTTAATATTGATGGAAAACTTCATGCATGAACCTTAATTAAGATACGAAAGCGTACCTTTAACCTAAATTTAATATAATTCACGGCCATAAAGATGTTCATTTGTGTTTTGGTGTGTCAATATTTCATGCTGGTTCAGCGAAATGTCAATTTCTCGCTAAATAAAATCGAAGCTGCACGAAGATGGTAGAAGCACTTGCACATCACCGACATAAACCTAACTACTATAACTTTGACTTAGCGTAACTAGTATTCTTGCTAATATTCAACTTGTTGAATGCTCGGACTCTGACTTCTTCGTATTACTACCACAAGTGGATAATGCAAAAAGAGCTGATGTAGCTATCAGCAACCCTTACTTGAACAACTACATAGGATTTTTTTGAATCTATCAAAGGCTGGATCAGTAGAGGACTACAGGCAGAAGTTTCGCACGTGTGAACCGCACCGGAGAATGGAGAGAATCCCAACGTGTGATTGACCAGCTGGAACCATATTTGGAGAAATGAATAAAGTTACATAAGGTTCCACAACCGTGCGAAGAACCAAGAGATATGTTTGTTCTGCCCTCAATGTTTTTCGCAACTTTCGCTAAGCGTTTCCCACAACACGGAGAGAGCAATTGAGTGACCGAGCAATACATGGTGCTGTCAATATACAGAACACAGCTAAAAAGGCGAAAAAGACTAAAGGCTTCACTTGAAACATTTGTCAGGTCATAGCGGACAGGACTGTTGGGTAGATCTACAATGATGCGAGGCAATGGAAAGGGTTGTTTTCATTGTGAGGAGTAAACTCAGATTGGGAAAGGTCACCGAAGACTTCATCAAAGAGAGCGGTATCAACAGCAGTCTATATTATGGAGACCCAGGATCCAATATCAGTAAAGGATACACGAACGAAGTCCAAAATTGATCGAAGCTATTGGAAAGAGAAAAGAAAGTTCTAGCCATGGTAGCCTTTAAAGCTTGTGGAGTTGGCGAGAAATTAACACAATATCGAGGGCCTTAAGGAGACAGGTGTCAATGGTATTCTGCGGGTCACCCAAGAGTCTGGGTGCTTGTTCTTCGCGGTACGCAAATTGATATGTATCGTGGTCCGTTGTTTGATGTTTTTTTTCAGATGGCACAGGTTCTCTTAGATAAAGCAAGTTAGAAAACAGACCATAATTTTATTCTATCACATTTGCCCAAAACGAATCCACTTTTCTCCAGTAGTGGCAAGATGATCGTTTTGTCGGAAAGGTTGGCCGATTTTTACACTTATAGTGATTGTTGATGGTAGTATAGAGGCGTTTAATAATCCCGTGGTATTGGTTTAATGTGGGAGCTTTTGAGTAGTAAGTCTTTTTGTATCATCTTAAACTTACCATGAGTGTAAAAACAAATGATTTCATATTCTGCAACCTGTATTTTATCATAATCATCATCATCATCATCATCATTATCGTCTCTTTCAACTTTGTTTCCGGAAGAATAACTTATTTTATTGGATAGCATACATCCAAAACTTAAAAAAAAAACAAAAAACAAAAAAAAACAAAAAACAACAGAAAAACACCCCGCCCCGCCGAAAAATATGAATTCATAAAATAAACGAAAAAAAAGACAAGACCTGCGTGAACATCACTATCTCTTTGAACAATTAAACGAAACCCCCGATTGCAACATAATAAAGCGTTGCATAGTAGAGGTATCGGTAAAGTGATATCTAGTCTACATTTATTTTGGCGGTTAGACCTACACACTACTGTGTTGAACAAAATTGTTGAAAGACTGCGCAATATTGACCATTTTGACTCGCTTGTAGTGTTCATTGTTTTATATACCCCATGCAGAAGTGGAAATACTATTGCGTGCTTTGTATTAATTAACTTTTTCAGTGTAATCTAAATTATATAAAAAAATCAATTTCTGCGCGGATCTTGCCCAATCTTTTGGTTCCTGGATAAAAAATATGCATTCAGATTTTGAGCTGGATCAATCCCTACGAAGATAATGGCCTCGGGAAGTAAGGTCAAACTATGCTCAATAACTTCCTGTCTCCAGGAGTCTACACCCGAACTCGACACGACTGCAGGTGATGACAGTTCACGTCTGCCAAGAAGCATGAAAAAAGATTAGATCTTCATTCCTTTAAAAAAAAAACCAAAAAAAAAAAAAAAAAAAAAAAAAAAAAATACTCTGCAGACGAAAGCTTTTGAAAGTTTTTGCATGAATTGTTGAATTTTTGTCCTGTCCAGTCAAAGACAATATATAAAGGAGTTCTGATTTCGCTCTTTTAGATGCGAAAAAACAACAACAAAAAAACGCTTTTGTTATGTTATCGGCTTAGAGTAACTTGGGAGAAAAAATCGAATCATATCCCCACACGAAACGCCGCCACTCATTTGGGATCAACTTCAGAAAGCTAACTTATCACTAACATCACTGCTATAGATGCTCAATCTACAATGTGCCGACCTCATTTGTTTGGTCCTTATTTTTACAACACACCTGTGTCTTACGTCACGTCAAAATATAAACTGTTGGCGAAGATTGATCTTTTGAAGTTAGCCATTGAAGCCAAAGGCGGTTAAAACCAAGTTAGAAAAACATTTTCAGGAGAGGATGGCAAACTTCTTCTCTCCCTCATCCCTCAACCCTCAGCATCACTCTCCTTTTCTCTTTCTCTCATTCAGTCTCTCCCTCCTTGTCTCTGCCTTTACCTCTCACTCTTACTCTGCCTCGCTTTCCACATTCTTTTAAGTCTCTGGGTTCTTTTTAGGTATCTGTCTGCCTCCCTCTCCCTCTCTGTCTGTCTATTCGTCTGTCTATCTGTCTGTCTGTCTCTCTCTCTCTCTCTCTCTCTCTCTCTCTCTCTCTCTCTCTCTCTCTCTCTCTCTCTCTCTCTCTCTCTCTCTCCAGTCACGAGTGAAAGACTGATGACAGTGATTCATTTCACTTTGAATTTGTAAACATTGTGAACTACTGAGATTTAACCAAAGACAAGTTGCCTGTATAACATTAGATCTCGACAACCGAATGATCTTAAAATGATATTGTTCTAGACACCGCTTCTACTATTGTAATTCGTATACTTTACCATAATTGAAATAACATAAAAAAAATAATGCTTGGTTATCGAAGATCTTCATAAAATAATGATACATCAAGGAATTTCCAAAACGATAATAATATCCGCTCCGATTTAGGTCACTTATTTTTCCTTGCACTAATAGAAAGTTGGGGAAAGGCGAAGAAGTTATTGAGCACTATAAATCTACAAATACGAAAATACGCTAAAGTGTGAATTAAAAATACTAATCACTGGCAGCCTTTAACCAGTTCCACTTACCACACGGTTATCAATAATTCACAGGTCCACCGAAGCGTCTCCACAGAAGCATGTCCATAAGGATTAACATGACTCGAGTCACCAAGGGACTAGACACGTCGCAGAAAATTATCTTATTAAGGACACGTCTCTCTCTCCGTCTCTCTCTCTCTCTCTCTCTCTCTCTCTCTCTCTCTCTCTCTCTCTCGGTTTCTCTTTCTCTCTCTTCCTCCCACACTCTTTCTCTGATTTCCCTCACCTTTGTTTCCATTCCCACTTGCTCTCTTTTCCTGTTTCTCTCATCAGTTTACTCAATTTCTAACTCTTTCACTGCCTCTGTCCGTCTCACTCTTACTATCTTTCTCTCCTAGCTCGCTAGCATGCTAGAATATGTTGCGAAAGAACTTATTCTTTCATTTTAAACAACGCTGAAAAACATTGACAGTTTAGAGAAGACCAAGAAAGGGATTATAACATGTTTAAGCCCACAGATAGCCTGTAGAGAGCTTTTATTCAAACACGGCAGTGATCCATTTTATTCTCTTCTTATTTCATTTATAAGGTACTTGAGTTGTCATTTTCTTCTTTTTTTTTTTTAAATGTTCTGGGCACCTTGATATGGCAAATTAGGGATCTCATATGAAAAATGCAAAATGAATTACGTTGCTTATTATTCACGCAATCTTCATCATTAAATCTTCCACTAAAGCTGATCACTGGTCCTGACTTCTTTTTTTTTTTTTTTTTTTTTTTTTTTGTAGACATCATGTCTCCAGTTTAAAATAGGAACAAGAACAAGAACAAGAACAACAATAACAACCAAAAACCAAAGTAGAATGCTTATTATTTACGCAACCTCTATTCCATTCAGCTCCTTGCTGAATCCAATACCTGGTCCCGACAGCATCTTTGAAGATATAAGGGTATCTAAGGAGATCCCAAAAGGGCGACATAATTACCTAAATTTTGTTTTTTGAGCAGAGGCCTTAAATATGGGTGTCTATTTGAATTCCAAATAGAAATTGCGATTATTTGAGGTTGAATATATTTACATTCTAAAACTTGTGAGTATAAAATGTTTTATGTTAATCTAATGTTGATGTTAAACACAAGCCACTGAGATGTCCATAAATTGAAAAAAAAATATACTCATAGCAATCTAGATAAGATCCCGATCAAGGTCTATAGTAAGCCTACATGTCGATATATTGATTGGGGATTAATCTTAATTTAAAGTTGATTCTCAATCTAGATCTAGGTAAGATCCAGAACCAGATTCAGACCACCCCTGACGATAATCTTGGTAAGATCTCGATCTAGATTCTTGTCTGATTTGGGAAATTCTCCAGATTTCCGGAATTTAGAGTACAGGTTTAAATCCAAAATCTAGATTGACAAAGATGTCAATATACATCTCATTTGTACAATTTACTGACCTTTTGGGATTATTAAATATCGAAATGAGAAAAATAAATAATATAATCTAGACCTACAAAAAAGTTTAAAAAAAAACCTAAACAAAACAACAACAACAACAACAACAACAACAACAACAACAACAACAACAACAACAACAACAACAACAACAAAAACAACAACAACAACAACAAACACCCCCACTACCCCCCCCCCAAAAAAAAAAAAAAAAAAAAAAAAAAAAACCCAAAAAAAACCCCACAAAAAAACAACAAAAAACAATAAAACAAAACAAACCAAAAAAGAAACGAAACAAAAAGACGTGTAGATCTGAATCTATGTCTATATTATAACAATCAATTGATTAATTCTTGAAAGCAACTTTAATTCCAGACCGTAGTTAGTGTTGTCTGTATCAATGGCTAACCAGTGATAATTATACTGATGATATGGAAGAGCGCTACATTAACCTTTTTCCGGTGACGCCTATTTTTAGAGAAAAGATCAACTTCAATTTTTTTAATCGTCCCAGGTTTGTTTTCTTATATGCCACTTATTGTCTAAAGTTATGTATAAAACAAGAAAAATAGTTTGTTTTAGAACATTTGTTTATATAATAAAGGATCGAGTTGATTGGTTTTAGGTAATTTGGTTTATCAAAACAACTTGACAACAGCAAATATACGGACCCAGATGAATCAAACAATTAATTATTTTCTGGAGTAATTTTGGTCTAAATTTGCAATTTCTTTGTTTTTATTGACCACCTTTATTGACATTAGCAGTTCAAAGTTTGATAAAGATTATTCCCGTTAATTTTGGAGAAGATAGCGTAGAGAGAAATCGCAGTTGCATTTTATAGTAAGGATAATGTTCTACCATTTGTAAGCTTTCCCTGTAAGACTACATGGCGTTAAGATTGCTAATCTGGTTAACCATTTGCCTTACATTTGTCAGTAAACAGCATCCGGTAAATTTTAGATTTTTTCCATTGACCACAATAATAGGCTAAGACCGTTTCAAGAATATATATATATATATATATATATATATATATATATATATATATATATATATATATAAATATTTTGTAGAAGAAGAAGAAGCAGAAGGAGAAGGAGAAGGAGACTGAGACGGAGAAGGAGAAGGAGAAGGAGAAGGAGAAGAAGAAGAAGAAGAAGAAGAAGAAGAAGAAGAAGAAGAAGAAGAAGAAGAAGAAGAAGAAGAAGAAGAAGAAGGCACCCATCGGCTTGCCACCCAAAGAGAACATAGCTTATACCAATACGCAACTACGCTCTACTCGAATGTTATGAAAACAGAAGATCTATTTGCGAACTTTTTAAAATTTTTTTTTGTCTATCCAACATTTTTATGAATTCTTATAGCGATATCAAAACCAGCGTGAGGTGGAAGTAGGGTTAGAATCGCATAAAGTGTTATTTCCCGAAGTTGACACAGTTGACAGGGGATTTACGACCTAAGCTAGAAAAATGAAATTAAGATTCTGTACTCGTATTGGAAGGGTTAAGGCGGTGAGTTTTAAGATTGTGAAAAGGAGGGGTTCACAGCAGGAAAAGGCTTCCTTTATATATATATATATGAGATAAATAGATAGATAGAGATAGAGAAAGAGAGAGAGAGAGAAAGAGAGAAAGGGAGAGAGATAAATAGATGGATAGATAGATAGATAGATAGATAGAGAGAGAGAGAGAGAGAGAGAGAGAGAGAGAGAGAGAGAGAGAGAGAGAGAGAGAGAGAGAGAGAGAGAGAGAGAGAGAGAGAGAGAGAGAGAGAGAGAGAGAGAGAGAGAGAGAGAGAGAGAGAGAGAGAGAGAGAGAGAGAGAGAGAGAGAGAGAGAGAGAGAGAAGGGGGGTCGGGAGGAGGAACAAAGGAGGAAAAACTAGGTGACCGGGAGGTGATGGTGGAACTTGGAAAAACTTCCCAGAGACAAGGGTAAAGAGGAAGAATGGGAGTGGTAGAGTAAAAGAAAGAAAGAATATATATATATATATATATATATATATATATATATATATATATATATATACGTGAATGAACAGATAGCTGAACAGAGAAAATGGAAGGAAAGAGAGAGAAAGGTCAATAGATAATAAGACAGTGACAGCGAGATAAATAGATAAATAGATAGAAAGAGAGAGAGAGAGAGAGAGAGAGAGAGAGAGAGAGAGAGAGAGAGAGAGAGAGAGAGAGAGAGAGAGAGAGAGAGAGAGAGAGAGAGAGAGAGAGAGAGAGAGAGAGAGAGAGAGAGAGTTGTTTTAGCCCCTTATCTTTACGAATAGCTCAGATGAGGACGAATAAGAACAAAAAAAAAGAGATGTTTTTGTACTATAAATAAATCTATTCACTAACTAGAATAAATCGCCGCTGCTATGACATCACATCCGACCCATGAGACACTCAATCTGCTCGATTTAGGTAGGATCAGGGAGGACACTGAACCGCCATCACCACAACTCGTGAATGCCAATCAGGTTTTCTTTTTAATGTCCATTTGTTGTCTTCAAGCTAAGAGGCTGAATTATAGACAGTTCACTAAATGGACACTGCGAATAGAAAAAAAAAGAAGAAAAGTTTTACAAATTAGAAGAATACATCGAGATGTTTAGTTCACAAACTGTAAAAAAAAGTATTTAAAAGAAAAAAAGAGAACAAAAATCGAAGGAAAACAAAAACAAATAATTGTTCATCGTCAATTTAAGTATATCAAAATGATCACATCACATTAAAGGTAAAAAAAAGATGCCTTTATTTGGCCAATGTGTCAAGGAAGTTGCTTTGAAGCCCACGTTCCAGTGAAGCGTGTTTAATTGGAGATAGTCTTGACAGCAGTTCAGAAACGATTCCAAATAATACCGTACTCCTCTTGTTGTAAAGAGTCAGACATAAAGTAATAATGCCGAATTTCTTGTCCTTTGCGAAAGTTTAGATCTAGCTTTGAAATGAATCAGATTATTATCATTCTAATGGGAGTTGGTTTGATAAATGAGACAGTAGATTTGTACGAAAAAAAAAAAGGTTGAAAGGATTAATAGAGAGGTAAAGATATCGAGGAAAATTCGTCATTGTACCCTGACACTTTATGAAAGTTTATTTGATTTGTGAGACCTACTTGTCTGCACTACATTCAAATTAATGTTGAAGCTTTCCTCAAGGACATCTTTCAAGAATCAAGTATTAAACTATGTTCTTTCTTTTTTAGCTATTATAGTTGGTTGTGGTAGCACTGGCAGTATTTCCATTTATGTGCAAATTAATCAGCCTCCCCCTCCCCTTTCCCCCGTTTTCTTTTTTCCTACACGCACACACACACCCTTTACCCTTTATATCCATGGCAGAATTCCAATTTTCAAATTGTGGAGACATACATCTAGCCGCTGCCATGTAGCAATCTATGTGCAGTAAAGACTTTTCAATGAAACCAAATCTTTACTGATTGAAATTCCATCCACGAAATCTAAAAATCTGGTGCCGACTGGTTTATGAGACGCACGTATCTCTCCATATCAAACGAGATCCATGTAAACTACAGCAAGCCTATATCTTACAGTTGTTGCGGAAGACAGGGAATAAAATGCTGAGTTAGGAGCTGATAGTTTGATGCGTGTCTGCATGTTCATGGGTTCTGCTTTGAGTAAGTAAACATGGGCTTATGAATATATAACAAATTTATAATTATTTAATGGAGCTAGGTGAAAAAGAAGGAACATTTAACCGCGTATTTCTAAATCACCTAGGCACGTCAAATTTGATATAAAGTTGTAATTATTGCCCTCACTTACTAGTTGTTTTTTTTTCACCAAAATAGTGTTTTAGGAACATTAAAGGCAAAAATGTGATAATTATTTCTTAAAAGAAAAAGGTGAATGTGCGACTTACTTCTTGTAAGCACAGCTTGGCAGAGATGTCAGGAATAAAACGGAAAGTAAGCAGACAATGTAGGCGGCGGCAGATCTAAAACTGTCTGGATAGATGTGCATGTTATAGTGTAAGATTTAATATAATTAAAAAAATCTAAACTAATTGCTTAGACATGGGTTCTAGATCAAGAAATTTCTAGATATTTACAGCAGCTAGACTCAAATCAAAAGGTTAAGATCTAGATCTTCTTCTTCTTCTTCTTTGCGAACGCTGCTAGACGGACAGGACAGTTTTCTTTAAAAGGGCAGCACTGTGTCCTGCCGGAGAGCTTTCTTTTTAGGATTATTGCCCCAGGCCGGGTATGGGATCTCAAACAGTCGTAATTGGGGCAGGTCTGAAAGATAATGGTCTGCCAACATGGCCGCACTTAAACAGACACTGATTGGATGCACCAGTACCTAGCTTTGTGTGGAGGTGAGAGTTCAGTCTGTTGTGGCCTGCTTGTAGCCTGAGATGAATGACACGGTGCGACCTTTCGAGCTGGTGGTATAGATCTGCTTTATTGAAATGTGGATGTTTTTTTAGCCCCAGTTTCCGTTCAGTGATTTTTATAGTGGTCCTTGCCTCTTTATAAGTTGTCGTTTTGTAGTGTTGATAACTGCTTGGAACCCTCTCTGGCTAAAGTGCGCTATTTCATTTTCGCGTATGCCACAGTGAGATGTAATCCATTGAAGAACAACAGTCAAGTTATTGCGAAGTGAGGCCAGAGGTATTGTCTTCTCTGCCTCTGTCATCCAGGGCCAGCAGCACTGACCTTGCATCACTCAAAAAAGCCACCTTTTTATGCTCATTGCAGTTATTTTAATGCTGTAAGCACCCTCCCTTATTGCCTCTGCTTCTGCTCTAAAACTGTTGGCGTAAACGCCTGTGGGAATTTAGTGTCGTTTTTCATTTCCACCTGGAAATTGAATGTATATTCCTGCTCCACCATTTGAAACTAAGCCGTGCTTCATCAGCTGAGCCGTCCGTATATGCATGTATCCATGATTCTTGCGGGTAATTCACGAGGATGTGTTCCAAAGCAAGTACCCTTTTCTATGAGCCATCTCTGTGTCTTTCACAGAATTCCTGGGATGCCACAGTATATATTTGGCCTTTTGGAGAGCCAAATTGGGTTTTGTAGTGCCTGGTGTAGAGGCTGTATTTCTTGCCCATTCAGCATTCCTTTTATGCAGTTTCTTAAATTTGGCTGATTGTCTAACGACTTCTGTGTCATTCCTGTCGTCCATGAATTCTAGCCCTGTTTTTGTCTCTAGTGCTTGTATTGGCGTGGAGCGAATGCCACCGGTGATTAATCTAACTGCCTGATTCTGCCCTTTATTTATTTTGTCAAAGTCAGACTTGGCTGCATTGCCCCAGGCTGCATTTCGTATTCTAACACTGGTCTAACCCTGCCAACATACAGTTTTTGAGGACGTTTCCTCTGCTCCCCAGTTTGTAGCAGTCAGCTTCTTCATAAGTCAGTCTTATCTTAGCTCGTGCTTCGGCTTTATCTGTTGGTTGTTTCCAAGTGAGAGCCTGTCAAATGAGGGGTTTTCTTCTTGTGGTAGATATTGCCCATTTATTTGAAGTTTTATATTTTGGTTCTTTGGGGACAGACTGAAGATGGTATATTTTGTTTTGAATGGGTTGAGGGTTAAAGGCCATTTTTGATCCACTGCTGAATTTAATGAAGTGCTTCTCGGAGTCTGTATCTGGCATTGGACAAAATAATATTCCTCTGTGGACCATAGGACCAGATCGTCTGCATATCTAGCGCTATGAATTTTCTTAGGAAGTGTCTTCACTATGTGTCTTTATGAAAACCAGGAATAGGGATGGGCTAAGTACTCCTCCTTGGGGGACTCCTTTATGTGTTTCTGGCGGCTGTATTGGCCATCTACATGGACTATCGGTTTTCTGTTTATTAGGAATTGTCTATCCAGCGGTTCATATTCCCAGTGACGCCATGTCTCGAAAGTTTCAATCTGAACCATCCTTCCAGATTTTGTCGAACGCTTTCCCTACTATTAATCCATATTGTTATGGTGCGTCTCTTGTCCTAGAATCCATATTCCATTTTCTGGGAGATGTAAGTCACCTGATATTCTGCTGACCTGCGCTATCTAAAATCTGCTTGCTCTACGCAGATATGAGTTCCAAGAACCACATAAGTCTGGTGTTGACAAACCTTCCTGTAACGCACTGTGCTTTGAGTCGATCTATTCATTTCCACACCCTTTTTTGGTGCGTATCTTTTAGATAGATCTATGTACATAGTTTTATTTAGTTTATAATGTTTGTATTTAAGCCTAAAAACTTAGTCTTGTTTATTGAACACAGCCCGCACTTATATGGCTTAGATTCTTCTGGAATCTCCGATCTAGTTCTAGCATAGTAATAATCTCGTCGCCCCTTGTTTACCTTTGTTTTGATTGGTTGCTATTTTAGAGCGCATTGCTAATGATGTGTACCAAGAATATTCTCTTACGATTTATGCAATTCATTTTATGGATGATTCGACGAGATTTTGTATAAATAAGAGTCGAAATTATGTTCAGGCAGTCAACATCAAGTCTACCTTCAGTGAATATTAAGTCTACCTACGGTCAGTGATTATTAAGTCAACATCAATTTAACCTACAGTGAGTTTAAGACTAACAGTCTACCTACAGTGAGTTTAAGTGTGTACAGTGATTATAGAGTTAAGCTCTTGTGTTGAATAAAACGGTTTGCAATTTTTACTTGCGGATTTCAGATTTATTTTCTACGAACGAGTCGTGTGATTGGCTGTGTTTATATTTTTATACCCCTAGACAAACAAAGCCAAACAGATCACCCCCATCAAATCTGTTACACTTCCCATCAACTTTCCAACGCAACTTGTTAGACTTATGTGTCTATAACTGTCCACCTTGTTTCGGTCTTTGCCTTTCTTAACAATAGAGATCATGATCGCCTCTCTCCATATTTGAGGTACATGTTCAGTCTCCCAGTTGTTGAAAATGCAGAGCAGCTTATTTCTGGCGCGCGTTCCAATATGCACAACATTTCGTTTGTGATTTTGTCTTGATCAGGGTATTTCATCATTTGAAAACTTTTTCAAATATTTTTCTTCTGTCAACTTGTGTTGCTTCTCGTGTACTTGCCGTCGCATTTCATCTGGCACTGTAATGTCACTTATTGTAGCATGGTTGTCAATAAAACAGTTTCCTGCCTTTATACCCTTAAGTATTTCTTGATTGCTTTGGACTGTGATTTGGGCTGCTCTGGTGGTTTCATTGTTCTTTGCCCTTACCAGCTTCCACAGTTTGTTTCCGTCATTATCAAGATTGAAGCTTTCAGTCTTTCTGTTCCAGCTTATTTATGCAGTTTGAATTCAATTCTTTTTGTACTTAGCTGTCATGAGTTTATGTTTGGTCTTATTTTCTGTTGTTGGATTTTCCTCTAAGTCCTGCCTGAACTTGTTTATATTGTTCTCTAGCTCTTGAAGCTCTGCGGTCCAGATGGCCTATAATTCTTTCTGGCTCCCCTTGGAATGGATTCTCGAGCAGCTGCGTTGAAGTGTTAGACAATCTTGTTGATATTCTGGTCATCTGTCTTCAAGTTCTTTGTGTATTTCTCTGCGAGTTTCGAGAAGTGTTCTCGGTTTGCTTTTCTTATAATTTCACCTTGGGAAATGATTTGCTTCATTTGGTTTGCAGTCCACGTCCATTTCTATTGCTACCGGTCTATGGTCACTACTCCTTAGCTGATCATGTACTTTCCTTGTCGCTATCTTGGAGAGATCGTCAATTGAAAAGGCTAGGTCTGATGTTGAGGTTGTTAGCCATCGTCTTGAGAGGAAGGACGGGGTGTCATCTGGTCATTCAGCAATATCAGCTAATTGTCTGTCTGCCAGTCTTCTACTTCTTTTGTCCCTCTGTCGGTGGTAGCATAGCCCCAACAGGTTGAGTGACTATTGAAGTCTCCAGTGACTATACAATATTCTGTTGGTGTTGAGATTTGTTGTCATTTGGGCAGTATAAGTTGAAGATTTTGAGTGTCTTTTCATCAATTACTATTTCGACTCCCTGTACCTCATTCTGCTTGTTTTTATATATCTAAAAGACATAGATAAGAATGCTATTTATTTTCAGAATCAGGACTCTGCCCTTGTGTATAATTATCTTCTCTGTCTTTCCTGAATGACAGGTATCCTCGTATAGAAAACCTGTGATTTGGATTCAGGTGAGTTTCCAGTATACAGGCAATGTCAATTTCTCCTTCTACAGTCTTTTTTTTTTTTTTTTTGTCGATCTTCTTGTTAAACATCCCTTTAGCGTCCCACTCCCCTGGTTTCTCCAAAACCTGGTTCCTCGTCTTGAAGGGCGGTGATTACCAGTCACCAAGGGTGAGCCTCCTCGAGGCTTGAGGCCCGGCGCTCCGCTAGCCCGGCGGGACTCCACAGGCAGAGCACGATTACGTTTTGATCTAGGTCTGTCCATCGCATTTGCTTGATGCGTCACACTACCGTTACGCGCACATTGGCCTGGTGTGTCCGTTAACGCCACCGGTTTTCTTCTTCGACTTTCTTCTCTAGCCTTGCCCGAGGAGGAGTATAACCGCAAGGCAGCGGAGGTTTAGAATCAGGATTTTCCCTGCCCTACATGAGCTGCTCTCCCAAGATAAAGAGCCCCATCTGCCCGAGGAATCTGCTTCTAAGGCGCCAGAGACCCGCCTTCGCCCCTTCTCCCTTCAGTAGAAGCAGTTCTGCCGGTCGAAAAAATTTAAGCCACTCGAGCAGGCCTGGAGTTGGGCTTTAGTTGTTAGAGGCTATTTGAGATGCACGCCTTTGAAGCATTTGGATGGTATTGGGAGCTTATTCCCAGCACCACTCCCGGCTATTACAACATTTAGAACCGATCTAGAGCTAAGTTTTACTTTTAGGCTCAAATTTATAAAATAAAGGATTTCAGTTCTTGATCTAGATTTTATCTTTAAATTAAGAATCTTCGAGATAGTTATCTAGACTCTAGATTAGATAAATAGCTGCAGGCATAAATATATCTGGATACTAGAAGTAAAAGGCTAGATATCAAGACAATTTTAAAGCCTACCGAGTATTAAATACGTACACGCACCCCAGCAGCAGCAAAGTGATACCAGGGTTCAATTCGTAGAATTGGTATTTCAGCTTTTTATAATATTTACTTGTCCTAATTTCCCTTAAATAGTCGGTTTGAGGATGTGACTTGCATACTGGAAATCATCGCAACACATTTAATTAATAATGGAGCTAGGCGTCAAATGAAGAGCGTCTTAATTAGAATTTCTAGATATCCGAAGCACGTCTAATTTTGGCATAAAGTTGTAAATTTCCCTAAAGATTGGAGTGCTAATATTATTTTTTAATCAAAATAGTGTTTTATGAAAAATAAAAGCAATAATATGATTATTATTTCCTGAAAAAAAAAAAAAAGAAAAAGGTGAATGCGTGAACTGCTTCTTGTAAACGCAGCTTGGATGAGATAGCAGGAATGAAACTGACAGTATGCAAACCGTTGAAATAGATCTCCATCTTGTAAGGCTAGACCTGAACAAAGAATTTAAAAAAAGTTGTTTGAAAATAGATTCTAGATCTTGGGCGACGATATTTACAGCAGCTCGACTCAAATCAAAAGTTTAAGATCTAGATCTAGGTAGGTCTAGATTTTATTTTAAGGCGCAGAATTTCAAAAGGATTTAAGATCTAGATCATATAAAATGTCATCAAAAAACAATTCTTCTTTACGCCGCCTTCTTGTTCATAAAAAATGCAAAGAGTCAGACCTTTGAAAACCTTAAAAACCACTGCAATATGTAAAGATCTGCACAATTATTTGCAAAATTTTCAGGAGTGCACGCTCCCATATTCTCATAGAGAAGCTGGGGCAAAAGCAGGCACACGCACGTGGCTTCGACACTTCTTCTCCTTTAATTATGAGCGATCCCTCCCAGCACCCTCCCCCCTCTCCCGCACGCACATTTCAGAACTCTTTGATCCATCCCTGTGTCTGGATCATGTTAGTAAAAGGATAGATATCAAAGCCATTGATAAGTCTATTTAATACCCACTCGCACCTCAGACCCGGCAAATTCGCACAAGGGTTCTGTTGGTAGGACGATCGTTTCAGCATATTATTGTTTAAAAGAAGTACTAACTGTTTACATTGTATCAATTGTTTAAATCATTTCCCGGTGTGACTATTGAAAATACAATGTATTGTATTGTATTCTCAAAGTTCATTTCCGGTGATGTTGTTTATTAAAAAATGGAGGACTAGTGATATGAGAACACCCTCGATTCAAATTTTCACCAGGCCAATATTTGCCATATAAAACTTCTAAATGCCCCAAATAAGTATAAACCAGTGTATAAGAATAAATTGTCAATAAAAATCAACGGCAACATATATCCATATATCATATCTTAGTATACTAAACCATCGTACCCATTAGGAAGTCCAACCGCATGTAGTATTATTTGATTTGTATGAAACGTTAGGCATAGCAGCTATGTTAAACGTGAAGAAATTTAATTTAATATACATGTATACCTAACCTTGAGCTCTTAAGATTTTTATTGAATCATTTGGATCTACGAGCTATAAGGTATATTAAAAAGTCAACTTTTTGATGTTTTCAATGAGACTATTTTCTTGAAACACATAGAACTAGATGTAGATTTTGATCTGACTCATTTCAAAAGCAAATTGAATAATTCAGAACGAAGAAAAAAACCCATTTCAATACAAACCGAGCTGTCGGCAGAATTAGATCTAGGGCTGCTTTTGCCGGGAAATGAAGGTTTTTGTGCACCTAACTCAAGTTAGGACAAGGTAGACCCACTCCTAAATCGCGGCATTTTAGAGCCAAACTTTGATCTTAAGTACACAATGCACACTGTTCTTCATAGAACGCACCTAACTTTGAGTACAGAATAGAGAGGGACTAGTGAAAGTTGGGATCAATCCTAAAGTTAGCAGCGCTTCATAGAACCGGGTCAATACGCTCGCCTTGGTTATACAAATAAGATAAACCTTTCGCAGAAAAAAAAATAATGGAAAATATAAAACAAAACAAACAACCACCTGAATCCATAATATGTTATGCTCAATTGATTAAAAGAAAAAATCAAACTGAAAAATTCTGAGTTTTCCTTTTTAACTCGGCACATTTTTTAAGCTTTCATTCAACTGCGAGTAAAGTGAACTCACATGAATGTAATCCTGAAGACTTTGCAGTAAAAGTATTCAGCTTTAAAGCTCTGTTTTGAATTTAGATATGAGTATGTGGTCAGCATCTTTAAAATACTGAAAGAAGGTTTAACCACAACATTGTAAACCCAACAGTTTTTCTGTAAATGAATAAATTGAAATTCAGTAATTCTCAACCTAAAATTAATGATTTATTCGTATTTTGACTGAAGTAAACATACAACAATGAAAACCCACAGGTTTGCAATAATGTATTCCACCTAAAACCTTAATCTGAAATCAATCAATAAATAGGAATATAATTTGCAGCTCAATGTCCGTCTCAAGGTTGGGTAATAATGATAATTATAATAATAATAATAATAATAATAATAATAATAATAATAATAATAATAATAATAATAATAATAATAATAATAATAATAATAATATTATTATTATTATTATTATTATTATCGATAATAATACTAGTAGCAGAATTAGCAGCAACAGCAGCAGCAGCAGCAGCAGCAGCAGTGGCAGTAGTAGTAGTAGTAGTAGTAGTAGTAGTAGTAGTAGTAGTAGTAGTAGTAGTAGTAGCAGCAGCAGCAACGGCAGCTGCAGTAGTAGCAGTAG
Organism: Elysia crispata; assembly: GCA_033675545.1. Taxonomy (NCBI): domain Eukaryota; kingdom Metazoa; phylum Mollusca; class Gastropoda; family Plakobranchidae; genus Elysia; species Elysia crispata. Next base: position 297,827 of record JAWDGP010006856.1, read on the forward strand.
TAGCAGTAGTAGTAGTAGTTGTAGTAGTAGTAGTAGTAGTAGTAGTAGTAGTAGTAGTAGTAGCAGCAGCAGCAGCACTGCAGTAGTAGTAGTAGTAGTAGTAGTAGTAGTAGTAGTAGTAGTAGTAGTAGTAGTAGTAGTAGTAGTAGTTGTAGTAGTTGTAGTAGTAGCAGTAGTAGTAGTGGTAGTAGTAGTAGTAGTGATAGTATTATTATCAGTAGTACGAGTGAATTTGCTAAGAATAACAATGGTATTAACAATGAGGGACCTTACATTATGGAAAAAGCTCTGAAAAAAAAAACAACAACAAAACAATATGAAATTCTGAAAACAATTTTTTAACTCTTATTAATAAAACCGAGAATTCCACAGTTGAAAGGCACTATTTTGAAGGCTTAACATCATGTTTTGACATGTTTTTTTTTTACATTCGCCAATGTAAGAAGCCTGTGAAGATCTAAATGATTTTCTGAGCACATACAAGGAAATTTTGTACAAGCTATTCAGATGCAGTACACAGAAGTGTTAATGATTAAAATATCTAAAAGCCCAACATTATATTACATAAGCCAGTGGAGATAAACTAAAACAGGTCGAAAATAATCTCTGGATTTTGTTAAGATGACCAAATGAGCAATTTCATTTTGGATATATTACATTCTATCAATAAATAACGGACGTAGAATACAAATTATAAATTGAAATTAATTTTACTTATTCCATTTAATGTCTTTCCTATGCTCAATGAATAGGGAATCATGCTTGAATCTACATAAGGTACAGGACAAGTTAATGTTTTTTTGGCTTCGATCTAGAGAAGAGGTATTACAGGATAATGTGGTGATGCAAACAAATGCCCCAATTCATGTTGATCGGAGAAATCCGCACAGATTATTGGGAAAATTACAAGCATCATGCTGACTGAAGCAACGGCTTAGTTTTTCATTATGCATCGAAATTGAACTTGAGTTTTTTCTACAAATCCTAAAATTCTATGTTAAAAATTTGTCAGAAATCTGTCTTTAGGGGCAAGGAATAAAAATTCAAGTTTCCACACGTCATCCGGTATTCAATAAATTCAGCAAATAAAAATAAAATTTAACCGGTTCGTAATATCTTTTATTTTTACTCCCAAGTTATAAATTAAAAAGAGTTTCTGGCATCTTCTTCAGATCATGTAATGTCAGCGTCTACAATGCGATTAAATATTTACGAAAGCTTATGTACAACTGAAATGAATTACCGTCCGTGTTTTACTACCAACATTACCCTGTTCTATAGAACATCCTTATCCTTTATAGACGATATAGTGAAAAAAAAAGGAAAAAAGGAAAAAAAATCAACAACAAAATCCACATAATTTTCTTGGATAGCGTAGAATAGCGTAAGCAATAGCAGTTGTAGTAGGAGTAAAAGTGTTTGTTGTAGAGATAGAAGTAGTAATAGTAGTAGTAGTAGTAGTAGTAGTAGTAGTAGTAGTAGTAGTAGTAGTAGTAGTAGTAGTAGTAGTAGTAGTAGTAGTAGTAGTAGTAGTAGTAGTAGTAGTAGTAGTAGTAGTAGTAGTAGTAGTAGTAGTAGTAGTAGCAGTAATAATAGTAATAGACTTAATATTTGTAGTAACATATGTAGCAGTAGCAGTATTGATAATTTTAGTAGTAGAATAAGTAATAGTAGTAGTAATGTAATAGTTGTAGTAATAGTAGTAGTAGTAATACTAGTGGTAGTAATAGTACCAGCAGCAGCAGCAATAGTAGTAGTAGTAGCAGTAGCAGCAGCAGCAGCAGCAGCCGTAGTAGTAGTAGTAGTAGTAGTAGTAGTAGTAGTAGTAGTAGTAGTAGTAGTAGTAGTAGTAGTAGTAGTAGTAGTAGTATTAGTAGTAGTAGTAGTAGTAGTAGTAGTAGTAGTAGTAGTAGTAGTAGTAGTAGTAGTAGTAGTAGAAGTAGTAGCAGTACTAGTAGTAGTAGTAGTAGTAGTAGTAGTAGTAGTAGTAGTAGTAGTAGTAGTAGTAGTAGTAGTAGTAGTAGTAGTAGTAGTAGTAGTAGTAGTAGTAATAGTAGTAATGTTTGTAGTAGTAGTAGTAGTAGTAGTAGTAGTAGTAGTAGTAGTAGTAGTAGTAGTAGTAGCAACAGCAGCAGCAGCAGTAGTAGTAGTAGTAGTAGTAGTAGTAGTAGTAGTAGTAGTAGTAGTAGTAGTAGTAGTACTAGCAACAGCAGCAGCAGCAGCAGTAGTAGTAGTAGTAGTAGTAGTAGTAGTAGTAGTAGTAGTAGTAGTAGTAGTAGTAGTAGTAGTAGTAGTAGTAGTGATAGTAGTCGTACTTAGTGTGCCTCTTGATCCATATGGTCGTATAGTGTAAACAATACGAGATATAATACCGACCATTACAATTTGCTATTAGCGTTGCCAAACACTACCAGATCATGTTACTAAAAATATAAGTTCTTGAATGAGTTGACTGGACCCCACATCGTTTGAAACTTGTATTGCACAAAATAAAGTCAACATAGGAATATTTGAATTTATTTTTTAAAAAGTGCTGATCGCTTTCGTCGCCGAAAGGGCTAGGTTTGGATATATGCTTGTATGTAAGTTTTTATATATTATATGTATGGGTATATGTATGTATGAATATATGTATGTATGCCAGTATGTATGTATTTATGCGTATGAATATATGTATGAATGCATGTATATATTTAGGTATGTATATAATGTTGGGCCTAATTTTATGGTATAAGACAATTTCATGCCACTTTGCTAATTTTGTACCACATATTGTATGCATTGCACATTACACGTATTGTAATTTATTGTCGCATATTTTCCGATTTTAACTATTTTGTATTTTGAGTGTTATGTTAGTAGGCTGTGTTTTTCATGCTCAATCAGTGTAACCAAACAGAAAAAAATTCACTCTAAATCGGAAGTTAAATAAGGCAAAAATACAAAAGAAGGCTATTTTATTAAATGGCTACATAACAGCAAATGCAAAAAAACTGTTGATAATCATACAATTGAAAAAATTGTTTTGATTGAAAAAAAAAAAACGAATGCGAAGAATTTAAATTCAAATTGTTTTTTTTTTCACTGGAGTTTCGAAAATTTGAACAGAGATCCATTATCTCAGTCTGCAGAATGAATATATTGGGCAGGGTTGCTTCTGATGAAGTATCGGTACCTCTTTTTTTTCAACTTCCTCAAAGAATAAATCCTGTGACCGATAATAGTAACCGATTGGGTCTGTAGTTTTACGTGGGGCTAGGCGAAAAATAGGACAATCTAACCGAGTATTTCTAGTCCACCTAGGCATGTGAAATTTGGCATGAAGTTGTAAATTGTCCTAAAGATTGGTAATATTATTATTCACCAAAATAGTGTTTTTGGAAAATAAAAGGCGAAACGGGAGAATTATTATTTACTTAAGGGAAAAAAAGTGAATGTGCGAACTACTTCCTGTAAGCACAACTGAGCAGAGATGGCAGGGATGAAACTGAAAGTAAGCTTCCGGTATACTGAATGTAGGCGGCAGCTGCAGTTGTAAAACCGCCTGGAATAGGTCTATATGTTAAACAATAATATCTAAGAAAAAAATCTGAAAAAAAAATGCTACTCGAATCGAAAGGTTAAGATTTAGATCTAGATTTAAAATTTTACTTTTAGCTTATAATTACAGAAGGACTTAATCTAGATCTAGATTCTATGTTCAGAGATATCTAGATTCTAGGTAAAGAAACATAGGAAGGGGCTTACATGTAAATTAAAGGAGGGGTATCAAGACCATTCATAATGCCTAGTTAATACACACACACACATACACACACACTCCAGCCTCAGCATATTAACACCAGAAAAGGTTTTTCAGCTAGTGCTTCATACTGAAGATTGCCTAAATGTGTAGAGAAAACAGATCCAAATCTTTTTGGAGCGTGATGCTTATCTGAGTTTCTTGGGCAAATCGTAGCATAGTTCGGCAGAATTCGGTTTTTATGTGCTCTTCAAAGCTTGAAAACTTTTCCAGGTGCTGAGGAGGTTGTTTACCGGCACGGTGAGCTGTTTGATATAAGGGTCTCCTCGCTGAGAATTACAATTTCAGCCTCTATCTGATGTTGATGTTCTTCTCAGCGAGTTCATTCATTACCTCTTTTGCTTCCTTGGTACTGTCAATGGAACCATATCTGGGCTTACTTATGGGTAGTTGTTTCTTCCTCTAGAAGGAGTTACACACGCCAGCTTGCACGTTTGATGAAGGTTCCGCCAAAGGATATGCCAAACGATGCATGTGGCTGCGTCAACTTTTAGCCTGTTTTTGCACTCTGTCATTTTCCTTCAGCGTAAATTGTACGTCTTATATTCCGTTGAATCTCTCGGCGTTACCTTGCGGTTATTCATAGAGATGGAACTCTTTACTTTGTGAATCCTGGACTCATCGATCGCGGCTGTCACATCTGAATCATTATAGAACTCTTTGTGCTTTACGCTCTGCAAAATTGTGGGCGCGCCATGCATGTAGATGAAAGAAAGAACGGTTTCAGCTATTCGATTCTCTCCCTTTCCATGCACTGCCTACTCGAACGCAAAGAAAGCAAGATAACTGACTACGTCCAAAATAATAACCTTTATACGTCGGCACCTTCTGCATATCTATTTGCCAGCGGTTATTTGAATAGGTTTCTTTATTCAAAGAGCAAAGTGAAGATATAGTTCAAAACTTCTCGGACGCTGTCTTCCACTTCCACTCTTGGTGTTGACCATTCCAACCTCTTAATTTGATCCAATAAATTTTCTTACCGCATTTTCCGCACCACTGTTGGTAATCAGACGCCTGTTTTATTAGTTTTAAGGTAATGTAATCTGTGAGAGAAATAGAATATACAAGAGTGTATTTGAAGAAAGTTATATATAACTATTTTGAAGCAGAGGATTTGAAGGCAGCTAACAAGAGTGAAAGGTATGAAAAGATAAAGATCTCTTTTCAAGCCAACGAAGACTATGAGTGAACATTTATAAATCTTTACTATAAAATCAAAGTGGAAAATATTTTAAAAAAAAAAAGGAAAATCACTCTTAGATTGCAGTGCTGCAGATCAAAATGCCTGTCCACGTGAGTCACAAGTTAAGATCGCATGATATTACTTTCCCTCAACAAATCATACTTATTCTTGAGAAAAGCAAGAAATACTTGACTCGTTGCGGTGGAAAGCAAGAAATACTTGACAAAACTCGTTGCGGTGGAATGGAGGAGAATAATTTATAGCTCAAAGCTATCTAAAAAAATCATATTACAAAGGGCATCTTTCCAGAAAATGAAATCGTCCTGATATCAAGTCAAGACATCTCTTCATATGGCAAAATCGAAGACAGAACTGTGCAAAGTTATTCTACCAGCTACACATTATATGTCTTTCAGTACGAGAATGGTCATGTACCTTCTGTGAACTTTGAAAAAAATACACGTTGAGGACATTGTTGTACACATAGATATGAGTTTTCCTCACAAAGCATGACAGTAAATTTCTCAAACTTGGTAACAAAGGATTACAGTATTCGGCACAAGATCTACGACGACTCAGAGCAGCCTATAAAATGTTGGGAAATCCGCAAACTACGCCAACTAATCTGTTCCTGTAGGTATTGGTGTAGTACAGCACAAAAAAAGGTTCCCGGGTATTGTTAAAGACGATCATATAACAAACTGCTCCCTGAAAACTAAAGGATAAGGAAATTTCAGAAAAACTTTGTTTTTTTTTAATTACATACGAAAAGTACGACGCAATCCGTCCCCAAGAATCTGCTATAGGGAACAAGAAAGTTGAATCGAATGTGAATGAAAAATGTATTTCACGACCACGTCATCTAGCTTGAGAAACAATGATTTGTTTTCAGTTGTAAGTACAAACATTTCGTAAACAGCACCTTGATACTTCTGTAACCTTGGGTCATAGCAACACACTATTAAGCGATGCACAGTCATGTGTGTGTCATATCCTTCTTCTTCTTCTTCTTCTTCTTCTTCTTCTTGTTCTTGTTCTTGTTCTTGTTCTTCTTGTTCTTGTTCTTGTTCTTGTTCTTGTTCTTCTTCTTCTTCTTCTTCTTCTTCTTCTTCTTCTTCTTCTTCTTCTTCTTCTTCTTCTTCTTCTTCTTCTTCTTCTTCTTCTTCTTCTTCTTCTTCTTCTTCTTCTTCTTCTTCTTCTTCTTCTTCTTCTTCTTCTTCTTCCTCCCTTCCTATTATTATTATTATTATTATTATTATTATTATTATTATTATTATTATTATTATTATTATTATTATTATTATTATTATTATTATTACTATTAATATTAGCGGTATTGATTTTGTTATTATTATTTATTTATTTATTTATTTTATTGTCACGAGGAGAAACAGTTATAAATATGACGTAACTCTACAGTAAAACTCAATTATTCCTTTATTTGCAGACGCCAAATATAATTCCCTCTATACATTTTTTGTAATCCTCAATATTCTGTAACACTTGATATATTATGCACGTCTCCAAAGAATGGTGAACATCATTCCCATACAAACTTTCATCACAACATCACATTACGGATCTTAAATAACTCACTTGGGGTCTACTCACAATGTAATGTTTCGGTAAACAAAATGTTATACAGCTTTCAATTTAACTATGGTGTAAAGTTGATATGGCAAAAACAAATTTTGTTGCAGAACCTTTAAAGAACAACATGTGAATCATACTGAAATGATATTAGGTCAGCAAGGCTAAAACTAAGCTTATCAGATGCTTAACAGAACACGTCTTTTTCGCTCACTCTCATATAGTAATGGGGAAGCTTTGACGTAGATAAAGGATGTAGAGCAATGGGAAAGGACTCATCGACTGGGAACTGATCTAGGGGACTCTCTCTCTCTCTCTCTCTCTCTCTCTCTCTCTCTCTCTCGCAGAGATGAAAAATAATATAAAGTGTGGAGCCAAAGCTACCAAAGAGCTATTTCTGTAATCGATCTTCTCTTTATAGCTGACTATCGTCCACAAGAGTTATAGGTGCACTGACTAAGTTTCTGTCTCAATTTTTTCCACAAGGACTATTGAGTACTCTCTCACTCATCTGAGATCGCGTGTGATTGGTTGCTCTCTTATCCCTCGTGCTCCTGCAAGAGTACAGTTCCTAATTCTTTGTTTGAGGCGTCGGACAGGACTACAAATAGGCATACGGAGTATCGGCTCTGATATAAGGCCTTCCTTAAGTTTGTCGAACCCTATTGGCATTCTTGAGTCCATTTTGTTCGGATTAGTCTTTGTCAGATCTACCAACGGTTGTACGAGGGACTAAAGTTTTTGACAAATCGTCTGTAACAATTCATCAGTCCCAGTATCGAGCGAACCTCCTTTTTGTTGATGGAACCTTTAGGTTACTTACCTTTTCATTTTTTGCTGGGTCGGATTTTATATAACTTGCACTGATGATGTGCCTGAGAAAGTCAATGCTTTTGCATTCTACACATGTTTTGATCGTTTAATTGTAAATCCTGCGTTTCGCAATGTTTCCAATACCTCTTTCATATGTTGCATATATTCTTTCCATATGTTCTGAAGATGGACACATCATCGAAATACGAAACTACGCTGTCAAGTTCACCGAGTTTGCTATCATGGCTTTTTGAAACGTGCAGGCGGTTGTAAATAGTCCAAATGGCATGTAATTGAATTACATAAGTCCTCTTGACTTTTGAAATGCAGTGTACGCTTTGCAATCTTCTGATATTTGTATTTGCCAATGACCTATTGTTAGGCCACATTTGGTGAAGTATGGAGATCCGTTCAATTTCGACACTAGTTCATCCAAAGTGGGGATATGTTCTGCATCCAAAACCGTCATGCGATTTAGCCGCCTAAAATCAATGGACAGTCTTATTGTGTTATCCTTTGTCATCACTACTGTGATTGGAGGAGCTTATGGTGACGATGATCGTCTAATGATATCTGAAGTAAGCATATTGTCAATTTCAGTATTAACAGCATCAGTAGCATGTGCGGGTAGTGGGTATTGTTTGATTCTGAACGGCGTGACATACACCAACTTTAACCTGTGTTCGATGCATTGAGTCCATCCCGGCAAGTCATTTAATGTGTCAGAAAATCCTTAAAGTAAAACTCTTACTTCATTCTGCTGATTAGGGCTTAATTTTTCATCAATCATCACATCTAATGGGAATTTTTTCTGAGTTACACGAAGAAATTCAATATTCGCTTCCAATTCGACATCGTCTTCTTTAATGAATGACACTTCTGCATGGGGCAATATGATGTCATAAGGCGGGAGAGGTTGACGTTTCTCAAATTCCTTGAGTAATTTGGAATTGTAAGTCTTAAGACTTTTTTTCCAATTTGATACAAATAGTTGTCATTTGCAACTTTCTGGATAATATAAGGGCCTTAGTATGGCATAAACAAGTTGTTGCCATCTTGTGGTCACAAAATTAAGACTTTGTCTCCCTTTGAAAACTATTTGTATCTAGTATGTGTGCTTCTCGTTTTTCAGACAGTTTTATTTTTGCGTTCTCTGCCGCCACCTAGCAAGCTTTGATGATGTCTTGGTGTAACTGGTTTGCGTACTCATGGACGAAAGTGTATTCTTCAATAATGTTGTCCGAGCCTGAGCAAATATCGGCAATAATATCTGCTGGTCCTCTTACTTGTCTGCTGTACATGGGCGTAAATGGTGGGTAGCCTGTTGTTGTATTCGGAATTTCCCGAAATGCGAATGAAACTGCGGGTATGAGCATGTCCAAGGATGTGGTTTGTCCGCAATCAGTTTCTGTGGCATAATTATTCTTCAAGGTGCCGTTAAATCTTTCCAGTATCCCTTTTGTATGTGGTATGGTGTGGACATTTTTCTTTCTATCTCCATCATTTTCATTACTTCCGACATAGTTTTTGAAATCAATAGGTGACCGCTGTCGGAGAGATTTTGTTTAAGTAGTCCTTATCTAGAAAAAATGTTAAAAAGCGCAGATGTCTGTAGTGCGTATTTCTCTCAGTGGTATTGGTTCTGGCCATCTGGTTGCGGTACCTACCAATGCCAATATAGAACGGCACTTGTTGTCTATCCACAATATCTGCTTGCTGTACTGGTAAGCTAGGAACTTTGTTACAATGCTTCGGGCAAGTGATACATGACTTAACAATATAAGTTAAGATAAGATAACTTTATCAATCCCACAAAGGGAAATTAAAAATGACATGCTCTCAGGGCATAAAAACAATAATTACATAAGTTATCTAGTATCATAGAGTACAGGTGATTTAAATTCATTGTGATGCTTACTATAGATGAGAAGAACAATTGAAGCAAGTTTCTATTAACATTGAATAAGCGAAGTTTTCTCAAACAGTATATTCGGGGTTTTGTTTTCTTTACCACGGCTCTGTGTTTTGTCTCCTCGTCAGTTCGTTGTCTAGCGCTGCACCAAGATATTTGAATGTGTCTACTCTCTCTACCTTTTTATCTTTTATAATTGTCAGGTTGCGTAGCTTTCTTACGAAAATCTATTATCATTTGTTTAGTCGTGCTGACATTAAGGACAAAATGTCCGGCCGCTAATATAATGCCCGGCCGCTAATTCACTTATTACAGGAAAATTACCAGCTTATACAGATCCGCTAAGTTTGTGTTAATACAGATCACCATGATCACAGTTAAACAGTGGAGAAGGGCGATCGGCCTGTTCGGTGGGCACAGCACAGGACGTTGTACTGAAGGCTACAGTGAGTGTAAACATGACTTTTGGACGAACCCTAGTTGTTGCCTGTTTGTTTTTTCTTTGGCCCTTTGGACTTTAAACATAGGTTTCAATACCGTGAACTGTGTGATCCAGCCCCACATTAACACTCTGGTATTAGCTAATGACGTCGAGACCAATCCCGGACCCTCCGTTGAGAAACAGATCCCGTCACCACATGACGTCATACATAAAAAGTTCGAGGACCTCACATTGGAAGTGTCAAAAGCCGCAGCAACCCGAAAGTTAGTGGAAACGTCAATTTCAAAATTCAGAAACAGCGTCTCTAAACTAAAAGGCCAGGTGGCGGAATTGGAACATAGACAACAAGTAATCCATCTGGATATAGAAACAAACAGTGACGCCATCGGCGCGCTTCAGGGTCGTGTAGACCACATAGAAGACGCATTGGAACAACAGGAACGGCACAGCCACAGAGAAAATATTATTCTGCATGGCGTCCCAGAGGACAAAAACGAAAATCACACAAACGTGAAGGAGAAAGTAACAGACATTTTTAACAAAAGTGTGAAATGTAAGAGGTGTTGTAACGAGGATAATCAGCGGGTGCATCGCCTAGGCAGACCAGTCAATAACAAACCAAGACCAATTATTGTCCGTTTCCTCCAGTTTGGGGACAAGCTTAGCGTCCTGAAGTCCCGCGCAGACATAAAAATAAAAAAACCTTGGAGTGTCAAATGATTTAACTATAAAGCAGAGACAAGAGTTAAAGAAGCTAAGAGAAAGTGGCAAGAGAGGTACTATAAAAATGGTTGCCTCGTGATGGAACCAGTACCAACCGAGTCCACAAGATAATCCCGTGTAACAGAACGGCGGATTTTAACGGCGGAGAGACGTCGTCCATAAGACAATGCGGACTGCTTGTCAAATTTGAATACAAGTAAAAAAACAATATAAATTTTTCAGAAGAAAATGTCCATCTTGATACAGAATCATGCCTTATATATCTTTTTAATATATTGAAAGATGCCACTCAAGTTATGAAAATGGCTTCAACGTTGAAAACTGGAAAGTCAAAATTTAGGTCGAGTTGGTATGATCATGAGTGCTATACCTACAAGAAAAAAGCTCAAAGAAGCCTACGCCGTTATCGGAACTGGAGATCCGCTGTCAGGAAAGCAGAGTATATTCAAAATAGAAAATCGTATAAAAAACTGTTGAAAGAAAAGAAGGAAGCACACTTGTCTCATAAAATATCAACCTTATTTAAAAGCCTAAATAATCCAACCTTATTTTGGAAAGAAGTCCGGTCTCACAATCCAAACAGACGTACCACAAATTCTAATGATATAAATGAATGGTACAGTTACTTTGTCAATATATTTCAAGTCCAGAGACTAATTCTCTTTATCTGCGGTGAGCCTTCTGATGATGAGTATATTTATAGAAATATTACGGATAATAAGATCCTCAATTCCCACATTTCAGAGGACGAATTTAGAAAAAGTATCAAATCACTGAAAAACAATAGGTCACCAGGTCCTAATGAAATTTTGAATGAAATGATATCCAATGGCCACAATGTTCTTACGCCTTTTTTAGCTCGAGTTTTTCAAAGTATTTTTGAACGAGGATCTTTTCCTTATGAATGGGGTAAATCCATTATAGCATCAATGTGTGCGATAACTTTAGACCCATTTCCCTTACTTCTCTTCAATCAAAAGTTTATACACATATTTTAAATCGGAGACTTACTTTGTTTACAGATGCCCTTGGCTTGCTCCCTGAGAAACAAGCTGGATTTACAGAAGGCTATTCTAATGTAGATCATATTTTTTCTCTTTACGCGATGGTACAAAAACAATTTTAAAAGAATAAAAAGTTATATGTGACATTTATTGATTATAGAAAATGTTTTGATTCTATTCATAGACAAGCACTTTTTAAAGCCTAGAATGCAACGGAATCACTGGGAGCTTTTTAAACGCTATCAAAGCCTTGTATACTACTGTTCTGGCAGCTGTCAGAAATAATGGTGAAACGTCAAACTATTCCCTATGTCCTATTGGTCTTAAATAGGGTTGTCTGCTAAGTCCCAAAATATTTACAATATTTATCGCAGAAGTTTCAAAGTTTATTAATGCTCATGCTAAGCACGGAGTTCGGTTTTTGCCAGGTCTAAAAACAACCCACCACTTATTTTTCTCTGATGATGCAATACTTGTATCGGACACTATTAGTGGTTTACAGAACAAATTAAATCTCATAGAGATGCAATCAGAATGGCTGGGACTGGAGGTCAACTTGGATAAGATACAAATTGTACTTAGGAAGGGTGGCCACCTTAGTAAATATGAACATTGGCATTATGGAACAAATAGTTTGAATGTCGTTAACTCATACAAGTATTTAGGGGTCGATTTTGCTATTGAGTTTTGTCAACTGTACAACACCTTTTACAATGAAAGCCAAAAAATCATGTATAGAACTTCTGAAGTCACTTGACACCATAAATTGTGCACACTTGACATTTTCCTTAAACTTTTCGAATCTCCTATGGTTGTGAATTATGGGGGGTGAGAGAGTGAATACTTTTGGTCATAAGAGACTTTTTAATGTATCATTACACTGTCAAAATTATGTGGTTTACGGTGATACGGGTAGATACGCATTGTAGATTTGTCAAAATTAGTCACCCCCATTACTTCCAAACTCAAAGTCAGCTTGCTATGACACATCTGACACATGGATTTTTTTGTATCTCAACATTAACAGGAAAGCCACTTATTATAGAAGTAAATTTTAATGAAAAATTTTGAAAAGAGACATGACAAAAACTTATTCTATTCTTCAAGAGCTATGTTATGAAGTATTTGCTGGGTTTCAAGACTCTTATTTTTTGTCCAAGTTGTGATAAACTATGTGTGGAGCCAGTGGAATGCAAAGACGAAAAGGGCTTTACCGTTGCTTGTGACATTTGCAACTTATCGTTCCACTGGGTGTGCCAAAACTTTCAAGGAAAAGATGACTTTGTGTATGTTTTCTATAAACAAACATTGGATTAAAACTTGTAGCAAGAATAAAAAGTAAAGCCCAGGTCCTCACCTTTGACTGCAAGTTAATGGTGAGTCAGTATCTTCTAACTTAAGTTTTAACTTTATTATTAAGAAAAATAGTTATTTGCACCTGAATTTGATCAACATAGTAACTTTGAAAAAAACTACAAAGAATTTGAAGTATATAACCAACACACACACACACACACACATATAAAGCTAGACTAGTAAAGTTCCAGACGTGTGGGTCTGCATATATATATATATATATATATATATATATATATATATATATATATATATATATATATATATATATATATATATATATATATATATATAAAACTACAATATATTAGTCTACAATATTTTTTAAGGTTTAGGAGACATTACATCACCACAGCATGCTTTACAGTAGGCATACAGGAGAAAAAACGGAGAATAGAGAAGGGAGTGACATTTGCACATTCACCAGACTGAAAAACAAAAATAACATTAGGAGAATACAAGTGAAACATATTTTTTCACAAGGTGCTTACAAATCTGAATGTGATTGTTTTCTTTCAGGATACATCCAAAACATATCGAAATGAATCTTCTAGATCTAGCGTTACTTCTAGATAAGTTTGCAACAATTTTTTGGGAGAGAGAGATTTCAGAGTGACTAAGTAGTGGTAGTAGAAGTAGTAGTAGTAGTAGTAGTAGTAGTAGTAGTAGTAGTAGTAGTAGTAGTAGTAGTAGTAGTAGTAGTAGTAGTAGTAGTAGTAGTAGTAACAGCAGCAGCAGCAGCAGCAGCAGAAGTAGTAGTAGTAGTAGTAGTAGTAGTAGTAGTAGTAGTAGTAGTAGTAGTAGTAGTAGTAGTAGTAGTAGTAGTAGTAGTAGCAGTACTAGTTGTAGTAGTGGTAGTAGTAGTCGTAGTAGTAGTAATGTTTGTTGTAGAAGAAGAAGAAGAAGAAGTAGTAGTAGTAGTAGTAGTAGTAGTAGTAGTAGTAGTAGTAGTAGTAGTAGTAGTAGTAGTAGTAGTAGTAGTAGTAGTAGTAGTAGTAGTAGTAGTAGTAGTAGTAGTAGTAGTAGTAGTAGTAGTAGTAATAGTAGTAGTAGTAGTAGTAATTTTTGTACTAGCAAAAGCAATAATGTTTGTAATAGTAGAAGTAATTGTTGTAATAGAATAACCATTATATTTGTAATAGTAGTAGCAGTAGTAGTTATATTAGTAATGGTTGTAGTGGTTATAGCAGGAGCAGCAGCAGCAGCAGCAGAAGTAGTAGTAGTAGTAGTTGAGTAGTAGTAGTAGTGGTAGTAGTAGTAGTAGTAGTCGTAGTAGTAGTAGCAGTAGCAGCAGTAGCAGCAGCAGCAGTAGCAGCAGCAGCAGTAGTAGTAGTTCTAGTATTAGTATGATAGTAGTAGTAGTAGTAGTAGTAGTAGTAGTAGTAGTAGTAGTAGTAGTAGTAGTAGCAGTAGTAGTAAGGTAGTAGTAGTAGTAGAAGTAGTAGTAGTAGTAGTAGTAGTAGTAGTAGTAGTAGTAGTAGTAGTAGTAGTAGTAGTAGTAGTAGTAGTAGTAGTAGTAGTAGTTGTTGTAATTTTTGTACTAGCAAAAGCAATAATATTTGTAATAGTAGAAGTAATTGTTGTAGTAGAATAGTAATAATGTTTGTTATAGTAGTAGCAGTAGTAGTTGTATTAGTAATGGTTGTAGTGGTTATAGCAGCAGCAGCAGCAGCAGTAGTAGTAGTAGTAGTAGTAGTAGTAGTAGTAGTAGTAGTAGTAGTAGTAGTAGTAGTAGTAGTAGTAATAGTAGCAGTAATAGTGGCGATGATGGTTTTTTTAGTGGTGATAGTAGTAGTAGTAGTAGTAGTAGTAGTAGTAGTAGTAGTAGTAGTAGTAGTAGTAGTAGGAGGAGGAGGAGGAGGAGTAAATTTAAAAAATCATAATAGTGGTGGTAGAAGTAGTTTTAGCACTAGTAGCTTTATTGGTAGTAGTAGCAGTAGTAATGTGTTTGCTGAAGAAAAAATATGGTTCAACTACATTTTATTTTTTTATGACTGCCTTCCATGATTTCATAAATGTGGGGCCAATTAAGTGAAAGAAGGCTAATTAATGTACTGTGTAGAAGAATTAAAGGAGGATGTGGAGATTTCTGATAAATTAACTAGAGCTATCATAAAGTTCTTTAAAAAAAAGAAAAAAATAAAAGATCAAAAGGACTTCAAAATTCGATGTTTAGTAGATAGATATATGTAGGGTCTATTGTGTTTTGTCAGCATTAAGTTAAATTGTAGCTAGTGAAACCAAGCCAAGGATGAAAAATTAATTATAAAATTAAGTTCAGAGCTTATATAAATTAAACTACTGCACTGCTTTATTTAAACCTTAGGTACCAATAATAACTCATAAAATGCTATAGAATGTGAGCTGTCTAAAGACAGTAACCATCAGTGAATGTGGTCTCCATGTTGATAGATTGCTTAGGCAGCCAATTACTTGTGATTACTTGCTTTTTTTCCCCTTAATGTTATATTAATAAACAGAAAAAAATTTGTGAGCAGAAAATGGAATTTATAAAGAAAAGAGAATCTTAAGCTGCAGATTTGTTGAAAAGCATTTTACTGTTTTCTATGCAGTTTTGTTAATAAAGCGCTCAAACTGATAGGAAGCAAAGTGCAGAATTTTTTACATAATTGATTGATTTTTTTTCTGCTTTTCCACAGCTAACTTGACCCAAAATCTGAGCTTGTAGTGATATCTTCCAACATATTTTACATGCTCTTAAACTGAACAAAATGTTCTACAATGATCCATTTGACTGAGACTGATAATGAAACTTGATACTTCTGATACCAACTTATCCGCAAAGAATCTAGCAAACCCAAAGGGTATGAACTATACCATAATGTTTATTTTGTATTGTATGTATGTAATTTTATTAAAACGCATTAAAATTAAACTGTTGCTGGGTATAATCAATACTTTAGAGCAGCATGAAACAGCGGTTAGATTGTTAAATTTCCAATATAGCGGATGCATGTTAATTTCAACATCAACTTACATTGTACTGCCCTATGAGAGCAATCACCATAGATAATTTTATAATTTGACCTATGTAATTGTAAAGAAAACCTGACAACAGTGTGTGAATGAAAGCATGAATATACATGTCCAGGCACAACTCTGTACTAAACAGCGCTAGATGGAGATATGTATTCTTTTATCTGATAATCAAATGGTGTTTAGTTTTGACTATGAAGTCAAGAGTATGACTACTCTATAATTTATAAAAGCATTAAAATTTTTTTGACGTCCAAAAAATGAGAGGGCATGAAGGACTTTGATTGAAATAGGTAATAAAGTAGTTTTAGTATTAACCTACTCTTCCTTTTTTCCTTATTATATCCACAATTGAATTGAAATCTAATTCAGCATCATTGCACTTTATTTTTTTTTCAGTCTTTATCCAGACATGCATAAGAAGAACCAGTAACTGTGAAAGATCCCCATTGCTGCTTTTCAATCTTATTGACTGTATGGATTTGAATCAGCAGCTGAAATCCTTTATCAAACTCAAGTGGATATGCTGTATTTTAGAGCACAAAAAGTAGAAATGAAAAAGAAATACAAACTTCACAAATTTTTTCTTTTCTTGTAAAAGCTTTTGAAAATAATGAATGAAAGTGATTGTAAGTTTTATACTATAAACCATTGACAATTATATTCTCAGAAATGCAGGCCTAGATCTTGTTTATCTCAAATTTCATTTCTTTTTCTTTTTCTTTTAATAGCTGTGAAAATAAAAAAAAAGTTATTTTTAAACCACAACAAATATACATTTTTTTCCCGATCATATGCAGAGGACCTCCAATAATGAACAGACTCTGCCTTTGGCTTTTAATCATTTCTGGATATTCTTTTCATACAAAAAGTGTTTACACTTTTAAATACACAGAAACCTAATACTAAATTGTTGACTCAGTGCTTAATGCATAAAGGTTTTTTTTTTTTATTATTTTTTTGTGGTTGAAAAAAAAGATAAACTCTTCGCTAAGCATGGAAGGCATATCCTAAAAGATTTAATGCTTCAAAGCCTCTAAACATAATTTTATTGGTTTTAGTTAATTGTAGAAAGCTTAGTTGAACGAAAATTCTGTGGTTATTGTAGTGTCATGTTGAACATTTAGCCCAGTTCATTTTCACCCTAGATCACATTGTTATGGATGCTCTATATGAAAGAATAATTCTGTAGACGCACATTTAGGCACATTTATGAAACGCTCTGTTGCATGTGCCAGAATTACATCTATAAATGTAATTAGTCGCTTTGTCTTATCTTCTTATATATATATATATATATATATATATATATATATATATATATATATATATATATCATAAACATAAGATTAGTATTTGGCAGAAAAACTGGCAGCTTTATATTATTCAAATAAATTTTGAGTTCTTCTTCAGTTAAGTGATTTAATCTTAATAACTTACAATCAGATGGCGCTGGTCAAAGTCATGAGCTTGACAAAGGGCAATCTTCCTACACAACTATTTTTGAACAAATACAAAAACAAAAGCTCGAACCCATGTATTTAAAACTTTACGTCTGACAGCCGTGAATTGCTTATGTATCTGGTACATGGATAAATCAAAACTAAACACAGTGTACAGGAACATTGATTTACAATATTGATTAAGTAGACAAAAATGATTGTTAAAAAATTTATTTCTCATTAATTTTTCCGCGACAAATAGAGCCCAGTATGCATGAAAATATGTACACATTAACACAACATGTTCCACATGACTTCTTTGTGCCAGGTACCCTCTCTACACATTCTTGAATGCTCCTTGAGCTATAGTTATAGTAGTAAATAGGTGATGCCGTAAGGCCACTTGGCACTTGCCCTCGTTCACTTGGCTAATTTATTAGTGAGGCTTAAGTTCATGATTTTGTAAATGCTGACAGGAAAAGAGGGCACCATCTGCATGATGAAAGGTGATATGCTGATAACAACTGATGTCTTCATCATAAACATTCCCCATTTTTCATGGAAGAATTCCTGAAAGTAAATTACAGAATACAGTAATATCCAAGAATAATATAGGCAGCTAGTCTAAGATAAAAATTAATTAAATATTTGTTTTTCTTCTGCATCATCATATTTTTAAACTTTGAAATAAATAGATCTATGTAGTAGAGAGTGAGTTATAATTTTTTGGGGGAAGTGGAAGTGCTTTAAAATTGTTGAATACATGTGTATTACATTATGTAGGCCTAC